>CAJQUW010011322.1:0-551809 GCA_907163375.1 Prostheceraeus crozeri | reverse complement strand
GAACAAGCCGTTTGTTTCAGTGAATTTGTCTCACTCTTAGCTTTCAAACGAGCTATGGCACGACAAAATCCGTCCACTGGAAGCCAAAATCGAAGCTAGCTCTCCCGAGGGGGGGGGGACGTCAGCGAAAATTTTTTCTCTCCGATTGACTTGAAACTCACCATACAGATGCAGAATTTGACGCTGAATCCGAATCTGGCCTCCGTTTTCCCATCCGATGCTTCGTTTTAGCGCTACAGCCCAAAACGTCCAAAATTCTAACTCTGTCGTTTTTCGCCAATCTCCCAAAATCTTAAATGGCGTCTCACATCTAAACGAAGACAGATATGAACAAGCCGTTTCTTTCAGTGAATTGGTCTCACTCTTAGCTTTCAAACGAGCTATGGCACGACAAAATCCGTCCACTGGAAGCCAAAATCGAAGCTAGCTCTCCCGAGGGGGGGGACGTCAGCGAAAATTTTTTCTCTCCGATTGACTTGAAACTCACCATACAGATGCAGAATTTGACGCTGAATCCGAATCTGGCCTCCGTTTTCCCATCCGATGCTTCGTTTTAGCGCTACAGCCCAAACGTCCAAAATTCTAACTCTGTCGTTTTTTCGCCAATCTCCCAAAATCTTAAATGGCGTCTCACATCTAAACGAAGACAGATATGAACAAGCCGTTTCTTTCAGTGAATTGGTCTCACTCTTAGCTTTCAAACGAGCTATGGCACGACAAAATCCGTCCACTGGAAGCCAAAATCGAAGCTAGCTCTCCCGAGGGGGGGACGTCAGCGAAAATTTTTCTCTCCGATTGACTTGAAACTCACCATACAGATGCAGAATTTGACGCTGAATCCGAATCTGGCCTCCGTTTTCCCATCCGATGCTTCGTTTTAGCGCTACAGCCCAAAACGTCCAAAATTCTAACTCTGTCGTTTTTTCGCCAATCTCCCAAAATCTTAAATGGCGTCTCACATCTAAACGAAGACAGATATGAACAAGCCGATTCTTTCAGTGAATTGGTCTCACTCTTAGCTTTCAAACGAGCTATGGCACGACAAAATCCGTCCACTGGAAGCCAAAATCGAAGCTAGCTCTCCCGAGGGGGGGACGTCAGCGAAAATTTTTCTCTCCGATTGACTTGAAACTCACCATACAGATGCAGAATTTGACGCTGAATGCGAATCTGGCCTCCGTTTTCCCATCCGATGCTTCGTTTTAGCGCTACAGCCCCAAAACGTCCAAAATTCTAACTCTGTCGTTTTTTCGCCAATCTCCCAAAATCTTAAATGGCGTCTCACATCTAAACGAAGACAGATATGAACAAGCCGTTTCTTTCAGTGAATTGGTCTCACTCTTAGCTTTCAAACGAGCTATGGCACGACAAAATCCGTCCACTGGAAGCCAAAATCGAAGCTAGCTCTCCCGAGGGGGGGGGGACGTCAGCAAAAAATTTTTCTCTCCGATTGACTTGAAACTCACCATACAGATGCAGAATTTGACGCTGAATCCGAATCTGGCCTCCGTTTTCCCATCCGATGCTTCGTTTTAGCGCTACAGCCCAAAACGTCCAAAATTCTAACTCTGTCGTTTTTTTCTCCAATCTCCCAAAATCTTAAATGGCGTCTCACATCTAAACGAAGACAGATATGAACAAGCCGTTTCTTTCAGTGAATTGGTCTCACTCTTAGCTTTCAAACGAGCTATGGCACGACAAAATCCGTCCACTGGAAGCCAAAATCGAAGCTAGCTCTCCCGAGGGGGGGGGACGTCAGCGAAAATTTTTCTCTCCGATTGACTTGAAACTCACCATACAGATGCAGAATTTGACGCTGAATCCGAATCTGGCCTCCGTTTTCCCATCCGATGCTTCGTTTTAGCGCTACAGCCCAAAACGTCCAAAATTCTAACTCTGTCGTTTTTTCGCCAATCTCCCAAAATCTTAAATGGCGTCTCACATCTAAACGAAGACAGATATGAACAAGCCGTTTCTTTCAGTGAATTGGTCTCACTCTTAGCTTTCAAACGAGCTATGGCACGACAAAATCCGTCCACTGGAAGCCAAAATCGAAGCTAGCTCTCCCGAGGGGGGGGGGGACGTCAGCGAAAATTTTTCTCTCCGATTGACTTGAAACTCACCATACAGATGCAGAATTTGACGCTGAATCCGAATCTGGCCTCCGTTTTCCCATCCGATGCTTCGTTTTAGCGCTACAGCCCAAAACGTCCAAAATTCTAACTCTGTCGTTTTTTTCTCCAATCTCCCAAAATCTTAAATGGCGTCTCACATCTAAACGAAGACAGATATGAACAAGCCGTTTCTTTCAGTGAATTGGTCTCACTCTTAGCTTTCAAACGAGCTATGGCACGACAAAATCCGTCCACTGGAAGCCAAAATCGAAGCTAGCTCTCCCGAGGGGGGGGACGTCAGCGAAAATTTTTTCTCTCCGATTGACTTGAAACTCACCATACAGATGCAGAATTTGACGCTGAATCCGAATCTGGCCTCCGTTTTCCCATCCGATGCTTCGTTTTAGCGCTACAGCCCAAAACGTCCAAAATTCTAACTCTGTCGTTTTTTCGCCAATCTCCCAAAATCTTAAATGGCGTCTCACATCTAAACGAAGACAGATATGAACAAGCCGTTTCTTTCAGTGAATTGGTCTCACTCTTAGCTTTCAAACGAGCTATGGCACGACAAAATCCGTCCACTGGAAGCCAAAATCGAAGCTAGCTCTCCCGAGGGGGGGGGACGTCAGCGATAATTTTTTCTCTCCGATTGACTTGAAACTCACCATACAGATGCAGAATTTGACGCTGAATCCGAATCTGGCCTCCGTTTTCCCATCCGATGCTTCGTTTTAGCGCTACAGCCCAAAACGTCCAAAATTCTAACTCTGTCGTTTTTTCGCCAATCTCCCAAAATCTTAAATGGCGTCTCACATCTAAACGAAGACAGATATGAACAAGCCGTTTCTTTCAGTGAATTGGTCTCACTCTTAGCTTTCAAACGAGCTATGGCACGACAAAATCCGTCCACTGGAAGCCAAAATCGAAGCAAGCTCTCCCGAGGGGGGGGGACGTCAGCGATAATTTTTTCTCTCCGATTGACTTGAAACTCACCATACAGATGCAGAATTTGACGCTGAATCCGAATCTGGCCTCCGTTTTCCCATCCGATGCTTCGTTTTAGCGCTACAGCCCAAAACGTCCAAAATTCTAACTCTGTCGTTTTTTCGCCAATCTCCCAAAATCTTAAATGGCGTCTCACATCTAAACGAAGACAGATATGAACAAGCCGTTTCTTTCAGTGAATTGGTCTCACTCTTAGCTTTCAAACGAGCTATGGCACGACAAAATCCGTCCACTGGAAGCCAAAATCGAAGCTAGCTCTCCCGAGGGGGGGGGACGTCAGCGATAATTTTTTCTCTCCGATTGACTTGAAACTCACCATACAGATGCAGAATTTGACGCTGAATCCGAATCTGGCCTCCGTTTTCCCATCCGATGCTTCGTTTTAGCGCTACAGCCCAAAACGTCCAAAATTCTAACTCTGTCGTTTTTCGCCAATCTCCCAAAATCTTAAATGGCGTCTCACATCTAAACGAAGACAGATATGAACAAGCCGTTTCTTTCAGTGAATTGGTCTCACTCTTAGCTTTCAAACGAGCTATGGCACGACAAAATCCGTCCACTGGAAGCCAAAATCGAAGCTAGCTCTCCCGAGGGGGGGGGACGTCAGCGATAATTTTTTCTCTCCGATTGACTTGAAACTCACCATACAGATGCAGAATTTGACGCTGAATCCGAATCTGGCCTCCGTTTTCCCATCCGATGCTTCGTTTTAGCGCTACAGCCCAAAACGTCCAAAATTCTAACTCTGTCGTTTTTTCGCCAATCTCCCAAAATCTTAAATGGCGTCTCACATCTAAACGAAGACAGATATGAACAAGCCGTTTCTTTCAGTGAATTGGTCTCACTCTTAGCTTTCAAACGAGCTATGGCACGACAAAATCCGTCCACTGGAAGCCAAAATCGAAGCTAGCTCTCCCGAGGGGGGGGACGTCAGCGAAAATTTTTTCTCTCCGATTGACTTGAAACTCACCATACAGATGCAGAATTTGACGCTGAATCCGAATCTGGCCTCCGTTTTCCCATCCGATGCTTCGTTTTAGCGCTACAGCCCAAAACGTCCAAAATTCTAACTCTGTCGTTTTTTCGCCAATCTCCCAAAATCTTAAATGGCGTCTCACATCTAAACGAAGACAGATATGAACAAGCCGTTTCTTTCAGTGAATTTGTCTCACTCTTAGCTTTCAAACGAGCTATGGCACGACAAAATCCGTCCACTGGAAGCCAAAATCGAAGCTAGCTCTCCCGAGGGGGGGGGACGTCAGCGAAAATTTTTTCTCTCCGATTGACTTGAAACTCACCATACAGATGCAGAATTTGACGCTGAATCCGAATCTGGCCTCCGTTTTCCCATCCGATGCTTCGTTTTAGCGCTACAGCCCAAAACGTCCAAAATTCTAACTCTGTCGTTTTTTCGCCAATCTCCCAAAATCTTAAATGGCGTCTCACATCTAAACGAAGACAGATATGAACAAGCCGTTTCTTTCAGTGAATTGGTCTCACTCTTAGCTTTCAAACGAGCTATGGCACGACAAAATCCGTCCACTGGAAGCCAAAATCGAAGCTAGCTCTCCCGAGGGGGGGGGACGTCAGCGATAATTTTTTCTCTCCGATTGACTTGAAACTCACCATACAGATGCAGAATTTGACGCTGAATCCGAATCTGGCCTCCGTTTTCCCATCCGATGGTTCGTTTTAGCGCTACAGCCCAAAACGTCCAAAATTCTAACTCTGTCGTTTTTCGCCAATCTCCCAAAATCTTAAATGGCGTCTCACATCTAAACGAAGACAGATATGAACAAGCCGTTTCTTTCAGTGAATTTGTCTCACTCTTAGCTTTCAAACGAGCTATGGCACGACAAAATCCGTCCACTGGAAGCCAAAATCGAAGCTAGCTCTCCCGAGGGGGGGGACGTCAGCGAAAATTTTTTCTCTCCGATTGACTTGAAACTCACCATACAGATGCAGAATTTGACGCTGAATCCGAATCTGGCCTCCGTTTTCCCATCCGATGCTTCGTTTTAGCGCTACAGCCCAAAACGTCCAAAATTCTAACTCTGTCGTTTTTTCGCCAATCTCCCAAAATCTTAAATGGCGTCTCACATCTAAACGAAGACAGATATGAACAAGCCGTTTCTTTCAGTGAATTTGTCTCACTCTTAGCTTTCAAACGAGCTATGGCACGACAAAATCCGTCCACTGGAAGCCAAAATCGAAGCTAGCTCTCCCGAGGGGGGGGGACGTCAGCGAAAATTTTTTCTCTCCGATTGACTTGAAACTCACCATACAGATGCAGAATTTGACGCTGAATCCGAATCTGGCCTCCGTTTTCCCATCCGATGCTTCGTTTTAGCGCTACAGCCCAAAACGTCCAAAATTCTAACTCTGTCGTTTTTTCGCCAATCTCCCAAAATCTTAAATGGCGTCTCACATCTAAACGAAGACAGATATGAACAAGCCGTTTCTTTCAGTGAATTGGTCTCACTCTTAGCTTTCAAACGAGCTATGGCACGACAAAATCCGTCCACTGGAAGCCAAAATCGAAGCTAGCTCTCCCGAGGGGGGGGGACGTCAGCGATAATTTTTTCTCTCCGATTGACTTGAAACTCACCATACAGATGCAGAATTTGACGCTGAATCCGAATCTGGCCTCCGTTTTCCCATCCGATGCTTCGTTTTAGCGCTACAGCCCAAAACGTCCAAAATTCTAACTCTGTCGTTTTTTCGCCAATCTCCCAAAATCTTAAATGGCGTCTCACATCTAAACGAAGACAGATATGAACAAGCCGTTTCTTTCAGTGAATTGGTCTCACTCTTAGCTTTCAAACGAGCTATGGCACGACAAAATCCGTCCACTGGAAGCCAAAATCGAAGCTAGCTCTCCCGAGGGGGGGGGACGTCAGCGATAATTTTTTCTCTCCGATTGACTTGAAACTCACCATACAGATGCAGAATTTGACGCTGAATCCGAATCTGGCCTCCGTTTTCCCATCCGATGCTTCGTTTTAGCGCTACAGCCCAAAACGTCCAAAATTCTAACTCTGTCGTTTTTTCGCCAATCTCCCAAAATCTTAAATGGCGTCTCACATCTAAACGAAGACAGATATGAACAAGCCGTTTCTTTCAGTGAATTTGTCTCACTCTTAGCTTTCAAACGAGCTATGGCACGACAAAATCCGTCCACTGGAAGCCAAAATCGAAGCTAGCTCTCCCGAGGGGGGGGACGTCAGCGAAAATTTTTTCTCTCCGATTGACTTGAAACTCACCATACAGATGCAGAATTTGACGCTGAATCCGAATCTGGCCTCCGTTTTCCCATCCGATGCTTCGTTTTAGCGCTACAGCCCAAAACGTCCAAAATTCTAACTCTGTCGTTTTTTCGCCAATCTCCCAAAATCTTAAATGGCGTCTCACATCTAAACGAAGACAGATATGAACAAGCCGTTTCTTTCAGTGAATTTGTCTCACTCTTAGCTTTCAAACGAGCTATGGCACGACAAAATCCGTCCACTGGAAGCCAAAATCGAAGCTAGCTCTCCCGAGGGGGGGGGGACGTCAGCGAAAATTTTTTCTCTCCGATTGACTTGAAACTCACCATACAGATAGAGAATTTGACGCTGATTCCGAATCTGGCCTCCGTTTTCCCATCCGATGCTTCGTTTTAGCGCTACAGCCCAAAACGTCCAAAATTCTAACTCTGTCGTTTTTCGCCAATCTCCCAAAATCTTAAATGGCGTCTCACATCTAAACGAAGACAGATATGAACAAGCCGTTTCTTTCAGTGAATTTGTCTCACTCTTAGCTTTCAAACGAGCTATGGCACGACAAAATCCGTCCACTGGAAGCCAAAATCGAAGCTAGCTCTCCCGAGGGGGGGGAGTCAGCGAAAATTTTTTCTCTCCGATTGACTTGAAACTCACCATACAGATAGAGAATTTGACGCTGAATCCGAATCTGGCCTCCGTTTTCCCATCCGATGCTTCGTTTTGGCGCTACAGCCCAAAACGTCCAAAATTCTAACTCTGTCGTTTTTCGCCAATCTCCCAAAATCTTAAATGGCGTCTCACATCTAAACGAAGACAGATATGAACAAGCCGTTTCTTTCAGTGAATTGGTCTCACTCTTAGCTTTCAAACGAGCTATGGCACGACAAAATCCGTCCACTGGAAGCCAAAATCGAAGCTAGCTCTCCCGAGGGGGGGGGACGTCAGCGAAAATTTTTTCTCTCCGATTGACTTGAAACTCACCATACAGATAGAGAATTTGACGCTGAATCCGAATCTGGCCTCCGTTTTCCCATCCGATGCTTCGTTTTGGCGCTACAGCCCAAAACGTCCAAAATTCTAACTCTGTCGTTTTTCGCCAATGTCCCAAAATCTTAAATGGCGTCTCACATCTAAACGAAGACAGATAGGAACAAGCCGTTTGTTTCAGTGAATTTGTCTCACTCTTAGCTTTCAAACGAGCTATGGCACGACAAAATCCGTCCACTGGAAGCCAAAATCGAAGCTAGCTCTCCCGAGGGGGGGGACGTCAGCGAAAATTTTTTCTCTCCGATTGACTTGAAACTCACCATGCCGATAGAGAATTTCACGCTGATTCCAAATCTGAAATCCGTTTTCCCATCCGATGCTTCGTTTTGGCGCTACAGCCCCAAAACGTCCAAAATTCTAACTCTGTCGTTTTTCGCCAATCTCCCAAATCTTAAATGGCGTCTCACATCTAAACGAAGACAGATATGAACAAGCCGTTTCTTTCAGTGAATTTGTCTCACTCTTAGCTTTCAAACGAGCTATGGCACGACAAAATCCGTCCACTGGAAGCCAAGATCGAAGCTAGCTCTCCCGAGGGGGGGGACGTCAGCGAAAATTTTTTCTCTCCGATTGACTTGAAACTCACCATGTTGATAGAGAATTTGACGCTGATTCCGAATCTGGCCTCCGTTTTCCCATCCGATGCTTCGTTTTGGCGCTACAGCCCAAAACGTCCAAAATTCTAACTCTGTCGTTTTTCGCCAATCTCCCAAAATCTTAAATGGCGTCTCACATCTAAACGAAGACAGATAGGAACAAGCCGTTTCTTTCAGTGAATTTGTCTCACTCTTAGCTTTCAAACGAGCTATGGCACGACAAAATCCGTCCACTGGAAGCCAAGATCGAAGCTAGCTCTCCCGAGGGGGGGAGACGTCAGCGAAAATTTTTTCTCTCCGATTGACTTGAAACTCACCATACAGATAGAGAATTTCACGCTGATTCCGAATCTGAAATCCGTTTTCCCATCCGATGCTTCGTTTTGAAGCTACAGCCCAAAACGTCCCAAATTCTAACTCTGTCGTTTTTCGCCAATCTCCCAAAATCTTAAATGGCGTCTCACATCTAAACGAAGACAGATAGGAACAAGCCGTTTCTTTCAGTGAATTTGTCTCACTCTTAGCTTTCAAACGAGCTATGGCACGACAAAATCCGTCCACTGGAAGCCAAGATCGAAGCGAGCTGTCCAGAGGGGGGGGACGTCAGCGAAAATTTTTTCTCGCCGATTGACTTGAAACTCACCATACAGATAGAGAATTTGACGCTGATTCCGAATCTGAAATCCGTTTTCCCATCCGATGCTTCGTTTTGAAGCTACAGCCCAAAACGTCCCAAATTCTAACTCTGTCGTTTTTCGCCAATGTCCCAAAATCTTAAATGGCGTCTCACATCTAAACGAAGACAGATAGGAACAAGCCGTTTCTTTCAGTGAATTTGTCTCACTCTTAGCTTTCAAACGAGCTATGGCACGACAAAATCCGTCCACTGGAAGCCAAAATCGAAGCTAGCTGTCCCGAGGGGGGGGGACGTCAGCGAAAATTTTTTCTCTCCGATTGACTTGAAACTCACCATACAGATAGAGAATTTGACGCTGATTCCGAATCTGAAATCCGTTTTCCCATCCGATGCTTCGTTTTGAAGCTACAGCCCAAAACGTCCCAAATTCTAACTCTGTCGTTTTTCGCCAATGTCCCAAAATCTTAAATGGCGTCTCACATCTAAACGAAGACAGATAGGAACAAGCCGTTTCTTTCAGTGAATTTGTCTCACTCTTAGCTTTCAAACGAGCTATGGCACGACAAAATCCGTCCACTGGAAGCCAAGATCGAAGCTAGCTCTCCCGAGGGGGGGGACGTCAGCGAAAATTTTTTCTCTCCGATTGACTTGAAACTCACCATGTTGATAGAGAATTTGACGCTGATTCCGAATCTGAAATCCGTTTTCCCATCCGATGCTTCGTTTTGGCGCTACAGCCCAAAACGTCCAAAATTCTAACTCTGTCGTTTTTCGCCAATCTCCCAAAATCTTAAATGGCGTCTCACATCTAAACGAAGACAGATAGGAACAAGCCGTTTCTTTCACTGAATTTGTCTCACTCTTAGCTTTCAAACGAGCTATGGCACGACAAAATCCGTCCACTGGAAGCCAAAATCGAAGCTAGCTCTCCCGAGGGGGGGGACGTCAGCGAAAATTTTTTCTCTCCGATTGACTTGAAACTCACCATGTTGATAGAGAATTTGACGCTGATTCCGAATCTGAAATCCGTTTTCCCATCCGATGCTTCGTTTTGGCGCTACAGCCCAAAACGTCCAAAATTCTAACTCTGTCGTTTTTCGCCAATCTCCCAAAATCTTAAATGGCGTCTCACATCTAAACGAAGACAGATAGGAACAAGCCGTTTCTTTCACTGAATTTGTCTCACTCTTAGCTTTCAAACGAGCTATGGCACGACAAAATCCGTCCACTGGAAGCCAAGATCGAAGCTAGCTCTCCCGAGGGGGGGGGACGTCAGCGAAAATTTTTTCTCTCCGATTGACTTGAAACTCACCATGTTGATAGAGAATTTGACGCTGATTCCGAATCTGAAATCCGTTTTCCCATCCGATGCTTCGTTTTGGCGCTACAGCCCAAAACGTCCAAAATTCTAACTCTGTCGTTTTTCGCCAATGTCCCAAAATCTTAAATGGCGTCTCACATCTAAACGAAGACAGATAGGAACAAGCCGTTTCTTTCAGTGAATTTGTCTCACTCTTAGCTTTCAAACGAGCTATGGCACGACAAAATCCGTCCACTGGAAGCCAAGATCGAAGCTAGCTCTCCCGAGGGGGGGGACGTCAGCGAAAATTTTTTCTCTCCGATTGACTTGAAACTCACCATGTTGATAGAGAATTTGACGCTGATTCCGAATCTGAAATCCGTTTTCCCATCCGATGCTTCGTTTTGGCGCTACAGCCCAAAACGTCCAAAATTCTAACTCTGTCGTTTTTCGCCAATCTCCCAAAATCTTAAATGGCGTCTCACATCTAAACGAAGACAGATAGGAACAAGCCGTTTCTTTCAGTGAATTTGTCTCACTCTTAGCTTTCAAACGAGCTATGGCACGACAAAATCCGTCCACTGGAAGCCGAGATCGAAGCTAGCTCTCCCGAGGGGGGGGACGTCAGCGAAAATTTTTTCTCTCCGATTGACTTGAAACTCACCATGTTGATAGAGAATTTGACGCTGATTCCGAATCTGAAATCCGTTTTCCCATCCGATGCTTCGTTTTGGCGCTACAGCCCAAAACGTCCAAAATTCTAACTCTGTCGTTTTTCGCCAATCTCCCAAAATCTTAAATGGCGTCTCACATCTAAACGAAGACAGATAGGAAGAAGCCGTTTCTTTCACTGAATTTGTGTCTCCCTCTTAGCTTTCAAACGAGCTATGGCACGACAAAATCCGTCCACTGGAAGCCAAGATCGAAGCTAGCTCTCCCGAGGGGGGGGACGTCAGCGAAAATTTTTTCTTTCCGATTGACTTGAAACTCACCATGTTGATAGAGAATTTGACGCTGATTCCAAATCTGAAATCCGTTTTCTCATCCGATGCTTCGTTTTGGCGCTACAGCCCAAAACGTCCAAAATTCTAACTCTGTCGTTTTTCGCCAATCTCCCAAAATCTTAAATGGCGTCTCACATCTAAACGAAGACAGATAGGAACAAGCCGTTTCTTTCAGTGAATTTGTCTCACTCTTAGCTTTCAAACGAGCTATTGCACGACAAAATCCGTCCACTGGAAGCCGAGATCGAAGCTAGCTCTCCCGAGGGGGGAGACGTCAGCGAAAATTTTTTCTCTCCGATTGACTTGAAACTCACCATGTTGATAGAAAATTTGACGCTGATTCCAAATCTGAAATCCGTTTTGCTCTCCGATGCTTCGTTTTGGCGCTACAGCCCAAAACGTCCAAAATTCTAACTCTGTCGTTTTTTCGACAATCTCCCAAAATCTTAAATGGCGTCTCACATCTAAACGAAGACAGATAGGAACAAGCCGTTTCTTTCAGTGAATTTGTCTCACTCTTAGCTTTCAAACGAACTATGGCACGACAAAATCCGTCCACTGGAAGTCGAGATCGAAGCTAGCTCTCCCGAGGGGGGGGGGAGACGTCAGCGAAAATTTTTTCTCTCCGATTGACTTGAAACTCACCATGTTGATAGAGAATTTCACGCTGATTCCGAATCTGAAATCCGTTTTCCCATCCGATGCTTCGTTTTGGCGCTACAGCCCAAAACGTCCAAAATTCTAACTCTGTCGTTTTTCGCCAATCTCCCAAAATCTTAAATGGCGTCTCACATCTAAACGAAGACAGATAGGAAGAAGCCGTTTCTTTCACTGAATTTGTGTCTCCCTCTTAGCTTTCAAACGAGCTATGGCACGACAAAATCCGTCCACTGGAAGCCAAGATCGAAGCTAGCTCTCCCGAGGGGGGGGACGTCAGCGAAAATTTTTTCTTTCCGATTGACTTGAAACTCACCATGTTGATAGAGAATTTGACGCTGATTCCGAATCTGAAATCCGTTTTCCCATCCGATGCTTCGTTTTGGCGCTACAGCCCAAAACGTCCAAAATTCTAACTCTGTCGTTTTTCGCCAATCTCCCAAAATCTTAAATGGCGTCTCACATCTAAACGAAGACAGATAGGAACAAGCCGTTTCTTTCAGTGAATTTGTCTCACTCTTAGCTTTCAAACGAGCTATGGCACGACAAAATCCGTCCACTGGAAGCCAAGATCGAAGCTAGCTCTCCCGAGGGGGGGGACGTCAGCGAAAATTTTTTCTCTCCGATTGACTTGAAACTCACCATGTTGATAGAGAATTTGACGCTGATTCCGAATCTGAAATCCGTTTTCTCATCCGATGCTTCGTTTTGGCGCTACAGCCCAAAACGTCCAAAATTCTAACTCTGTCGTTTTTCGCCAATCTCCCAAAATCTTAAATGGCGTCTCACATCTAAACGAAGACAGATAGGAACAAGCCGTTTCTTTCAGTGAATTTGTCTCACTCTTAGCTTTCAAACGAGCTATGGCACGATAAAAGCCGACCACTGGAAGTCGAGATCGAAGCTAGCTCTCCCGAGGGGGGGAGACGTCAGCGAAAATTTTTTCTCTCCGATTGCTTTCAAATTCACCATACAGATGCAGAATTTCACGCTGATTCCAAATCTGAAATCCGTTTTCCCATCCGATGCTTCGTTTTGGCGCTACAGCCCAAAACGTCCAAAATTCTAACTCTGTCGTTTTTCGCCAATCTCCCAAAATCTTAAATGGCGTCTCACATCTAAACGAAGACAGATAGGAACAAGCCGTTTCTTTCACTGAATTTGTCTCACTCTTAGCTTTCAAACGAGCTATGGCACGACAAAATCCGTCCACTGGAAGCCAAGATCGAAGCTAGCTCTCCCGAGGGGGGGGGACGTCAGCGAAAATTTTTTCTCTCCGATTGACTTGAAACTCACCATGTTGATAGAGAATTTGACGCTGATTCCGAATCTGAAATCCGTTTTCCCATCCGATGCTTCGTTTTGGCGCTACAGCCCAAAACGTCCAAAATTCTAACTCTGTCGTTTTTCGCCAATCTCCCAAAATCTTAAATGGCGTCTCACATCTAAACGAAGACAGATAGGAACAAGCCGTTTCTTTCAGTGAATTTGTCTCACTCTTAGCTTTCAAACGAGCTATGGCACGACAAAATCCGTCCACTGGAAGCCAAGATCGAAGCTAGCTCTCCCGAGGGGGGGGGACGTCAGCGAAAATTTTTTCTCTCCGATTGACTTGAAACTCACCATGTTGATAGAGAATTTGACGCTGATTCCGAATCTGAAATCCGTTTTCCCATCCGATGCTTCGTTTTGGCGCTACAGCCCAAAACGTCCAAAATTCTAACTCTGTCGTTTTTCGCCAATCTCCCAAAATCTTAAATGGCGTCTCACATCTAAACGAAGACAGATAGGAACAAGCCGTTTCTTTCAGTGAATTTGTCTCACTCTTAGCTTTCAAACGAGCTATGGCACGATAAAATCCGTCCACTGGAAGTCGAGATCGAAGCTAGCTCTCCCGAGGGGGGGGGACGTCAGCGAAAATTTTTTCTCTCCGATTGACTTGAAACTCACCATGTTGATAGAGAATTTGACGCTGATTCCGAATCTGAAATGCGTTTTCCCATCCGATGCTTCGTTTTGGCGCTACAGCCCAAAACGTCCAAAATTCTAACTCTGTCGTTTTTCGCCAATCTCCCAAAATCTTAAATGGCGTCTCACATCTAAACGAAGACAGATAGGAACAAGCCGTTTCTTTCAGTGAATTTGTCTCACTCTTAGCTTTCAAACGAGCTATGGCACGACAAAATCCGTCCACTGGAAGCCAAGATCGAAGCTAGCTCTCCCGAGGGGGGGGACGTCAGCGAAAATTTTTTCTCTCCGATTGACTTGAAACTCACCATGTTGATAGAGAATTTGACGCTGATTCCGAATCTGAAATCCGTTTTCCCATCCGATGCTTCGTTTTGGCGCTACAGCCCAAAACGTCCAAAATTCTAACTCTGTCGTTTTTCGCCAATCTCCCAAAATCTTAAATGGCGTCTCACATCTAAACGAAGACAGATAGGAACAAGCCGTTTCTTTCAGTGAATTTGTCTCACTCTTAGCTTTCAAACGAGCTATGGCACGACAAAATCCGTCCACTGGAAGCCAAGATCGAAGCTAGCTCTCCCGAGAGGGGGGGAGACGTCAGCGAAAATTTTTTCTCTCCGATTGACTTGAAACTCACCATGTTGATAGAGAATTTGACGCTGATTCCGAATCTGAAATCCGTTTTCCCATCCGATGCTTCGTTTTGGCGCTACAGCCCAAAACGTCCAAAATTCTAACTCTGTCGTTTTTCGCCAATCTCCCAAAATCTTAAATGGCGTCTCACATCTAAACGAAGACAGATAGGAACAAGCCGTTTCTTTCAGTGAATTTGTCTCACTCTTAGCTTTCAAACGAGCTATGGCACGACAAAATCCGTCCACTGGAAGCCAAGATCGAAGCTAGCTCTCCCGAGGGGGGGGGACGTCAGCGAAAATTTTTTCTCTCCGATTGACTTGAAACTCACCATGTTGATAGAGAATTTGACGCTGATTCCGAATCTGAAATCCGTTTTCCCATCCGATGCTTCGTTTTGGCGCTACAGCCCAAAACGTCCAAAATTCTAACTCTGTCGTTTTTCGCCAATCTCCCAAAATCTTAAATGGCGTCTCACATCTAAACGAAGACAGATAGGAACAAGCCGTTTCTTTCAGTGAATTTGTCTCACTCTTAGCTTTCAAACGAGCTATGGCACGACAAAATCCGTCCACTGGAAGCCAAGATCGAAGCTAGCTCTCCCGAGGGGGGGGACGTCAGCGAAAATTTTTTCTCTCCGATTGACTTGAAACTCACCATGTTGATAGAGAATTTGACGCTGATTCCGAATCTGAAATCCGTTTTCCCATCCGATGCTTCGTTTTGGCGCTACAGCCCAAAACGTCCAAAATTCTAACTCTGTCGTTTTTCGCCAATCTCCCAAAATCTTAAATGGCGTCTCACATCTAAACGAAGACAGATAGGAACAAGCCGTTTCTTTCAGTGAATTTGTCTCACTCGTAGCTTTCAAACGAGCTATAGCACGACAAAAGCCGACCACTGGAAGCCAAGATCGAAGCTAGCTCTCCCGAGGGGGGGGGACGTCAGCGAAAATTTTTTCTCTCCGATTGACTTGAAACTCACCATGTTGATAGAGAATTTGACGCTGATTCCGAATCTGAAATCCGTTTTGCTCATCCGATGCTTCGTTTTGGCGCTACAGCCCAAAACGTCCAAAATTCTAACTCTGTCGTTTTTCGCCAATCTCCCAAAATCTTAAATGGCGTCTCACATCTAAACGAAGACAGATAGGAACAAGCCGTTTCTTTCAGTGAATTTGTCTCACTCTTAGCTTTCAAACGAGCTATGGCACGACAAAATCCGTCCACTGGAAGCCAAGATCGAAGCTAGCTCTCCCGAGGGGGGGGACGTCAGCGAAAATTTTTTCTCTCCGATTGACTTGAAACTCACCATGTTGATAGAGAATTTGACGCTGATTCCGAATCTGAAATCCGTTTTCCCATCCGATGCTTCGTTTTGGCGCTACAGCCCAAAACGTCCAAAATTCTAACTCTGTCGTTTTTCGCCAATCTCCCAAAATCTTAAATGGCGTCTCACATCTAAACGAAGACAGATAGGAACAAGCCGTTTCTTTCAGTGAATTTGTCTCACTCTTAGCTTTCAAACGAGCTATGGCACGACAAAATCCGTCCACTGGAAGCCAAGATCGAAGCTAGCTCTCCCGAGGGGGGGGACGTCAGCGAAAATTTTTTCTCTCCGATTGACTTGAAACTCACCATGTTGATAGAGAATTTGACGCTGATTCCGAATCTGAAATCCGTTTTCCCATCCGATGCTTCGTTTTGGCGCTACAGCCCAAAACGTCCAAAATTCTAACTCTGTCGTTTTTCGCCAATCTCCCAAAATCTTAAATGGCGTCTCACATCTAAACGAAGACAGATAGGAACAAGCCGTTTCTTTCAGTGAATTTGTCTCACTCTTAGCTTTCAAACGAGCTATGGCACGACAAAATCCGTCCACTGGAAGCCAAAATCGAAGCTAGCTCCTCCCGAGAGGGGGGGAGACGTCAGCGAAAATTTTTTCTCTCCGATTGACTTGAAACTCACCATGTTGATAGAGAATTTGACGCTGATTCCGAATCTGAAATCCGTTTTCCCATCCGATGCTTCGTTTTGGCGCTACAGCCCAAAACGTCCAAAATTCTAACTCTGTCGTTTTTCGCCAATCTCCCAAAATCTTAAATGGCGTCTCACATCTAAACGAAGACAGATAGGAACAAGCCGTTTCTTTCAGTGAATTTGTCTCACTCTTAGCTTTCAAACGAGCTATGGCACGACAAAATCCGTCCACTGGAAGCCAAGATCGAAGCTAGCTCTCCCGAGGGGGGGAGACGTCAGCGAAAATTTTTTCTCTCCGATTGACTTGAAACTCACCATGTTGATAGAGAATTTGACGCTGATTCCGAATCTGAAATCCGTTTTCCCATCCGATGCTTCGTTTTGGCGCTACAGCCCAAAACGTCCAAAATTCTAACTCTGTCGTTTTTCGCCAATCTCCCAAAATCTTAAATGGCGTCTCACATCTAAACGAAGACAGATAGGAACAAGCCGTTTCTTTCAGTGAATTTGTCTCACTCTTAGCTTTCAAACGAGCTATGGCACGACAAAATCCGTCCACTGGAAGCCAAGATCGAAGCTAGCTCTCCCGAGGGGGGGGGGACGTCAGCGAAAATTTTTTCTCTCCGATTGACTTGAAACTCACCATGTTGATAGAGAATTTGACGCTGATTCCGAATCTGAAATCCGTTTTCCCATCCGATGCTTCGTTTTGGCGCTACAGCCCAAAACGTCCAAAATTCTAACTCTGTCGTTTTTCGCCAATCTCCCAAAATCTTAAATGGCGTCTCACATCTAAACGAAGACAGATAGGAACAAGCCGTTTCTTTCAGTGAATTTGTCTCACTCTTAGCTTTCAAACGAGCTATGGCACGACAAAATCCGTCCACTGGAAGCCGAGATCGAAGCTAGCTCTCCCGAGGGGGGGGGACGTCAGCGAAAATTTTTTCTCTCCGATTGACTTGAAACTCACCATGTTGATAGAGAATTTGACGCTGATTCCGAATCTGAAATCCGTTTTCCCATCCGATGCTTCGTTTTGGCGCTACAGCCCAAAACGTCCAAAATTCTAACTCTGTCGTTTTTCGCCAATCTCCCAAAATCTTAAATGGCGTCTCACATCTAAACGAAGACAGATAGGAACAAGCCGTTTCTTTCAGTGAATTTGTCTCACTCTTAGCTTTCAAACGAGCTATGGCACGACAAAATCCGTCCACTGGAAGCCAAGATCGAAGCTAGCTCTCCCGAGGGGGGGGACGTCAGCGAAAATTTTTTCTCTCCGATTGACTTGAAACTCACCATGTTGATAGAGAATTTGACGCTGATTCCGAATCTGAAATCCGTTTTCCCATCCGATGCTTCGTTTTGGCGCTACAGCCCAAAACGTCCAAAATTCTAACTCTGTCGTTTTTCGCCAATCTCCCAAAATCTTAAATGGCGTCTCACATCTAAACGAAGACAGATAGGAACAAGCCGTTTCTTTCAGTGAATTTGTCTCACTCTTAGCTTTCAAACGAGCTATGGCACGACAAAAGCCGTCCACTGGAAGCCAAGATCGAAGCTAGCTCTCCCGAGGGGGGGGGACGTCAGCGAAAATTTTTTCTCTCCGATTGACTTGAAGCTCACCATGTTGATAGAGAATTTGACGCTGATTCCGAATCTGAAATCCGTTTTCCCATCCGATGCTTCGTTTTGGCGCTACAGCCCAAAACGTCCAAAATTCTAACTCTGTCGTTTTTCGCCAATCTCCCAAAATCTTAAATGGCGTCTCACATCTAAACGAAGACAGATAGGAACAAGCCGTTTCTTTCAGTGAATTTGTCTCACTCTTAGCTTTCAAACGAGCTATGGCACGACAAAATCCGTCCACTGGAAGCCAAGATCGAAGCTAGCTCTCCCGAGGGGGGGACGTCAGCGAAAATTTTTTCTCTCCGATTGACTTGAAACTCACCATGTTGATAGAGAATTTGACGCTGATTCCGAATCTGAAATCCGTTTTCCCATCCGATGCTTCGTTTTGGCGCTACAGCCCAAAACGTCCAAAATTCTAACTCTGTCGTTTTTCGCCAATCTCCCAAAATCTTAAATGGCGTCTCACATCTAAACGAAGACAGATAGGAACAAGCCGTTTCTTTCAGTGAATTTGTCTCACTCTTAGCTTTCAAACGAGCTATGGCACGACAAAATCCGTCCACTGGAAGCCAAGATCGAAGCTAGCTCTCCCGAGGGGGGGGACGTCAGCGAAAATTTTTTCTCTCCGATTGACTTGAAACTCACCATGTTGATAGAGAATTTGACGCTGATTCCGAATCTGAAATCCGTTTTCCCATCCGATGCTTCGTTTTGGCGCTACAGCCCAAAACGTCCAAAATTCTAACTCTGTCGTTTTTCGCCAATCTCCCAAAATCTTAAATGGCGTCTCACATCTAAACGAAGACAGATAGGAACAAGCCGTTTCTTTCAGTGAATTTGTCTCACTCTTAGCTTTCAAACGAGCTATGGCACGACAAAATCCGTCCACTGGAAGCCGAGATCGAAGCTAGCTCTCCCGAGGGGGGGGAGACGTCAGCGAAAATTTTTTCTCTCCGATTGACTTGAAACTCACCATGTTGATAGAGAATTTGACGCTGATTCCGAATCTGAAATCCGTTTTGCTCTCCGATGCTTCGTTTTGGCGCTACAGCCCAAAACGTCCAAAATTCTAACTCTGTCGTTTTTTCGCCAATCTCCCAAAATCTTAAATGGCGTCTCACATCTAAACGAAGACAGATAGGAACAAGCCGTTTCTTTCAGTGAATTTGTCTCACTCTTAGCTTTCAAACGAGCTATGGCACGACAAAATCCGTCCACTGGAAGCCAAGATCGAAGCTAGCTCTCCCGAGGGGGGGGACGTCAGCGAAAATTTTTTCTCTCCGATTGACTTGAAGCTCACCATGTTGATAGAGAATTTGACGCTGATTCCGAATCTGAAATGCGTTTTCCCATCCGATGCTTCGTTTTGGCGCTACAGCCCAAAACGTCCAAAATTCTAACTCTGTCGTTTTTCGCCAATCTCCCAAAATCTTAAATGGCGTCTCACATCTAAACGAAGACAGATAGGAACAAGCCGTTTCTTTCAGTGAATTTGTCTCACTCTTAGCTTTCAAACGAGCTATGGCACGACAAAATCCGTCCACTGGAAGCCAAGATCGAAGCTAGCTCTCCCGAGGGGGGGGACGTCAGCGAAAATTTTTTCTCTCCGATTGACTTGAAACTCACCATGTTGATAGAGAATTTGACGCTGATTCCGAATCTGAAATCCGTTTTCCCATCCGATGCTTCGTTTTGGCGCTACAGCCCAAAACGTCCAAAATTCTAACTCTGTCGTTTTTCGCCAATCTCCCAAAATCTTAAATGGCGTCTCACATCTAAACGAAGACAGATAGGAACAAGCCGTTTCTTTCAGTGAATTTGTCTCACTCTTAGCTTTCAAACGAGCTATGGCACGACAAAATCCGTCCACTGGAAGCCAAGATCGAAGCTAGCTCTCCCGAGAGGGGGGGAGACGTCAGCGAAAATTTTTTCTCTCCGATTGACTTGAAACTCACCATGTTGATAGAGAATTTGACGCTGATTCCGAATCTGAAATCCGTTTTCCCATCCGATGCTTCGTTTTGGCGCTACAGCCCAAAACGTCCAAAATTCTAACTCTGTCGTTTTTCGCCAATCTCCCAAAATCTTAAATGGCGTCTCACATCTAAACGAAGACAGATAGGAACAAGCCGTTTCTTTCAGTGAATTTGTCTCACTCTTAGCTTTCAAACGAGCTATGGCACGATAAAAGCCGACCACTGGAAGTCGAGATCGAAGCTAGCTCTCCCGAGGGGGGGACGTCAGCGAAAATTTTTTCTCTCCGATTGACTTGAAACTCACCATGTTGATAGAGAATTTGACGCTGATTCCGAATCTGAAATCCGTTTTCCCATCCGATGCTTCGTTTTGAAGCTACAGCCCAAAACGTCCAAAATTCTAACTCTGTCGTTTTTCGCCAATCTCCCAAAATCTTAAATGGCGTCTCACATCTAAACGAAGACAGATAGGAACAAGCCGTTTCTTTCAGTGAATTTGTCTCACTCTTAGCTTTCAAACGAGCTATGGCACGACAAAATCCGTCCACTGGAAGCCAAGATCGAAGCTAGCTCTCCCGAGGGGGGGGGACGTCAGCGAAAATTTTTTCTCTCCGATTGACTTGAAACTCACCATGTTGATAGAGAATTTGACGCTGATTCCGAATCTGAAATCCGTTTTCCCATCCGATGCTTCGTTTTGGCGCTACAGCCCAAAACGTCCAAAATTCTAACTCTGTCGTTTTTCGCCAATCTCCCAAAATCTTAAATGGCGTCTCACATCTAAACGAAGACAGATAGGAACAAGCCGTTTCTTTCAGTGAATTTGTCTCACTCTTAGCTTTCAAACGAGCTATGGCACGATAAAAGCCGACCACTGGAAGTCGAGATCGAAGCTAGCTCTCCCGAGAGGGGGGGAGACGTCAGCGAAAATTTTTTCTCTCCGATTGACTTGAAACTCACCATGTTGATAGAGAATTTGACGCTGATTCCGAATCTGAAATCCGTTTTGCTCTCCGATGCTTCGTTTTGAAGCTACAGCCCAAAACGTCCAAAATTCTAACTCTGTCGTTTTTTCGCCAATCTCCCAAAATCTTAAATGGCGTCTCACATCTAAACGAAGACAGATAGGAACAAGCCGTTTCTTTCAGTGAATTTGTCTCACTCTTAGCTTTCAAACGAGCTATTGCACGACAAAATCCGTCCACTGGAAGTCGAGATCGAAGCTAGCTCTCCCGAGGGGGGGACGTCAGCGAAAATTTTTTCTTTCCGATTGACTTGAAACTCACCATGTTGATAGAGAATTTGACGCTGATTCCGAATCTGAAATGCGTTTTCCCATCCGATGCTTCGTTTTGGCGCTACAGCCCAAAACGTCCAAAATTCTAACTCTGTCGTTTTTCGCCAATCTCCCAAAATCTTAAATGGCGTCTCACATCTAAACGAAGACAGATAGGAACAAGCCGTTTCTTTCAGTGAATTTGTCTCACTCTTAGCTTTCAAACGAGCTATGGCACGACAAAATCCGTCCACTGGAAGCCAAGATCGAAGCTAGCTCTCCCGAGAGGGGGGGGACGTCAGCGAAAATTTTTTCTCTCCGATTGACTTGAAACTCACCATGTTGATAGAGAATTTGACGCTGATTCCGAATCTGAAATCCGTTTTCCCATCCGATGCTTCGTTTTGGCGCTACAGCCCAAAACGTCCAAAATTCTAACTCTGTCGTTTTTCGCCAATCTCCCAAAATCTTAAATGGCGTCTCACATCTAAACGAAGACAGATAGGAACAAGCCGTTTCTTTCAGTGAATTTGTCTCACTCTTAGCTTTCAAACGAGCTATGGCACGACAAAATCCGTCCACTGGAAGCCAAGATCGAAGCTAGCTCTCCCGAGGGGGGGGGACGTCAGCGAAAATTTTTTCTTTCCGATTGACTTGAAACTCACCATGTTGATAGAGAATTTGACGCTGATTCCGAATCTGAAATGCGTTTTCCCATCCGATGCTTCGTTTTGGCGCTACAGCCCAAAACGTCCAAAATTCTAACTCTGTCGTTTTTCGCCAATCTCCCAAAATCTTAAATGGCGTCTCACATCTAAACGAAGACAGATAGGAACAAGCCGTTTCTTTCAGTGAATTTGTCTCACTCTTAGCTTTCAAACGAGCTATGGCACGACAAAATCCGTCCACTGGAAGCCAAGATCGAAGCTAGCTCTCCCGAGGGGGGGACGTCAGCGAAAATTTTTTCTCAACGATTGACTTGAAACTCACCATACAGTTAGAAAATTTGACGCTGATTCCAAATCTGAAATCCGTTTTGCTCTCCGATGCTTCGTTTTGGCGCTACAGCCCAAAACGTCCAAAATTCTAACTCTGTCGTTTTTTCGACAATCTCCCAAAATCTTAAATGGCGTCTCACATCTAAACGAAGACAGATAGGAACAAGCCGTTTCTTTCAGTGAATTTGTCTCACTCTTAGCTTTCAAACGAGCTATGGCACGACAAAATCCGTCCACTGGAAGTCGAGATCGAAGCTAGCTCTCCCGAGGGGGGGGGACGTCAGCGAAAATTTTTTCTCTCCGATTGACTTGAAACTCACCATGTTGATAGAGAATTTGACGCTGATTCCGAATCTGAAATGCGTTTTCCCATCCGATGCTTCGTTTTGGCGCTACAGCCCAAAACGTCCAAAATTCTAACTCTGTCGTTTTTCGCCAATCTCCCAAAATCTTAAATGGCGTCTCACATCTAAACGAAGACAGATAGGAACAAGCCGTTTCTTTCAGTGAATTTGTCTCACTCTTAGCTTTCAAACGAGCTATGGCACGACAAAATCCGTCCACTGGAAGCCAAGATCGAAGCTAGCTCTCCCGAGGGGGGGGGACGTCAGCGAAAATTTTTTCTCTCCGATTGACTTGAAACTCACCATGTTGATAGAGAATTTGACGCTGATTCCGAATCTGAAATCCGTTTTCCCATCCGATGCTTCGTTTTGGCGCTACAGCCCAAAACGTCCAAAATTCTAACTCTGTCGTTTTTCGCCAATCTCCCAAAATCTTAAATGGCGTCTCACATCTAAACGAAGACAGATAGGAACAAGCCGTTTCTTTCAGTGAATTTGTCTCACTCTTAGCTTTCAAACGAGCTATGGCACGACAAAATCCGTCCACTGGAAGTCGAGATCGAAGCTAGCTCTCCCGAGGGGGGGACGTCAGCGAAAATTTTTTCTCTCCGATTGACTTGAAACTCACCATGTTGATAGAGAATTTGACGCTGATTCCGAATCTGAAATGCGTTTTCCCATCCGATGCTTCGTTTTGGCGCTACAGCCCAAAACGTCCAAAATTCTAACTCTGTCGTTTTTCGCCAATCTCCCAAAATCTTAAATGGCGTCTCACATCTAAACGAAGACAGATAGGAACAAGCCGTTTCTTTCAGTGAATTTGTCTCACTCTTAGCTTTCAAACGAGCTATGGCACGACAAAATCCGTCCACTGGAAGCCGAGATCGAAGCTAGCTCTCCCGAGAGGGGGGGGACGTCAGCGAAAATTTTTTCTCTCCGATTGACTTGAAACTCACCATGTTGATAGAGAATTTCATGCTGATTCCAAATCTGAAATCCGTTTTCCTCTCCGATGCTTCGTTTTGGCGCTACAGCCCAAAACGTCCAAAATTCTAACTCTGTCGTTTTTCGCCAATCTCCCAAAATCTTAAATGGCGTCTCACATCTAAACGAAGACAGATAGGAACAAGCCGTTTCTTTCAGTGAATTTGTCTCACTCTTAGCTTTCAAACGAGCTATGGCACGACAAAATCCGTCCACTGGAAGTCGAGATCGAAGCTAGCTCTCCCGAGGGGGGGACGTCAGCGAAAATTTTTTCTCTCCGATTGACTTGAAACTCACCATGTTGATAGAGAATTTGACGCTGATTCCGAATCTGAAATCCGTTTTCCCATCCGATGCTTCGTTTTGGCGCTACAGCCCAAAACGTCCAAAATTCTAACTCTGTCGTTTTTCGCCAATCTCCCAAAATCTTAAATGGCGTCTCACATCTAAACGAAGACAGATAGGAACAAGCCGTTTCTTTCAGTGAATTTGTCTCACTCTTAGCTTTCAAACGAGCTATGGCACGACAAAATCCGTCCACTGGAAGCCAAGATCGAAGCTAGCTCTCCCGAGGGGGGGGGACGTCAGCGAAAATTTTTTCTCTCCGATTGACTTGAAACTCACCATGTTGATAGAGAATTTGACGCTGATTCCGAATCTGAAATGCGTTTTCCCATCCGATGCTTCGTTTTGGCGCTACAGCCCAAAACGTCCAAAATTCTAACTCTGTCGTTTTTCGCCAATCTCCCAAAATCTTAAATGGCGTCTCACATCTAAACGAAGACAGATAGGAACAAGCCGTTTCTTTCAGTGAATTTGTCTCACTCTTAGCTTTCAAACGAGCTATGGCACGACAAAATCCGTCCACTGGAAGCCAAGATCGAAGCTAGCTCTCCCGAGGGGGGGGACGTCAGCGAAAATTTTTTCTTTCCGATTGACTTGAAACTCATCATGTTGATAGAGAATTTGACGCTGATTCCAAATCTGAAATCCGTTTTGCTCTCCGATGCTTCGTTTTGAAGCTACAGCCCAAAACGTCCAAAATTCTAACTCTGTCGTTTTTCGCCAATCTCCCAAAATCTTAAATGGCGTCTCACATCTAAACGAAGACAGATAGGAACAAGCCGTTTCTTTCAGTGAATTTGTCTCACTCTTAGCTTTCAAACGAGCTATGGCACGACAAAATCCGTCCACTGGAAGTCGAGATCGAAGCTAGCTCTCCCGAGGGGGGGAGACGTCAGCGAAAATTTTTTCTCTCCGATTGACTTGAAACTCACCATGTTGATAGAGAATTTGACGCTGATTCCGAATCTGAAATCCGTTTTGCTCTCCGATGCTTCGTTTTGGCGCTACAGCCCAAAACGTCCAAAATTCTAACTCTGTCGTTTTTCGCCAATCTCCCAAAATCTTAAATGGCGTCTCACATCTAAACGAAGACAGATAGGAACAAGCCGTTTCTTTCAGTGAATTTGTCTCACTCTTAGCTTTCAAACGAGCTATGGCACGACAAAATCCGTCCACTGGAAGTCGAGATCGAAGCTAGCTCTCCCGAGGGGGGGACGTCAGCGAAAATTTTTTCTTTCCGATTGACTTGAAACTCACCATGTTGATAGAGAATTTGACGCTGATTCCGAATCTGAAATCCGTTTTCCCATCCGATGCTTCGTTTTGGCGCTACAGCCCAAAACGTCCAAAATTCTAACTCTGTCGTTTTTCGCCAATCTCCCAAAATCTTAAATGGCGTCTCACATCTAAACGAAGACAGATAGGAACAAGCCGTTTCTTTCAGTGAATTTGTCTCACTCTTAGCTTTCAAACGAGCTATGGCACGACAAAATCCGTCCACTGGAAGCCAAGATCGAAGCTAGCTCTCCCGAGGGGGGGGGGACGTCAGCGAAAATTTTTTCTCTCCGATTGACTTGAAACTCACCATGTTGATAGAGAATTTGACGCTGATTCCGAATCTGAAATCCGTTTTCCCATCCGATGCTTCGTTTTGGCGCTACAGCCCAAAACGTCCAAAATTCTAACTCTGTCGTTTTTCGCCAATCTCCCAAAATCTTAAATGGCGTCTCACATCTAAACGAAGACAGATAGGAACAAGCCGTTTCTTTCAGTGAATTTGTCTCACTCTTAGCTTTCAAACGAGCTATGGCACGATAAAAGCCGACCACTGGAAGTCGAGATCGAAGCTAGCTCTCCCGAGAGGGGGGGAGACGTCAGCGAAAATTTTTTCTCTCCGATTGACTTGAAACTCACCATGTTGATAGAGAATTTGACGCTGATTCCGAATCTGAAATCCGTTTTCCCATCCGATGCTTCGTTTTGAAGCTACAGCCCAAAACGTCCAATATTCTAACTCTGTCGTTTTTCGCCAATCTCCCAAAATCTTAAATGGCGTCTCACATCTAAACGAAGACAGATAGGAACAAGCCGTTTCTTTCAGTGAATTTGTCTCACTCTTAGCTTTCAAACGAGCTATGGCACGACAAAATCCGTCCACTGGAAGCCAAGATCGAAGCTAGCTCTCCCGAGGGGGGGACGTCAGCGAAAATTTTTTCTCTCCGATTGACTTGAAACTCACCATGTTGATAGAGAATTTGACGCTGATTCCGAATCTGAAATGCGTTTTCCCATCCGATGCTTCGTTTTGGCGCTACAGCCCAAAACGTCCAAAATTCTAACTCTGTCGTTTTTCGCCAATCTCCCAAAATCTTAAATGGCGTCTCACATCTAAACGAAGACAGATAGGAACAAGCCGTTTCTTTCAGTGAATTTGTCTCACTCTTAGCTTTCAAACGAGCTATGGCACGATAAAAGCCGACCACTGGAAGTCGAGATCGAAGCTAGCTCTCCCGAGGGGGGGAGACGTCAGCGAAAATTTTTTCTCTCCGATTGACTTGAAGCTCACCATGTTGATAGAGAATTTGACGCTGATTCCGAATCTGAAATGCGTTTTCCCATCCGATGCTTCGTTTTGAAGCTACAGCCCAAAACGTCCAAAATTCTAACTCTGTCGTTTTTCGCCAATCTCCCAAAATCTTAAATGGCGTCTCACATCTAAACGAAGACAGATAGGAACAAGCCGTTTCTTTCAGTGAATTTGTCTCACTCTTAGCTTTCAAACGAGCTATGGCACGACAAAATCCGTCCACTGGAAGCCGAGATCGAAGCTAGCTCTCCCGAGGGGGGGGGGACGTCAGCGAAAATTTTTTCTTTCCGATTGACTTGAAACTCACCATACAGATAGAGAATTTCACGCTGATTCCAAATCTGAAATCCGTTTTCCCATCCGATGCTTCGTTTTGGCGCTACGGCCCAAAACATCCAAAATTCTAACTCTGTCGTTTTTTGCCAATGTCCCAAAATCTTAAATGGCGTCTCACATCTAAACGAAGACAGATAGGAACAAGCCGTTTCTTTCAGTGAATTTGTCTCACTCTTAGCTTTCAAACGAGCTATGGCACGACAAAATCCGTCCACTGGAAGCCAAGATCGAAGCTAGCTCTCCCGAGGGGGGGGACGTCAGCGAAAATTTTTTCTCTCCGATTGACTTGAAACTCACCATGTTGATAGAGAATTTGACGCTGATTCCGAATCTGAAATCCGTTTTCCCATCCGATGCTTCGTTTTGGCGCTACAGCCCAAAACGTCCAAAATTCTAACTCTGTCGTTTTTCGCCAATCTCCCAAAATCTTAAATGGCGTCTCACATCTAAACGAAGACAGATAGGAACAAGCCGTTTCTTTCAGTGAATTTGTCTCACTCTTTGCTTTCAAACGAGCTATGGCACGATAAAAGCCGACCACTGGAAGTCGAGATCGAAGCTAGCTCTCCCGAGGGGGGGGAGACGTCAGCGAAAATTTTTTCTCTCCGATTGACTTGAAGCTCACCATGTTGATAGAGAATTTGACGCTGATTCCGAATCTGAAATCCGTTTTGCTCTCCGATGCTTCGTTTTGAAGCTACAGCCCAAAACGTCCAAAATTCTAACTCTGTCGTTTTTCGCCAATCTCCCAAAATCTTAAATGGCGTCTCACATCTAAACGAAGACAGATAGGAACAAGCCGTTTCTTTCACTGAATTTGTGTCTCCCTCTTAGCTTTCAAACGAGCTATGGCACAACAAAATCCGTCCACTGGAAGTCGAGATCGAAGCTAGCTCTCCCGAGGGGGGGACGTCAGCGAAAATTTTTTCTTTCCGATTGACTTGAAGCTCACCATGTTGATAGAGAATTTGACGCTGATTCCGAATCTGAAATGCGTTTTCCCATCCGATGCTTCGTTTTGGCGCTACAGCCCAAAACGTCCAAAATTCTAACTCTGTCGTTTTTCGCCAATCTCCCAAAATCTTAAATGGCGTCTCACATCTAAACGAAGACAGATAGGAACAAGCCGTTTCTTTCAGTGAATTTGTCTCACTCTTTGCTTTCAAACGAGCTATGGCACGATAAAAGCCGACCACTGGAAGCCAAGATCGAAGCTAGCTCTCCCGAGAGGGGGGGAGACGTCAGCGAAAATTTTTTCTCTCCGATTGACTTGAAACTCACCATGTTGATAGAGAATTTGACGCTGATTCCGAATCTGAAATCCGTTTTGCTCTCCGATGCTTCGTTTTGGCGCTACAGCCCAAAACGTCCAAAATTCTAACTCTGTCGTTTTTTCGCCAATCTCCCAAAATCTTAAATGGCGTCTCACATCTAAACGAAGACAGATAGGAACAAGCCGTTTCTTTCAGTGAATTTGTCTCACTCTTAGCTTTCAAACGAGCTTTGACACGATAAAAGCCGACCACTGGAAGTCGAGATCGAAGCTAGCTCTCCCGAGAGGGGGGGAGACGTCAGCGAAAATTTTTTCTCTCCGATTGACTTGAAACTCACCATGTTGATAGAGAATTTGACGCTGATTCCGAATCTGAAATCCGTTTTGCTCTCCGATGCTTCGTTTTGAAGCTACAGCCCAAAACGTCCAAAATTCTAACTCTGTCGTTTTTTCGCCAATCTCCCAAAATCTTAAATGGCGTCTCACATCTAAACGAAGACAGATAGGAACAAGCCGTTTCTTTCAGTGAATTTGTCTCACTCTTAGCTTTCAAACGAGCTATTGCACGACAAAATCCGTCCACTGGAAGTCGAGATCGAAGCTAGCTCTCCCGAGGGGGGGGGACGTCAGCGAAAATTTTTTCTCTCCGATTGACTTGAAGCTCACCATGTTGATAGAGAATTTGACGCTGATTCCGAATCTGAAATGCGTTTTCCCATCCGATGCTTCGTTTTGAAGCTACAGCCCAAAACGTCCAAAATTCTAACTCTGTCGTTTTTCGCCAATCTCCCAAAATCTTAAATGGCGTCTCACATCTAAACGAAGACAGATAGGAACAAGCCGTTTCTTTCAGTGAATTTGTCTCACTCTTAGCTTTCAAACGAGCTATGGCACGATAAAAGCCGACCACTGGAAGTCGAGATCGAAGCTAGCTCTCCCGAGGGGGGGGAGACGTCAGCGAAAATTTTTTCTCTCCGATTGACTTGAAACTCACCATGTTGATAGAGAATTTGACGCTGATTCCGAATCTGAAATCCGTTTTCCCATCCGATGCTTCGTTTTGAAGCTACAGCCCAAAACGTCCAAAATTCTAACTCTGTCGTTTTTTCGCCAATCTCCCAAAATCTTAAATGGCGTCTCACATCTAAACGAAGACAGATAGGAACAAGCCGTTTCTTTCAGTGAATTTGTCTCACTCTTAGCTTTCAAACGAGCTTTGGCACGATAAAAGCCGACCACTGGAAGTCGAGATCGAAGCTAGCTCTCCCGAGGGGGGGACGTCAGCGAAAATTTTTTTTCCGATTGACTTGAAGCTCACCATGTTGATAGAGAATTTGACGCTGATTCCGAATCTGAAATGCGTTTTCCCATCCGATGCTTCGTTTTGGCGCTACAGCCCAAAACGTCCAAAATTCTAACTCTGTCGTTTTTCGCCAATCTCCCAAAATCTTAAATGGCGTCTCACATCTAAACGAAGACAGATAGGAACAAGCCGTTTCTTTCAGTGAATTTGTCTCACTCTTAGCTTTCAAACGAGCTATGGCACGATAAAATCCGACCACTGGAAGTCGAGATCGAAGCTAGCTCTCCCGAGAGGGGGGGAGACGTCAGCGAAAATTTTTTCTCTCCGATTGACTTGAAACTCATCATGTTGATAGAGAATTTGACGCTGATTCCAAATCTGAAATCCGTTTTGCTCTCCGATGCTTCGTTTTGAAGCTACAGCCCAAAACGTCCAAAATTCTAACTCTGTCGTTTTTTCGACAATCTCCCAAAATCTTAAATGGCGTCTCACATCTAAACGAAGACAGATAGGAACAAGCCGTTTCTTTCAGTGAATTTGTCTCACTCTTAGCTTTCAAACGAGCTATGGCACGATAAAAGCCGACCACTGGAAGTCGAGATCGAAGCTAGCTCTCCCGAGAGGGGGGGAGACGTCAGCGAAAATTTTTTCTCTCCGATTGACTTGAAACTCACCATGTTGATAGAGAATTTGACGCTGATTCCGAATCTGAAATCCGTTTTGCTCTCCGATGCTTCGTTTTGAAGCTACAGCCCAAAACGTCCAAAATTCTAACTCTGTCGTTTTTTCGACAATCTCCCAAAATCTTAAATGGCGTCTCACATCTAAACGAAGACAGATAGGAACAAGCCGTTTCTTTCAGTGAATTTGTCTCACTCTTAGCTTTCAAACGAGCTATTGCACGACAAAATCCGTCCACTGGAAGTCGAGATCGAAGCTAGCTCTCCCGAGGGGGGGGACGTCAGCGAAAATTTTTTCTTTCCGATTGACTTGAAGCTCACCATGTTGATAGAGAATTTGACGCTGATTCCGAATCTGAAATGCGTTTTCCCATCCGATGCTTCGTTTTGGCGCTACAGCCCAAAACGTCCAAAATTCTAACTCTGTCGTTTTTCGCCAATCTCCCAAAATCTTAAATGGCGTCTCACATCTAAACGAAGACAGATAGGAACAAGCCGTTTCTTTCAGTGAATTTGTCTCACTCTTAGCTTTCAAACGAGCTATGGCACGATAAAAGCCGACCACTGGAAGTCGAGATCGAAGCTAGCTCTCCCGAGAGGGGGGGAGACGTCAGCGAAAATTTTTTCTCTCCGATTGACTTGAAACTCACCATGTTGATAGAGAATTTGACGCTGATTCCGAATCTGAAATCCGTTTTGCTCTCCGATGCTTCGTTTTGAAGCTACAGCCCAAAACGTCCAAAATTCTAACTCTGTCGTTTTTTCGCCAATCTCCCAAAATCTTAAATGGCGTCTCACATCTAAACGAAGACAGATAGGAACAAGCCGTTTCTTTCAGTGAATTTGTCTCACTCTTAGCTTTCAAACGAGCTTTGGCACGACAAAATCCGTCCACTGGAAGCCAAAATCGAAGCGAGCTGTCCAGAGGGGGGGAGACGTCAGCGAAAATTTTTTCTCTCCGATTGACTTGAAACTCACCATACAGATAGAGAATTTCACGCTGATTCCAAATCTGAAATCCGTTTTGCTCTCCGATGCTTCGTTTTGAAGCTACAGCCCAAAACGTCCAAAATTCTAACTCTGTCGTTTTTTCGCCAATCTCCCAAAATCTGAAATGGCGTCTCACATCTAAACGAAGACAGATAGGAACAAGCCGTTTCTTTCAGTGAATTTGTCTCACTCTTAGCTTTCAAACGAGCTATTGCACGACAAAATCCGTCCACTGGAAGTCGAGATCGAAGCTAGCTCTCCCGAGGGGGGGACGTCAGCGAAAATTTTTTCTCTCCGATTGACTTGAAACTCACCATACAGATAGAGAATTTCACGCTGATTCCAAATCTGAAATCCGTTTTCCAATCCGATGCTTCGTTTTGAAGCTACGGCCCAAAACGTCCCAAATTCTAACTCTGTCGTTTTTCGCCAATCTCCCAAAATCTTAAATGGCGTCTCACATCTAAACGAAGACAGATAGGAACAAGCCGTTTCTTTCAGTGAATTTGTCTCACTCTTAGCTTTCAAACGAGCTATAGCACGACAAAATCCGTCCACTGGAAGCCAAGATCGAAGCTAGCTCTCCCGAGGGGGGGGGACGTCAGCGAAAAATTTTTCTCTCCGATTGACTTGAAACTCACCATGTTGATAGAGAATTTGACGCTGATTCCGAATCTGAAATCCGTTTTCCCATCCGATGCTTCGTTTTGGCGCTACAGCCCAAAACGTCCAAAATTCTAACTCTGTCGTTTTTCGCCAATCTCCCAAAATCTTAAATGGCGTCTCACATCTAAACGAAGACAGATAGGAACAAGCCGTTTCTTTCAGTGAATTTGTCTCACTCTTAGCTTTCAAACGAGCTATGGCACGATAAAAGCCGACCACTGGAAGTCGAGATCGAAGCTAGCTCTCCCGAGGGGGGGAGACGTCAGCGAAAATTTTTTTTCTCCGATTGACTTGAAACTCACCATACAGATAGAGAATTTCACGCTGATTCCAAATCTGAAATCCGTTTTCCCATCCGATGCTTCGTTTTGGCGCTACAGCCCAAAACGTCCAAAATTCTAACTCTGTCGTTTTTTCGACAATCTCCCAAAATCTTAAATGGCGTCTCACATCTAAACGAAGACAGATAGGAACAAGCCGTTTCTTTCAGTGAATTTGTCTCACTCTTAGCTTTCAAACGAGCTATTGCACGACAAAATCCGTCCACTGGAAGTCGAGATCGAAGCTAGCTCTCCCGAGGGGGGGGACGTCAGCGAAAATTTTTTCTCTCCGATTGACTTGAAAGTCACCATGTTGATAGAGAATTTGACGCTGATTCCAAATCTGAAATCCGTTTTCCCATCCGATGCTTCGTTTTGAAGCTACAGCCCAAAACGTCCAAAATTCTAACTCTGTCGTTTTTCGCCAATCTCCCAAAATCTTAAATGGCGTCTCACATCTAAACGAAGACAGATAGGAACAAGCCGTTTCTTTCAGTGAATTTGTCTCACTCTTAGCTTTCAAACGAGCTATGGCACGATAAAAGCCGACCACTGGAAGTCGAGATCGAAGCTAGCTCTCCCGAGAGGGGGGGGACGTCAGCGAAAATTTTTTCTCTCCGATTGACTTGAAACTCACCATGTTGATAGAGAATTTGACGCTGATTCCAAATCTGAAATCCGTTATCCCATCCGATGCTTCGTTTTGAAGCTACAGCCCAAAACGTCCAAAATTCTAACTCTGTCGTTTTTCGCCAATCTCCCAAAATCTTAAATGGCGTCTCACATCTAAACGAAGACAGATAGGAACAAGCCGTTTCTTTCAGTGAATTTGTCTCACTCTTAGCTTTCAAACGAGCTATGGCACGATAAAAGCCGACCACTGGAAGTCGAGATCGAAGCTAGCTCTCCCGAGAGGGGGGGACGTCAGCGAAAATTTTTTCTCTCCGATTGACTTGAAACTCACCATGTTGATAGAGAATTTGACGCTGATTCCGAATCTGAAATCCGTTTTGCTCTCCGATGCTTCGTTTTGAAGCTACAGCCCAAAACGTCCAAAATTCTAACTCTGTCGTTTTTTCGACAATCTCCCAAAATCTTAAATGGCGTCTCACATCTAAACGAAGACAGATAGGAACAAGCCGTATCTTTCAGTGAATTTGTCTCACTCTTAGCTTTCAAACGAGCTATTGCACGACAAAATCCGTCCACTGGAAGTCGAGATCGAAGCTAGCTCTCCCGAGGGGGGGACGTCAGCGAAAATTTTTTCTTTCCGATTGACTTGAAGCTCACCATGTTGATAGAGAATTTGACGCTGATTCCGAATCTGAAATCCGTTTTCCCATCCGATGCTTCGTTTTGAAGCTACAGCCCAAAACGTCCAAAATTCTAACTCTGTCGTTTTTCGCCAATCTCCCAAAATCTTAAATGGCGTCTCACATCTAAACGAAGACAGATAGGAACAAGCCGTTTCTTTCAGTGAATTTGTCTCACTCTTAGCTTTCAAACGAGCTATGGCACGACAAAATCCGTCCACTGGAAGCCAAGATCGAAGCTAGCTCTCCCGAGAGGGGGGGGGGACGTCAGCGAAAATTTTTTCTCTCCGATTGCTTTCAAATTCACCATACAGATGCAGAATTTCACGCTGAATCCGAATCTGGCCTCGGTTTTCCCATCCGATGCTTCGTTTTGAGGCTACAACCCAAAACGTCCACAATTTTACCTCTGTCGTTTTTCGGAAAATTTTGAAGAAAAATATTTTCTCTCCGACTCCTTTCAAACTCACCATACCGATGCAGAATTTGACGCTGATTACGAATCTGAAGTCCGTTTCACTCTCCCGTGCCTCCTTCACCCTCAAAACACACTCTCACTCCACCACGTCAACCTGATCGGTTGGCCAAGTCAACCTAGTCGGTCAACCAAGTCAACCTGGACGGTCGGCCACGTCAACCTGGTCGGTCGGCCAAGTCAGCCTGGACGGTCGGCCACGTCAACCTGGACGGTCGGCCACGTCAACCTGGACGGTCGGCCAAGACAACCTCTCACTCCAACCTGGGCGGCCGGCCAGGCGCGCTGTGTTTGTATGGGAGCTAGCCATTTCGAGGCGCGCTGTGTTTGTATTGGACCCACCCCATTTCAGAGCGCGCTGTGTTTGAATTGGACCCACCCCATTTCAGGGCGCGCTGTGTTTATTATGGACCTTTACTTACTACTGTTAAATACTTGGCAATTATGCTCAAGAATTGGTCGTACAAAAGACTTATATCCAACAATTAACTTATCTTTATCACAGAAAGTAAAAGACTTGAGCAAACAACAAGCTCTACCAAATGCGGAGGAAGCAATTTTAGCACAATGTGAACTGAATTTCAAATCAGGAGTAATAGGCACACTAAGGTCCTTAACCGACTCGTGAATAGGCACAACTTTATCATTCAATATATAAGAATTGTCATTATGAAACTTTCTTCCCAAGGATAGTACCATACATTTATCTGGAGATACTACTAATTGCCACTGTTTACACCAGCTATTTAAATTATTCAAAGAAACCTGAAGAGATGAAGTTAACGAATCATGACACGAACAGTAAATTTTTAGGTCGTCAGCAAACAATTTGTAAGATATTCCTTTCTCTATACAATCACCTATATTGTTTATATACATAAGAAATAGAATGGGCCCGAGAACTGTTCCCTGCGGAACCCCACTTGCGACGGAAACACGGTCTGAAATAGAACTGTCAATGATAACAGCTTGAGTTCGATCATATAGAAATGCTTTTATCCAATTCAATAATTCAAACTGAATACCATACGCTTCAAGTTTAAGTAACAGTTTTCGGTGAACAACGGAGTCGTTGTGTGTGTTTCTCTGTGAGTACTTTCAATTTTTAAATCAGGTGTTGGCCTACCTTGCTTGACGACTGTCATCTTTTCAGTATATTCCCTTCGGACGAAAGGCGTGATTATGAGCTCATCTACTGCAGTGCTAAACATAGCGCCGTCACATCAATCACGTAAAAACAAATCATGGAATTCTACCGAATCTGGGTGTTCGAGTCAGATGCATTACTCTGCACTCATTGGCGAACGCTCATCATCTGATCACAGTCTTATCTGAACGTCAGTCAGCTGCTATTGTTGAGGTAATGGCCTCTCCGACGAGAAACGAAGGACAGGAACAATTGGGTTGCGCTTCCCTTTCTATATTTAGGTATCGAGCCTCGATCAAGAATAACGAAGAATTTCATTGTAAAAATTGGAGAAGGCAAAGCATATGTCTATCGGGAAAGCCAATATTGATGCGGGCGCGTGCGCTTGCTGCCTCACACGCACACAACTCTCTTTCACTCCGTCTGAACACACGACTAGCATTGTTAGAGGAAAACAGCTGTGATTCGTGCACCCGCAGCAAAACTGTTCACTCTAAGGTTGAGCGTCTGATTTTGAGACGGACAGCTACCACGAGAAGCTATCGAATTTAAATGAAATATAATGAATGATGACACTTTTCATTTTTATAAATGTTGGTAAATTATTATTTAGGATGCGCCGAAGGCCTCGCAGGTACGGAGAAGACGTTGTTGACGGACGCCACTGTTGACGACATATAATTACCGGGCCGTTTAGTGTCAACGACAAACAAATTGTTAAAATAGTAGAAGTTTTTTATTCCGTTTCTTATGATACAAAATTCACTGTAGAGATACCAAAAAACAATTTTCTCAACTTTCTAGATTAGCCTTGAAATCAGAAATAGTCAACTGAACCAAGTGGTCTGTCAAGAGCCCACTCGGGTATATATATCCCCCAACAAAAATAGTTGAATCCAGAATCACATTAAAGCTAACTACCTTAAAAATAGCATAAACAACGTCACCAATCGGTGCTCAAGCAGAGCAGAACAAACAGAATCTTTAAAAACCCTTCATCACCGTTTCAGGCAAAATGGTTTCTCCAACAGCGATATCTCTAAAAGTAAGCAGAAAAATAAAAGCAAACATGAGTCATAAGTCACGAGTCATAAATGTGTATTCTGAAATATACAGAAAACGCAAAGCGATGGCCGCAAGGGCACAGGCAAGCATTGATAACACGCGTTACATATGCATACGCAAAGTTTGGCATCAATAGAAATTACATGAGATATATATTTACAAATTTACCGAGTGATCATGATGTACATGCACATCATATACCATCATAAACAAATTATATGAGACCTACATATTTACAAATTTTCAGAGTCATCATGATATACATCAGATACCATATACAAAATACGTGAGATCTATAGGGCCTGTATTTACAAATTTGAAGAGTGATGATCACGACATGATAAGAGCTCACTAGATGGGAGTCCTCACAATGGAGCAAAAGAACGCAAATGCTTAGCATCTAATATAGAAATGAATGTAACAAAATCATCTATACAAAATTTACACTTTCATGATCATGCTCACAATATACACAAATTCACTCGGATCAATGAGATTGAGACTATTCTTGATCTTCATTATGATGAGAATAACTTCAATATGGAATACAGGAATGTATCTAAATAGAATTTACCATCAAATAAAAAAAACACATGTCAAATAATTTTATACGAAATCACATAGGAACGCCAGTGAAAAGAACGTCGTATGTAAACTGAAATGTCGGCGATCGCTGTAATCGCAAATTGAAAAAACTGGCCAAATAATGTGACTTACATGTACCTTTTCAAATAGTTAATAAGCTAGGTCCTACTTTATCCCAAGTCACCAACAATAAAAAACAAAGCCATCTGCACAAAACTACCTAACAATTTGTTTCTCTGACCGGTTTTTAGTCTATAAATTTACCTGCTTATTGTATGGCGATTTCTACATCGGTCAAGCTAACCGCCCGCTCACTAATAGGTATAAAGAGCACTAACGTGATAGGCTTATCACTACTAAGAACAAGAAAATGCTGCGCTGTATGAGCACTTCTGGAAATGTCACGCGGACGAACATGTTCCGTCAATAAACGACCTGACCATAGATATCTTGGACAAAAGTGATAATGCCGTTGACTGCCGAATTAATGAAGCTCGTCAAATTGACAGAATAAGACCCGCTATGTACCGCAAATACGAACTACCGAACTTCTAACGGTATTAACTACATCTCGATCTCATTGCTATATAATGCGTTGTATTGATGACTGCACGGTCCCACCTTTTGATGTGTCTGTGACAAGAACCGCCGTGGTTTTTACCTACTCAATTTTATTGTACATAACTTTACGAAGGCAAAATAAAGAGAAGGAGTGACCCGCTTGTTTTAGCACAATGCGAAGAAAATTGAATTACTTCCTGCTCCTAGCCTTCAACACTCTTCAAATCTTTACTCTCAGGATAGCTTTATCACGAACTGAAATGTCAAAGAGACAAAGAGAAAAGCGGAAGCAATGTTCTGACTATGGACACTTTTTGGCGTATGAACGACTAAGAAGAAGAAATACCGCTCAGAAAAGAAAAAGGCATTGCATTTCAATCCAGTCATACAAAATCTTCATCGAGAGCACGAACGCGACCGAAAACGTTTGCAACGCCTCCAGAAAAAGTTATTTAATCAAAGCCTTATTTCAACAGTAGATACTATAAATCTGAGTCATCCGCATTCTCTTCAAGACAGTCGTCAGGAAAGGCTGTAAGGAGGACAGTTCAGTCGCTGCCCCAATGTCCACGAAAGTGCCAACGAGTCATAGAGGAAGTAATAAAAAAAAGAGAACATTGATCTTTCAGAAATCAATCAGTTGCGCAGTGATTCTTGTACATGTAAATGACTTGTACTTGGCTTGTTTATGAATTGGCGCTACAAATTGCCATTTTTAAGAAGTTATTTTGTATGATGATGGTTTTTCTTTACTCATTTATCTGGGAACAAACGAATCAAAATTGTAAAAACTTCGAGTTCATGCTCGAAACACATGTATTAGACTTGGAGCTATAAAGGTGACATAAATCGACTTCTACAGTTCTTTTTGGACTATTTATAAACATTTCAAAAATTTGTTAACTTTTAATCATGATTTCAATCATGCTTTATTTTAGAGTCGTAAATGTCCCGTCCGATTCCATAAGGTTTTTAAACGCAGATGAACAACGAAAACATGTTTGACTAAAACACCATTTTTCATGTTATACGTAAAAGAACCTGGCATCGCACTAGGTGACATGCCGCGCTCAATTACGCGTAATTCAAGAAGCGTGAACTACAAGCAATTACACATGACCCTAAACATCCGTGGCTATGCGTGACATTGCTGCAACATCTGTCGGCAGTCCTGTTATAAAGCCTTTGCGTCTCATGTGTCTGCATGTATCAGAGGCTAAACAATGTGATAGGATCTCAATTTCATGCTCAGGGAAGACAGAACATGCTTAGCGGTTTATCCGTGGTTCAAGCGGCAACGCAGACAACCGATAGACAACGCGCAAGCTATAGACGCTCACCCGCGCGTATTCATAAACATTCCCCATGTTTTAACAGCATCAGATCAGGTGATTTCTAACTCTTAGTGCAGCGTGTATGTGCGCGCATAGAAGAATAGAATCTCTTTAACCACGGATGTTTGGGTGCTCCGCAATTACGCGTGAATTACGCGTGGCATGTCACCTAGTGCGTAAAGGTTTCTGAAACCATAAACTTCGCAGAGTATTTCAAATGAAAAATTGTGCGATAGTTATTGGTATTTCAAGTGTTCCATCCGATACCAAAATGTTATCATTTCGTTTGTGATGAATAAATCTCTTATGATAAATACCACTATATAAAATCTTGAGCTGAAGACCTCAAATTGTGTTTTCTGCACCATAATTTAGATAGTATAAGTTATCAATATAAATACAGAGCCCTTGAAAGGCCAAAATTGTTCTGTGAATGTCCCGTCCGATACGCGGACACGCCCTGCAGTAACGTCGCGCGCGGCAACGACGGATGTTTATAGGGTCATGTGTAATTACGCGTATATTATGCGTGAATTACTCGTAATTGAGCGTTGTATGTCACCTGTGTTGATGGTGATAGTCAATTTATCGTTTCAAATTTAATGTGATCAAGTTTCGTAGTTCAATTTCTCTATTATCAGGAATACACCTAAGTGAAGAGAATCCAAAAAGCATGGAAAGCAATTGGAGAGAAGCTACTAATAATTTGTATATACAGGTATTCTTTTTTTGGCGATATTCATGCATTGAGCGCACTGAAGTCTATAGCACACTGCTGTACTGTCAAAGCAGGAAACTAAGGGCCCGCTTGCTCGCTTGGTGCTTAGCACCAATAGCCCTATAATTAATTCCTTTTTTACCTGAAGATGGTCTGTGGATGCTGACCGAAAAATTTTGTATTTCATAATAATTATAATTGTCTAATATCCAAGCATTCCTGATTCTTTCCAACAAAATTTCATCCTTCGTGAATTTAATTGTTTCATCTAGGGATGCGGAGACTCCGACTCCGGGGCTCGGATAAAACTCAGACTCCGGGTGGTTTTTTCTGACATCGATCAAAATTATTGACTCCGCTCCGCATTCATCCGGGAGCTATGGCACGAAGTTGTGCAGGGAACGAAGTCGCATCTGAAACCTTTTCATAGAATCGTGCAACAGCTCTTGACTACTACAGAATGCATGTTTGCCGGATCAGATCACTTGTCTTTCATAAATAGCAGCAAAACTAGACGAGCAGCTTCGTAGTAGTGCAGAGGTGCATAAGAGGGTACAACCTAGTTCCCTGACCAACTTCGTGATAGCTCCAGGACTGTGACCGCAATGAAAATGTCACCGAAAGTATTGATGAAAAGTGATGCTTGCTTTTCCGAAAGATATTGTGTCACAATAATCTTCAGCGAGGAATTACAACGGTTTGTTTTTGGAATGATTGGAATAAAGAAAAGGTTTTTATGGAACATAAAAGATACCTATTTATAGATTACAAGAGAGTTTGCAACAATTTCCTATGCTGTGATGCATGGGCAGCGACACAATTTTGATGATAAGCATAGATATGACACAAATCAAGTCCTAATAGACGCTAACATCCCATCTTCCAGGCCGCAGCTCGACTGACGAGGTTTTGACAACCAGTCAACTAGAAAGTCAAGCAGGTGCTCTATCCATGCGACCAGCATGGCCGCATGAAAGAAGCACTGATGAAAGCTTGTTTCTAAAAGCACAATGAATCATTATCAACTCGAAAATAAAATGCTACTCGGATTGCAAAAACGGTACACGATGCGAGTTCGCGTGCTTGTGTTCCCGTCTCGAACTCAGACCTCTTTTCTCTATACTGCAGCTCATAGCGGCGAGTAGGAGCGCACTTTCGCACCTCCCTTGACGACGCCCCTTGACGTAGACAATATGTTTAGTCGTGAAGTATGTTACGAAAACTGATCTTGTAGTTCTCATGTCTCGTGTAAATTCACTTTCAATAAAATGACAAATTCATATAATGGCAAATGCCAAAGTTTATCCTTGTCTATCACTGCTTTATCACGACTGTGTTTATAGCAATTTTTATGTCTGTTTGTGACCATGACCTTAACATTGACAATTCGTGAAATTCTCATAGACATATAGCTTCATTTATTAATCGCATTTGACGGTGGTGGTTGATGTCAGCTATCATTTTCAGCAAGCATTATCGTGCGTAACGACCAAACCTGAGTGTGTAAGTCCTTTCAGGATTGTATTAAAGTGAATAAACTTGTTATATGTAATTCAGCTTTAAATGAATTACTAAATTTCTCAATTTAATAAATGAACAGATCTGACAGTTTACTGTGATAATTATGACATTCATTGCAACAACACTGCTCCGCAATTAAATAATGCAATAATCCAAGTCGTCGATTCTGATGGAAAGTGTGCAAGTATAGGACATCATACCAAGCCGTGGCTGACCAAGCTTGCCGTCAAAAAACTAGCCTCAACCAGACCCAAAATAATCCAAGGAGAACCTGAGCTCGAATGTCGCCTGCCAACCCGACCCTATCCAGAAACTCTGGATAATAATTAAACTTACTCATCCATTCGATCGGTGAAGTCCAGGACAAAGAAGAGAGCAAGAAGCTATCTTCGAAGTCAATCTCGAAGATAATGAGCTAAATATTCCAACATTGAAAACTGAGAAAAATATCACGACTCATGATTAATAAAGATGATACCTAAAACAGATAATTCAGCTTGAGCATACTTAAAATATGATGCCCGAATCCTCTAGTTTGTGTGTTCCCTCAAGAGTCGTTTTTTGATAACTGCTACAAGATTCATTTATATTGAAACCTTTCCTTACAGAAGATCCAGCGAGAAAAAGTAGCAGAATGAATGCCAACAATCTGGCAATTAAAATTGTCTTCATTTATCAATTATTTTTTGTTAAGTTTCAAGCCATCAGCAGTGAAGTTTGTGATTATGAGTGGACGTGGCGAAAAGTTCTGTGCAATTTGAAATCTCTCAAGGCTGTTCCGCAGAAATCCAGAAATATATCAAAAGAATTAGAATCATTTACATTGGACATTTCATCGAACATGATTGAGGAATTTAACAATGATTCATTTATATCTTGGTCCTACGGACTGTCAGTTTTAAATGCTAAGAATAATTCCATTCGATCAATCTCTGCCGTTGCTTTCTATCCGATACACAACTTGAGAAGCTTATATTTGAGTGGCAACAAGCTGACAATAGGAGACGGTTTGAAGATAACTACCTTGCAAACAATGCCTAAATTGACTGGTGTTTCGCTGTCTTCCAATCCCCTTGGTGATATTCCTGACTATTTTTTTAATGGACTTCAAAGTCTTCGACAGCTAGAACTCGACAAGTTAACAGGAGATCTTTTGCTCAATGATAATTCATTCAAAGGCCTACATAACCTGAAAATACTTGCATTAGACGCAAAATTCGCTGCGTACAATTCCTAGACCAATGGTGGAAAGTTTCTATGAAATGAAATTATCAGACCTATATGTCGGTGGAAATTCATGGGTTTGTGATTGCCACTTGAAGTGGTTGTTTACCTTTATAAAAAATGAATTGTTTGCAGAATTACCGTTGAGCAATTTCAAATGTTCATCACCTCAGCGACTGAAAAGTTTTGGAATTGATCAACTTAAAATTGAGGATTTTATATGTGAGTCAAAGGAATCTCTAATCCAAAATATGACAAAAATCGCCGATGCGGGAAACTTTGGAAAGAAAGTGATTTCGAATAATGATATTATTATTTTCTTGCTCCTTCTTATTCAATTTCATATTTTAGCAGTGATTTGAGGATCTTTTGTGTAAGATCAAAATATACCCAGTAGATGTTCCATATGAGACCCACTCTCAAGAAAACATTGTTATCGATGCATTACAGAATAGCTATATTGATTTTTGAAGAGAGCACGTTGATACCAAGTTATTCAAGAAGTTTCAATGAGAGCTGCTGTGATTGGACACAATAGCTTGTCAAAGTTGAGTCAATGGGAAAAGTGACCATCATCAATGTTGCACGCAGTTTGCGTTCGAGATGTAACACTGACACCTGAAAGAATGTAGGGTTCGGAAACATATTTAGTCAAAAGTATCAAAATATTTAAATATTAATTTGCTTCAAGGCTTTACAATATTTAAAAAATCGTCACAATATTTAGAATGTTTAGAAATCAAATTATACTGCGAATTATCGCAATAACTCCGCAGGGTCCAGGAAAAAGTTAAGATCAACATATTTAGATACTCATACATCTCAAAAAATAAAAACAAGAATAGCATTGAAAATATCAGCAGGCCCTAAGGCCCTATTTATTTCCAGTTATCGGTAAAGCAATTGCAGACTAATATTTCGAGAGATTCTCCGTAGTAAGTCTCCGGTGATTGTGAGATAAAATCGTTTTGAATGTCAAAACGTACGCTCGACGTCGGGGCTCGAATAAATAATTTGATGTAATATGGTCAAAGACACTGGAAGATGTTCATAGTCTATGAATCCCAATTTTGAGCATCTTGCTTTAACATATGATTGAATCAAGGGTTTTTGACGAAATGAAAAGTGCTATATAGTAAGTCTGTATGTATTAGAGGCAACAAACCCTAGTAATATTTAAAAAATGTTTGAGAAAATCAAAACATTTAAAATACCCAAAAAATTCTAAAATATTCAACAATTTTTTTAATTTGGAATATATTTTCCGAACCGCAGTGATGAGTTTTGCTATAGCTGCATCTTCAGGAATGAAAAATATGTTATAAGCAATTCTTAAGTGAGATTCAGCACCGCATCATGTGCTCACAACAAAGGCCAGCTTTCATTTTTCGTGCATTTTGACGTACGGTATCATAAATGAAGCTATGATTAACCGATATGTGCAGAAATTTTACTCAATCATGCTTTAACTTGGTGTAGTTGGTGCAAGTCTAATTGCCGGAATGCACTGATTTTCATTGAAATTATTCAATTAGGCCTATGCCAATGAACACAAATGGCTTTATGTGAAACAGTTAGACAATTGCATGTATATCTTACTCATAGAAAGCATCTATTTATCTAATATATATATATATTTTTTAAAGAAGTTTGATCCCTTTGATATTGTGAAAATAAGGGCTTTTTTCATTTTTTGTAGTTTATTTATCAGCACGACATGTTTCGCCAGCTCTACTCAATTGCTACACTGGAATGAATTTACAACAGCGGTGGACGTTGAAATGACTACTACTCTGACTGAATGTTGTTCACAAGTGTGACGTAGTTTACATTGCAAATTGATAGATAACGTAAGATAAGGGAAAGAACGCCATGCCTGGCACTGCACAATTGAAATGAATAGTTTGAGATAAAAAGAAATATACAAAGAAGGAAAATATCATCATGGTAAGACAAGAGCGATGACATGCTCCGTTTGAACGATCGCATACGGGATCATGTTCCGACGTGGCTGTCAATTGTGTTAAAATGTCCTCCTCGTTCAACTAGAATTCCTTGAAGTGCAGTAACTCGTCACTTGCACATTTGTAATTGTCCCAGTGATGTTGCAAGAACTCGCTTTAAAGTTGTATACCGCTCCAATCATTATTTCATTTTACGCATTGGTAAAAAGTATTCAAGTCCAAATTTGTGTGTTCAAAAGGAGCATGTCATCGCTCTCGTCTTACCATGATGATATTTTCCTTCTTTGTATATTTCTTTTTATCTCAAACTACTCATTTCAATTGTGCAGTGCCAGGCATGGCGTTCTTTCCCTTATCTTACGTTATCTATCAATTTGCAATGTAAACTACGTCACACTTGTGAACAACATTCAGTCAGAGTAGTAGTCATTTCAACGTCCACTGCTGTTGTAAATTCATTCCAGTGTAGAGCTGGCGGAACATGTCATGCTGATAAATAAACTACAAGAAAATGAAAGCGGTCCTTATTTTTATTTTTATAATATATATCTATGCTTGTATTTGGAGTAACCGGAGCTATATTGCATCCAGTGAATTCGATTAGTAATACAGTCGAATCTCATTACTATGCCACCTCGCTACTATGCCACTCTCGGTATTATGCCACTTTCCCTCATTCCCCGTATGTATACAAGTAAAAGCTAAATTTACTATGCCACCCCTTAATCTTGATACTATGCCACCTGCATCATTCTGACAATAGTTCCAATTTAGTAGATTGAAGAATTCTAATTGATTTATCACGCCTCATGCCGAGTGGGAAGGATCACTAACACAAGATAATTAGATAACGTGCTGATTAATGCGACGTTTATCCTCCCTCAACACCTTTCTTGAATTCCCACTGACCAGCCAAAACAAACACAGCAGTGTGGCTGAAACAAGCAAGAGGACAGAATCTGCCTGTCAGCGGGGATCTTTTGAAGGCGAAAGCGATTATACTGGCCGAACTACTATGCATCCCGAACTTCATGGCGAGCGACGGTTGGCTAGAAAATTTCAAGAAACGCCACGGCATTACCTTCAAGTCAGTCCAAGGCGAGGCTGGAGCAGTTGAATTACACTCAATCGTTGAGTGGCAGCAACAAGTTCTCGAACCGTTGCTAAAGCAGTTCTCAGCAGACGATGTCTTCAACACGGACGAAACCGGGCTCTTCTGGCAGCTTCTTCCGAACAAAACCATGACATTCAGAGGAGAACGATGCACTTGTGGAAAGAAAAGTAACCAAAGGATCACTCTCCCCTAGTCGGCGCAAACATGAGCGGCAGCGAGAAGTTTCCTCTTTTGGCGATCGGAAATTCTGAAAGTCCTCGTGCCTTCAAGAAGAATCACATTCCTGTCAACTACAAGGCAAATTCGAAGGCGTGGATGACAGCAGAAATCTTCGAGGTAATGTTACATGCCTGGGACGGACGACTCGGCCAGTAAGGACGTAGAGTGCTACTCTGTCTTGATAACTTCTCGGGCCATCCTCCGGATCTTCTTCTGAACAGCATTCAGCTGCTTTTCTTCCCGCCCAACACAACAGCCAATTCACAGCCGGTGGATCAGGGAATCATAGAGAACCTCAAGCGCCACTACAAGAAGCTGCTACTGCGCCGCCGCCTCGAGGCCATGGATGAAGGAAAGAACTTCAAGTTCACACTGCTCGATGCTCTACATGTTATCCGACAAGCTTGGGAGCTGGTGAGGGAGTCAACTATCCGAAACTGTTTTGCGAAGGCCAAGTTCGTTGAGGCAGAGATCGCAACTGAGCCGGAGGACGTAGACCTACTCGAGATTTGGGAATCCCTACCTGAAGAAGAGAGGATGCATGATAATGAGAAGATAGAACTGTCTGACTTTCTCGAAGCCGATGAACGCCTTGCGACTGGTGGATCCTTCACGGTAGAAGAGATTGCGGAGGAGATCCTACGTTGCGAGGAGGACAGTGATGACAGCGAAGACGAGGTGACGATTGAAGAAGAGCCGATTTCTTTTGAAGAGGCCCAGCTAGCGTGGTGCACCGTCTGGAAGTTCATGCAGCAGAGCAGTGGGAAGCCGAACATCATGCAAATGTGTGATCGACTGGACAACGAGATGCACCAAATCCGGCAACAGAAGATGCGTCAGACGACGATACTTGACAGCTTTGTACAGAACTGACTCAGTGTGTGTTAAATAGTGTAATAAGGCGAGTTGTATTAAATGAAGATACATGTATTTTACATTTACTTTCATAAGCTGTTTTGTAAACCATGAGCTTAATTGCAAGGTTAACATACTGTAAGTAAGGTCAGTTAAGGTTAATAACATCGTTTATTTAATATAATTCAGGATACATTCTTAACTCTCGTTACTATGCCACTCTCGCTACTATGCCACTTTTGCTTGGTCCCCGAGGGTGGCATAGTAACGAGATTTGACTGTATAACTGTTTCACAGTGATGCATGCTTATATTTGGCATTGCCAAGAACATCTCGATAGCACCGCATTTCTTATTTTCTACATTCAAAAATAAGAGCTGATCTATGCTTGGCACACACTACACAAAAGTGGCGTTTTCTTTGGTGCTATTTTTTGTTCTACAAATGTATATTGCTCAAATGTACTATTTTTCTGCCACCTACCAACTTTGTTTAGCCACTATTTAACTAATTTGATTGAGTCTTAGTCTGCTCGGCTGATAGAATAACATGAATAGGAACACTTTTCATTCATATTTTCTGATGTTATGATATTCGTCTTCATATGAACTATCGACAGTGTGCAAATTTATTTCATGGTGTGATGATCATATACGTTTTGTGTCCTTATTCAAAATATACTTTTTAGAACATCATGACTGACAACTAGCATCGGAGAATTCTTGAGAAAAATCTTGGAGCAGTGAGCTGATTTGTAGACAGTCAGGCCACGAAATGTGATATGCGCTTAACGGCCACGGTGCAACATTTTATGACAACATTATACTTCACCTCAGTTGGTTTATATCAGCCACACACTGCTGTAAAAGTTGTTTGCACATTAAAAACATGACATACTATTGTGTTACTTTTCCTTTGTTCCGCGATGTGAACTGATGTAGCTTGTATGTTCATGTGTTTATCTTACAAGGGTCTCACTCCTCGTGCTCATGAGACTAAGAAAATAAAAATGGTGAATACATTGGCGCTATTTTGTAGCCAAAAATTAATAATTTAAAATTCTGAATTGCTGTAAGAAGATAAACTAATTTAGCGAAAATGAATGGGTCACTGAGTCAGTCACAGGGTTAGAGAAAATGAATGCTACTCGAAATTTCACACACTAAATGTTGTACCGTGAATTTCATGAAATTCACAGCAACACCCTAGAAGTCAGCGAGGTGGACTGAATCGGCCATCTCCTGTGCATGGGGTTTAATTGAACCACAACTACACATTGTTCCACTTCTCAATGAAAGACTGTTCGTCAATTTGCTCACATTCTGATATACAGTATGGTCAGTATATTGACGATCTGACTAGCGCAACAGTTCGTCATCTGACTTTTATCAATTATCAAATATAAAAGACCAATAATAGGAATAAAATGTATTTTCACAAATTCAAGTCATAATCTGTTGAAATCAAGTGAACACTCAAAAATATGAAAAGTATAATCTTGGGTCAATAAGATAAAAAGTTATTGAGATAGATATTGATAATCTTTAGTCTTGAAAGAATAAATAATCTCTTGCATGCTTTGATGATTGCCATGATGATGTCGAAATCTGCAATGATGTTTTGATGATGATGATGTGTATTATCACCAAGCTGGTGTTGGAGTTGAAGATGGGCTGTCTCCGATCTTGGTCGACTGAATTCCGCTGGGAGGTCGGGTTGCGCTTGGCGAAAGTCCGCTTGGTGGGCGAGTGAAACTGGTGGTCTCGCGCTCAAGGCTCATGTGATCTAATTGCTGATCGATCTCAGCAACTGGTGCTGGAGACTTGAATCCGGTCGGAGGCCTCGAGCCAACTTCCAAGAACACTGAACTGGTAGATCTATCACCTAGTTTCAAAACTGGAGATGAGATGCGAGGATCGGCTGGTTGAACTTCGATACTTTTCACTAAAAGTAAAACAAAATAGTTATTAGCTATATTGAAGTATTCGAATAATTTTGCAGTTTTTAAATTAAAAGAAAAACGATGATGGACAGTTGCAATGGCGGCTACACGCCTCATGCCAATTTAGCAGTTATAATGATCGCTCTCAATATTTTAGATGTTCTTTTACTATTCTGGTTTGCCTTACAGAGTTTTCAAATGACTATTTTCACTTTTGCATATTTCTTCCACGAACAATTCACGAAGGACTTAACCAACTGAGCTATTCTACCACCTGAGTGTGACCACGAAGCAATGATGCATCATTTGTATGAACGATTAATGCCGCATCACCTGTAATAAGTGGCCATATAGGAAAACAGACAGTTAATAATCTCTCGGTGTCACTGCAGTGTTTTTTCACAAAAGCTTATAAAATTCTATCTACGAAAGCTGTTGGAACCAAGAGATCATCTTTTGTAGTCCCCAAAGACTGAAGGATTCTTAAGTGCTTTCCTACGAATTGATGGATCAATTATGAGGAAACTATAGAAACTGGAATCGCGAATAAATCAAGTGTGGAGTAACTTTGCTTTCGCTAGAATGCTGTTAAGCTTGAACTGCTAGCACTGTCAAAGCTGACTTACTGAAAGAGAGATATGTTGGCACTCGAACCGATGTTGTAATAATTCCTGGCAGGTATTTCTATAAACTCGGTATCTAAGCTGGAGCAAGCTTTTGGAGTTATCAGTTGCAGATGGTGGAAACAAAATAATCGTACAAATCTCATTTTGAACTTAGTACTTCAGTCTTGGGTTCTGGCAGTTGGAACAGGGTAATGTAGAGCTCATTATCAAGTTATTTAAGATTTTCACTCTTCCGTAGAAGATGATGATCGTTGAGAACGAAGGTATTCATGCGGCTAAAGTTGATTATCCAGGAACTTTAAAGACATTCCTATTTCAATTAAAAATATATTTCATTATCCGCCTAGTTCAATTTAAACATTAAACAATAATTTTACATTGTTTGCGGCCCAGACTTGCAACTAAATCTCTATGAACTGACCCCGGCCATTGAAAGACGTGCACACCGAATGATAAAATGATAAGAAACAGAAGACTGAAATCAATCTCGGGCCTTAGCCTAAAAATCAGATATCAAATTATTTCTTATCAGTTTACGTAATTTGAATATTTAAATTCTTGTTCATCTCAAACAAGAAATGGCAGTTAAAGATACAAGACAACTGAAAAATGTGTAGCGTTTATGTGTCTGTGAGAAACTGCAAACACGAAGGCACTTCAAGCACAATGCTACTAAATATCTATTTCAATAATTTGTAAAGTTTGTAATGGTAGTGATTTTATGGTTGAGACTGTGGACGCTTACTTCATATATTCATATTCTGGTAATTGATGATGCTAGGACTCACTAATGAGATCTTGAGGACAATGAAAGTATAATATAAAATATAAATATCCTATATAAAAAATAATTGTAAACATCAATTTTGAACACAAATTCTTCAAAAAAATTGAAGCTTTACTGTAAAGCATTCTCAAGTAGTCTATAAGCTCATATTTGGAGTGAAGTAAACAGTTTAGCTCCTTGTAGAGACAAGTTATAGAGTAGGTGTACAGTTATAAAGCTGAAATTTATGAGCACGAATCTACTTTGAGCAAGACAAAACAGTCAAGGCCAAATGGCAGGGCGTATTAAAACCACACAAAAAGCGGCAGAAATTGCTGATATATATACTACCATTTTATAATAATACTAAATAGTAATGCTACTACAAATTAATGGTAAAGATGCGTCCATAAATGTACAGTAATACAATTGCTTTCCCGTAAAAAAGTTCTAGTATCATGCTAATCAAACCAAAAAATAATGATTACTGAGACCAGATATTTTTGTTGATGAGAGAGGATATGTCATGATTACTACATCACTCTTCTGAACTATTCTTATTCTTATATTATTTATTATCTTTCTGTATTAATTCTCAACGATTCAAAGAAAAGATGTTATGCTGGATGCTGAAAATAACGTTATTACTTTTCACAAACAACACGTCAACGGCAATTATGAGAGAAAATCAAACGAAATTCACACCCATGAAATTACTTTGCTCATTGTCAGCGACTTTTCCTGGAGAAAACGAGTTTTCGGTCAGCATGCACGCGCAAATTCATCAATAAAATTCAAAATTCAAACAAAACAAATTGAGAATTGTCATTTGCACGGGAATAGTCAAGGATCTTGTAGATCATGACTATATGTCAACTGGTGATAATGAATGATACTCGTATCTAAATTGATGATTTAACTTTATAGTTTTACTTTTATTTAGATGTCACATGCAATCTTCCCAAAGTCAAATTATGAGGATAATTGTTTACACCAAGAAATCCTCTTAATGACTTTATCCAGACTTGACTAGTCATATCAAAATCAAATGAATAAACCACAGGCTGTTAAGGTCATTGTGATCAAATGGGACTTGAATAGCGAATACAAGATTTTGTTTGTGTATTGACTGTGCATTGTTTGAGATTGAATTCTGTCGCATGTTGACATTTCTGTGATCCATTATCTCTTCCATGTGATGATCCTTCTACGAAATGCGGATTTTGGATTTGTAATATTAATTCAGGCCTTCTTTGCCTGATGATGGACGAATTAATTGCACTATAGATGACGTTGTACAGCCAGCCATCTTGATTTCAAATTCATCAATTTTTTTTAAAAACAAAGAATTAGATAGCGATCCCAATACTCTAATCATGCAGTCATTTTTTAGTGCCCTGACATCGGTAGAATCTCACAACCCTTAGCAATCGGTCATCCCAGAGTTTGCAACGACTATGTTTCAAAATCAATCTTGTCTGTATTATTAAGATCATCGCATTTCTAATGTCATAAAAGAAGTAATATGCCACTACGATAGCGACTAAACCAAGTGAGAGTTGTCAATGTACGAATGGTGCATGTTGTGTTGGTCGAGCAAAAGTAAAATGCATAAGCGAAATGCATCGTGATTTGGCATAACTTGCGTTTTTCACAACCGAAGATCTGGTTTACCCTGGCACCACAACTTAAATCACGTCAGATTTATATGATTAGCAGTCATTATGTCATCATTGTGGTGCAAAGAGAATTTTTTCATGATAAGAGAATATGCATGTACACGATGCATGATGAGGCTGTATTTAACACCACGAAACAATTGTGATGGTCTCGGTAGTCGATTTCTTGTGACTCTTACTTACAAACATCGAATTGTCACCACTGTAGTTTGAGTTACTGCTCAGGATTCTACTCATCATTTCTACTTCATATGTCAGCAGAAGTAAATTCCCATGCTATTTGGTAGTTATTGAATTATTTCTACATGGTGTTAGATAATACGATTGTATTACGTCATCACCGGCAGTGCAGCTACTGCAGTGATGACTACCCATTCATCTGTTGCGTGTTGTCGCTCTGGATTTAGCAGGCACAACCTTTTATGCGTTCTGGCAATAAAGTGACCATCAACGACACCAGCGAATTCTAAACACATGGTTGTTAGGACACTTGGGGATACTGTATCTGCTATTCTGGGAATAGAGCGCAAGAATCTACTCAATAATGAAAGTTTTGTAGATTTACACTTTGCTGTATTGCAATTGAAATTCTTGCAAGAATTCCACAGCATGTTTGAGAAGATAATTGAATTATATGTTACCTCGCATTTCACAATTCTCAAATTTAAATGCAGTACAAATAAGTAGGCTACACTTAATTGTACTGAAGAATTGGAATATTCCACAATGGACGCAACGAAACGTAGTTCTCAGAATCACTACTCCATGCACACTCAAATAGCATTTTCTAATGAGACTGACATGCAATATTAGCTACTTCTGGAAATAATTCATCACATATATGAGAAAGAAAAAACAAATTAGGCTTCAAAAAAGAATAAAAATTTCACACAGGGTTAAAGAAAAATCTACAAATTATAGCAAAATCCGTGGATACACCACGAAAAGAAAATACTCTATTTCTTCCACTAGAGCACCGCTCAATGCTACGATTAAAAGATAACAACTCTATTGTTATTTCTCTCCGCTTGAAGCTTCTACAATATAAGAGCTTTCAAGAGTCACGGCAGCAGGAGAATTCTTTTTTACCAAGATTTTCACGAGAGGTTGACAAATCTGATTTCGACTTAAGATGACCTTCCAAATCTTCATCTTCGAATTCCGAATCATGGACTTCTGTAAATCATCATCAATGATCAAATAGCATATTTCTATTCTAATTGAAATTGTAGATCCTGTCATATCATGTTCTTCCAACCATCAGGCTCTTACCTTTGTTAACGGGTCTTTTCGTCTTATAATAATAGTATCCACCAGCGGCGCAGCATCCTCCAACGACAAGCAAGCAGACAATTACAATCGCTGCAATCGTGGCTGGAGGCATAGAGGTATCCTTAAGACCCTGAAATGAATATGATTTCACTGTCATGGAATGTCACAAATTATGACCGAAATAAACTAATTTTTGGTAATCTTTTTCTATCAAATGAACTGTCGTCAAAGGAAAAAGAATATCTTTCTACATTTGCATCAAAATTCATTAATGCCAAATATGGACAAAGTTTCAGACCTTAGGAATGTCAATGAAGGAATCATTTGATGCAAATCCAGCTGAATGATACAAACCAATCTTTCTATTGTAGATGCAGAATGATACGAAGCAACAAACATACGAAACTGATCAAAAAAATATACCAGACAATTCAATCTACATATTTCGTTGCACATCATTAGCACTGAGTTTTCAGTTATGATTGCATTGTGAATATGTTAATTTGACTATAATACGAGAGAAATTCAGGATTTTAGTTTAATGTCTGAAAAATGCGATGTCTCTGTGGTTCTTTACTTCATGACAAAAGGTTGTAAAATCATGTAGTGCGACTAACTACGCAGCAATATTGATCCCAAAATGGCAAGGTCTTGTAACCAACAGAGGAGATCAATCCAATTTTAATAGCACCACTCCCAAGAACGCCCGGAAATTGCACTTGAAACAATTTTTTCGGAATAAAACTTTAATTTTGAAAATAATTCATTCATGAAAGATGCAGACACTAAGATTCATAAATAAAAGATGAATAATACCTCATCCTCCTCTTTTTCTCATGCAGCTCTTGTTTACATTGCCTTAGACCTTGTTTTTGTAATTCACGTGTAATCCGATTGACATCTATTTGAAATTCAAAATACTGGAATTCATGATTTGGAATTAGCAAGTCTGTGAAATTAACGATGTTGAGAGATGTGAACTTGCCCTGGTGATGATTCCTGATATTGGATGGAATAGTAGCTATTCAGGTATGTTCCCATTTTTCAACTGAGGATGCAACTCTAATTCTTCTATTTATATTGTGTTTGCAAAACCAGCATTTATTACTTATTTCAGGCGCGCTGACTTAGGAGATTTGCCAGTAGCGTGTTCTAAGTGATATTTAATGAATGCCCGTCGAAATTTCACTAACTTGCTAATTGCAAATCTAAAATTTTCCCGGGCATGGCTGTAGCTCTAAATACGGAGTTGTGTCGATGTTGAGAGATGTGAAATAAGCCTTAGGACGATTCCAGATATTGGATGAAATGGAGCAACTATTAGGATCTTTTCCCATTTTTCAACTGAGGTTGCAACTCAATATTTAATTATTCTGCTTACACTGGAATTCTTGCCAATATTTTTATGAATATATGTATTATCATGAAACTATCTCTACACTGTAAACTGCACACGGTAAATATCCGTTAAAATTAGCAGCTAAATTAAGTTTCTCTGTTTTTGCAGACTAAACAGAAAATGTCTTTAAAGCAGTACAAATTTTATCTGTTGTTTCATCAGTCATCAGGTTGTGACGTCATCATTTTATCTGATATTAGAAGACATTCTCTGTGATGCTTTTCTGTTTAGCGGTTAATTTAGCTGATTTTTACCGGTTTGTAGTTTACAGTGCACATCAATATGTGTGCATTGTGTTTTAGAATTGAGAAATCGTTGAAACATGAGGGATATATTCAAAAGCATCTAAACGGCAGCATTTTTCAAATTTGCTTAATAAATCAACAAAATTACATTTTTCAAAATGAATTTTGAGGAAAGTTGTTATTAACTATATGGACGATAAAGTCGTGCAAGCAAGTACAATTTTTCTATAAAAATGCAAGTTTCCTGCCTCCTCTGTTGATACCGAATGAGAAGCATGCATTTAGGTCTTTGACTTACCTCGACATCATTCGCTTAAGTTTGTATTCACAGATGCAAGAATCAAAGACAAAATAAATTGGCCGAATGTGGCATATGAAGGCCAATTCAAGGATATATTAATGAATTATGTTTTGCTAATGCGAAGATCTATGTGTAGTAATGCATAACCAGTATAACCAATATAATTTTAACTGAAAGCATGTAAAGCCGATTAGAAGAGCAAGTGAATCTAGGTTAAATTTCCATTTTTAATGGAAAGCTAAATAGCAGCCTCCACGCTTGCTTTATTATTAGAGCTTTCACGTGAAGTAGCATTACGTACAGGCACGCAACATATCGTAAGTCGAAGCATATAGTCCCCTAATGTTGAAAACAGAGAAGCAGTTCCACAACTGCTTGATCATCACTTGAATACTGTATATGAATTCTATAGGTTAACATCCAATTTGTCGAAAAACAAGCGGAATTGAATCCTTCAAATGAATCCCAAGCACGCTTCTTTCAGTTAACCGGCTAATAATCCGGCATAGGCTTCTGCAAGGAACGGGGCCGGAAATGGGACTGTCGCAGAATGTTGTACACCAATTGGCTGCCACGAAGCTGCGCGACTGCAAACTTCTACCCGGTTCCCTATCATGGCAGTATCAAAAGAATCACTGCAAATCCAATGGAAAGAGACTGAATGACATTTGTCTTCTTTGATTAAGTGAGAAGTAGTAAGTCTAAGGCCATAATGTCTTCAGATGATGAAATGCTTTTTTCATACTGTATTGTCCATAAAGCTAAACACATAGAGATTTGCCAGGCATCCAGCTTCAACTAATTTAACCTCATGATCAGTTTTTAGTTGAAGCTTGATGGATGTAGATATCGGACCACGAAGGCACTGCAAAGTCGTCACGAAGCTGAATAATTGTGGTCCATGTGTGAAAACATTTCATCGCCACTGTCTGTCACGAAATGCTTCTTGCATTCAATAATTTGAATAATTTTATATCTAAGTCGTCTAAACATGCAATTCAGATGAGAACGATCGCAGAATTAATAGCGGTTCCTATTTCGGAAGGCTGTATTGGAATTCAAAGGTATGTTAAATCTTCATGACGTTTATGATATCACAGTGTGAGATTGAGAAGTCCTCAATGATGACGCAATAGCACGATAAGCAAGTTAATCTTAAATTCCCTTTCAATGCTTGCAACAAAGCTTGATAAGCGTCGTTGATACAACTGCTAAAGTACATCATAATATTTTCTCTCTGCTCATTTCTGATGGTCACAAAACTTCATAGTATATGCTGAAGTCGAAACCTGCTTCGAGTATGGAAAAATCGCGATGTTTTGAGTATATTACAGATAAATAATAGGCAAGGTCTGAGGATGCATCCTATTAAAACGATGATGATGTTTAACGAGCACGCACGACAGGGAACCATCACTATCGGAAATGTGACACTGGAATATGTACAACACCACAGATACCTCGACCAGATAGTGAATGCAGGCAGAGATAATACTTCTGAAATTAACAATAGGATAAAGGCTGGTTGGTCAGGGCTCGCTCGCAAAGTTCGGCAACTTAATGAGAAGTCGGTTCATTCTACAAAAATCGATGACTACATCTTTCAACCAGTGCACTCTACCAGCAATGATGTACGGCGCAGAGACATGGACAACTACAGCAACGGCCATGTCCAAGTTAGCAGTTGACCAACGACGCATGGAATGCGTTATGCTAGGCATAACACAATCGCAAATCGAACGAGTGGATCAGAGATCAGACTAAGCTGAAAGACATCACATTAACCATCATGAAAATTAAATGGCAATGGACTGGCCACATAATGAGCAGGACAGACGAGAGATCGATCAGGAGAATAACGAAGTGGCATCCAAGAATCGGCTCCAGGCAACGGTGCAGACCTCCAGGAAGTTGGGACCATGAGATAGTCCAATCACTGGCGACAACCCGCGATCGACAGGCAGAGGTGGACGACACTAGGAGAGGGGTTCCTCCAGCAATAGGGCGACCAAAACCCCGTCGAGGAAATCAAGGTAGGAGTTAGACTATAACCGAATAAAATTAAGAATTTAATGCTTCACTAATTGACCGAATTCTGATTGCAACTACTTTTCGAAATGGTTTGATCTCGTCTCTGATCGTCGAAAACATAGATCACGTTGATTCTGAAGGTGCCTTTTGTGTGTTATTTTACTTAGAGACAATCAGATAAGCGTGCGTCATGCTAATACAATAAAAATCAATGATATGTAGAAAACTGATTATTCTGACAAGCAAGTGATTCAGTAGAGAGTCTTCTGGAATTTAGTAGAGCAGTGCTTTTTCAATGTAAATGGATGTAAAATATTGGTTCCGGACCAAATTGATTCAATTAAGCAACTAGGTTTGTTAGAGCGTATTCTACAGTCTAATAAAGAGTATTCAAAAAAATAATTGACTTTTATAGATTAGACGAATCAGATAGGCCACACACGCATCTTAGTATTTTCTCAGACATTTACTTATTTATTGAATGCGTAAAACTCAATTTCTATAATAAATTTTTGGTTCATTGGATTTTTTCGGGGCAGGTTGATTCAACTTTATGACGACCGCATATCATTGCTCAAATAACACATGTGCATGATAGCATGACTTGAAGACACGTTATGTCAAAATGTTGACTATATAGACTTTTGTTGCTTCTCACGCAATCAGACCAAAATAGACAAATATCAATTTTTTGCTTTCTATTCAATTTGCCTGTCATTCCTTTGATTCTTTCTGACAAGAAAGCGGACAGGGGAGCCAGAACACGGAACAAGTACAGATTCATCGTAACCATTGGCTCTACATCATTCTGAGAACGTCTGTCTCATTTTCTGCCTCGTTTCCTGCAGAAACCTACACAGGCGCCCTGATCAGAAAATCACATATTTTACATCATACTTATATGGAAGTAAGCTCCATAAAAGAGACCATCTCACACCATTCTACCTCGATGCAGTTAATGAGCCTTAAGCAGATTGTCTTATGAATGCGTTAGCTCAAAAAAGCAGTTGTCAGTCACTTACCGTGATAGGTGTTGTTACGCTTACAGAAACTGTTGCTGTTGTTTGAGTTGAGGACTAAATATTGGAAAAATGAATGAATTCTACCCAGTCAGAAATGCGATAAAAATGTTAGTTGATGCATCGGTATAATATTAAAAATCAAATACATTAATTATCATGATCATCGGTAAAATATGATAGATATGAGAATTCCAAAATACCTCTCTCATAAGTGAGACGATTTTTTAAAATATCTATTTCGTATGTCTATTCCCTCTTCTTCAGAACACAAACAAAGCAAAAATTCAGGTAGAAAGAGTCAAAACAGCGTCAGGAGATCTCACATAACTTTTTATCCTTGTATACATCTTCTCAATATATCGTTGGATTTTATTAAAGTCATAGTGTGAATTTTATGGGTGAATAATATCTCAAGTTGGTTTATCTATGGGACTTCTTGAGTAGATTTGAGTATAGCTATCTCAGCATATTGGGTCGCATTTGAGCATCCAGTACAAAGGCTGTTTGTTATAAGAGTTAATTGCATGAGTAATTACTGGCTTAATTTCCCGCTTATAGAGAAAAACGACACAGTTACAACTGGTTGCACCTAATGTGTGGATAGGTGCAACTGTAGCTATCGATGCAGTCAACTGGTGATGTTATGTTCCGGAATCCTTAGTTTGAACAGCTGGTGTCAGATCTGAGACAAAATAAGTATTTTGTATAAGTACTTATAAGTACTTTCCTGTTTCTAATTTGGGGAGACCGATATGTGAAGATGGATCACTTTGAAGTTCTCGATATATTTCGTGAATTATCCACTTCGTATCGTTAGGCAAATTTCAAACGTCTACTTTCCTGCCAAGCACTCAGGGCAAGAGAATAAGAGTGGGATGAATATGACTTCACAAAATGTTAAAGTAGCACTCATCACCAATTCTGCTTCAGAGAATAAACAAAGTTTATTTAACTTTTTAATTTTGATATTTTTCTATCACTCTTATAGGTCGACTAGTCATGTTGAATGACAAAATTAACTTGCATATTTACATAATTAACGACTTAAACATCTTCTACACTTTTATATTTGATAATGCCGCTGTGAAACCATATTATCTCTTACGAAACTCGAGATGCCAATGGCATTTAACTTTTGAAAGAAAATAAATATTTTACCAAATAATAGGTCTGATTGAAGTGTTTCTGATAGACTGTCCTTTTATATATACTTTAATGTCAAAAATATATGTATTGATTAATTTGAGCCTTTTATATCCAAATAGTAGACTTACTAAATAAAATAGTGTTAACAATCAGAAAAGTTAGAACCAGAAAGTAGATATTCCTGAATGTCATCGGCGATATTTTGTCATATCGCCTATCCGTTAAGCATATGGTTGAACAGTGAACGACAATCTTACTAGGAATGGTTCAAATATCGATTGATAATTAGTTGTATAAAATGAGTCTATGAGAAATTTGTTCATGATCACTTACCACTGGATCTACTGTAGTCGTAGCAGTTGTGTAAGCTACACCGTCCACATACATGGTGCCATCACTTGAGTAAGAAACTCCGGCGTGAGTAATGGAGAGAGTTCCTGCGGTGATGCTAGAATGAATGCTAGCCAAAGTTGAAGTCAGCGCATCCTCAGTGCCACCAACAGACAATGAAGTGATAATACTTCCTGTAAACGAGAAAGATCAAGAAGTCATCAATTCTCAAGGTGGGCCCTATAGTTTTGAAAAATTTCTCTACATGTACAAGGAACACTAGGTGACATGCCACTTTTGCATGAAATTTTGTCAATAATACAGTAGGTGACATGCCACGCTCAATCACGCGTAATTCACGCGTAAATTAAGCGCAATTACACATGACCCTAAACATCCGTGACTATGCGTGACATTGCTGCAACATCTGTCGGCAGTCATGTTATATAGACTTTGCGTCTCATGTGTCTGCATGTATCAGAGGCTAAACAATGTGATAGGACCTCAATTTCATGCTCAGGGAAGACAGAACATGCTTAGCGGTTCATCCGTGGTTCAAGCGGCAACGCAGACAACCGTAGACGACGCGCAAACTATAAACGCTCACCCGCGCGTATTCATAAACATTCCCCATGTTTTAACAGCATCAGATCAAGTGATTTCTGACTTTTAGTGCAGCGCGTATGTGCGCGCATAGAAGAATATAATCTCTTTAACCACGGATGTTTGGGTGCTCCGTAATTACGCGTGGCATGTCACCTAGTGAAGATGTACTCGGTTAGTGAGTGGAAAATTATAGCAAATTTAAAAACATTAATTGAATTCGGGATATTCATAAACTTATCAAATACGACCAAGATGAAAAGAGTCCCAATTAAAAGTGTAGTTATTTTTGACTTGTGATAGTTCACTCCAATTTAATACGATTTTAACATCTAATTTTTGCAAATTTCACTACACCGTTTTGTTTTAAATTGTGAAAGTTTAAAATTTTGGTGATGATAGTTTTTAGAGCAAATGATCAGCAAGTTCAAATAGATCAGCAGCTCTATCGGCTTGATGGGATTTGATTTTCTTATCGTAAATAATTAAGTACAATTAGCTTAAAAAGGTTGCTATATGTGCCTCAACTATAATGTAAAGTGAGTGGAAAATAATGAAAAGAGAACAAAATCTTTGGAAATAGATGAAAATTTGCATTACCCTCCGATGTGGCGATGTTTGAGAAGACAACAGACGTGTATTGGAATGTCAGGGAATTATAGACTGAGGTTTTGAATTGTGTCTCATTTCCACGGATCATATCGTAGGCATTGGTGAATCGAATCCTCAAGGTTTGTGTCTTTGTGACTTGCGGTGGAGAATATCCTGAAGGGAAGGCTGTAAGTCCAGTTATTTCATATGTCGCTGAATATCCATTAGGATGGCTGATCATTGTAAAACAAAGATGATATTGATTTTTTCTGTTGATTTGGATATTTGTGAAAGAAGCAGTTGCAGTCGACATATCGAATGTTGCAGTCTTTGTTCCGCTGATGGGATCGGATAAGATGTTTGAGGTTTGGAAGGAACACAGATGGAGATTGACGGTAAATGCGGTATGACTCTGTAAACAAAAGGAGACTCATGTCATTCATTCCCAGCTGTCATTTTACATCGCTATTACTTTAGTATTATCGAGAAAGGAAGTGGGATCCAGACATTTCATTTTCCTGAAAACTTTTTGAACGTCCTCTTAGGCCGGAGGCACACAGAATTAGCCATAAACCATTAGCAAAAAGTCATTTTGACAATATTTTTCTCATGACAGATAATAAGCCGGCAGAAGAAGAAATTTATGATATTCCTCTAATTTTGTAAGAGCATAAAGCATAAGCATGAAGAATAACGTCGTTATATCACAACGTCGGTTCTATTGATGACAATTGCCCAAGGATTCTCAACTGGCTGATGGCTCATGACTTGTGGCTTATTACGTATGGCTGATGGCTTCCGGGTTATGGCTTGTGGCTTATGGCTTATGGCTTATCGTATTAGCTTCCGGCCTTAAACTTCCTTTTCGTTTATACTGTGTTGATGTACGATCTGCGAGTATCGTGATGAATACTAATCGTTGGTTGGGACATAAGCTTCCCTTACGCGCATTATCTCCCCCCTACGAATGATTCTAGCAATGGATTTAGTGATCAGCAGGTTGTGCATGAAAAACGATTACTGCGAGGTATGATATAATTTTCAAAGCATTTAATTACCGTGATAAGATAATGTTAACATGGAAATTTCTTTTACGGACGCGAGTCATAATTACTTTTTGAAATTCAAGCACACAGTTGAATATATTTCGAACTAGGAAAGCGCACATGTAGGCTATAGTAGAGTTGGAACACGAGCCTGGACGGGCCTGGAGCCTGGACGGGCCTGGAGCCTGGACGGGCCTGGAGCCTAGTATACTTGTGCATAGGCCTGAAGTTTCATCAGAATATAAATAAAATTGTGATCGTTTTCCAATTTTCTTCTGATTTGGTTTTGTCAAATGGCGATGTGCGACATCCTAAATCAATCTCTTCAGGTGTGTCTCAGGAATCAGGGTGTCATGGATGACATCAACTTAAAGGAATTTGCAACCGCATTGCTCACGATGGTAGATATGTACCAACTCTTTTGTTTATTAACGACTATCTTTCGCAGTTTCTTTACGAAACCACATGTTGCGTTAACATAGACAGGAATTTCGGAAGTGAATATTTTGAGTGTAACGAATAAACCGATTATTTCTATATTCTGCTGATCTACGCAATCTTATCTAGAATATTTAGCATGATTTAATAAGAAAGTAGTATGGCAGCGTTAACTACAGTGCATCTCTGATAAAAGGACAATATTCGGCGCGAGAAATCATCAGCATCTTTTATTAATGGTGAACTTCTTAATGATTAATACATTTCATATATCGCGGAAGTACGTTCATATGTACTTAGAAATGAGATTCCATCAGGTTACCGGTTTAGTTGCTCACTCAACCCGATCGGAAGTCACTCCAATTTTTCACTCTTCAATATAATAAATTTTTAAGTCTGCATTACTGACACATGCTAGTCAGTAGTATTCAAAATCTTTTTAGCATATATCAATAACAAGATATGGCATTTGAAATCTATTTACTGCTTCTTTTCCACACAATAAAATGTGAATATTATCTAGGCTTAGACAACAGGAACTATCCTATTTAGTGGACTGTAAATTTCATTCCAGTAATTGAAAACTAAACATTCCAACCTAGTTATGATAAAAGAAAATTATTGTCAATTAATTGAAGCCATTGCAATTAATTGATTGCTGAAGTTACCAATTAAAATCAATCAATTTGCAATCTTCCAGATGAATTTAAATTCTTGCATTTGCGATCAATTATTTACAATATCTGAATATCATTTTTGAAAACTCAGATAATGAAGCTTCGTTTGCATGAAAAGTCTAGTCGGATGAGTCCTGTGATGCATTCAGCTATGTCTGTCATGCCTGATTACTTTAATCTGATAAAAACTTACTCTCCAATCGAGATTTTCAGCTGCGCTAGTTCCGTTCTTATCCTTGAGAAGCAGATTGATTGAGAATGTCTGACCAACTGTGACTGAAGTCGGTTGATTGACAACAGACATCTCAAACGAGCGCGTTGGGACATTGAAAGCAGAGCTGGCGAGTGAGAAGTTGGTAGCAAAGTCTGGTGAAGTCACATTTACGTCAATAATAAAGTTAGAACCACTGTAATCGAAGTAGAGGTTTGTGAAGTTGGCGTAGCCGTTGACGAAAGTCATAGTGTCGTTTGAGATGATCAATTGGCTGCCAGCTTCACCTGTGCCCGGTCTGCGGGTCAACTTGGCCACCCATGGCTGAGCATCTGTTCCAAGATTCGGTACCACGTTGCCCTGAAATTATCGAGACTTCAATTGTATGCATGGAAAATTACAGTGACACTAGGACAGCATGGTCTTCATGAAAAAAAGAACATAGACCAAAATATCCCTTTACAAGTGAAATGTTCAAGAAGAGAAGCATTACTGTATCACTATTAATCATGCTGCCATCACCTTGTTCTTTATTCAAATATGCCCAAAAACCAACATTTCTAAATTAGCTCATACATTCGAAAAAGTGCATTAGGCAAGGCGTTAGCCTACAAATGAAAAAGTCGATGCTGTTGTTGTAGTTTATTATTCGCAAATTTTCACCTTCCTGAAGCCGCCTCAGGGATGGAAAGGACGTCCATTATGCACAATTTTCAAAAATCTAAATTTCAGGATATTTAGCATTCCATTACGATAGAATTATAAAATACATGCTTGTTGGAGCGTATGACCATAGATATGCATAGACATCAACAAATTAGAAGCATAATATACATGTAGTTCATGAGCATTGCGTCAGATTGCATTGCATAGAGATATCAGATTGAGAGTGGCTCTAAAGTCATATAGGTCTACAAGCCTGAGATTAAAAATTTTATCGATGCGGAATGTTAAAAGCTATGAAAATTTGATATTTTACATGTCTCCAATATCCCCTGAGGAAGCCTTAGAAATGCGGTAAATTTTGGAGTAATTATTCATTTATGTGATTTATGGACATACACTATTGATTTGGAATCTCAAAACTCTATTTTATTAGCTTATTTTTCGTGTGTTACTAAGCATGGACATTCAGTGTTGTGAACAAAGTTTATACAAGACAGGCAACAATGAGCGATACAATAATAAATCGTTTATTTTTATCCCGCTCTGCACAAATTATCAAGCGGCTTTACATGAATGCATTTTATCGACCTATTACAAAAGAATAAATATTTCAAAGCTTTTCAAAATGTGCAGATGAGGATGCATACTGTATAAGTGCATTCTAGTATGTCACGATTGTCTTCATGTAGAATTAACAAATCGAGCCTATAGGCCCGGATGGGTAATTCAGGTTAATTTAGGCATTAATTTCATTTTTGAGGCACCTCCAAAGATAGCCGTTGTAATCTTCTGCATGATAGCATGATAATTGTCTAAACTACATTTTTATATTCTCAGTTAACAAATGCAACCAGCACGAACATTTACATGCATGCAGATAGCGCAAGTCATGATTTTTGAAACAATTTCAGTCACGTTGTCATCTGCGTCGACTGCATCAACCGGAACACTGTCAGTAAATTCACCCTCTTGATCAATTTCAATGTCTGTATCTTCGCCACTTCCTATTACTCGATCGCTTCCAGCAACAACCGTCTTCTTTCTCCATCATCACACAATGAGTGATCTCTACGTACACTAACTGCTCATACAGCACAGTGAAATCCAGAACGTTGAATTTGAATTTAGAACATTGCTTTAGACATCTATGGCTTTAGACCCATCATGCGTTGAAAGTACTTTCTCCGCACCCACGTCGTTGATGCAAGTAAACTGCAATTTTGGAAGTTTCTTGCAAATATATCTTTTTTGGTGTCGCCTGCGAGAGTAGAATGTTACAACACGAAAGCTTCTGGCAATGATATCTGCTTGCTGTTGCCTGCAACGCTATTTTATTAAGAGTCCTTTGATTATGACCACAGTTTAGAGTCACGTGTCCGAAATGAAAGTTTCAATCCCTTATTGCTCTTTTCCAAAAGACAAAATGTTAACACGAAATTTTACTCTTGCTATTATTTTTTGAATATTGCTCTAGCGCAGAACTGCTTTGTGCACAATTTTTTCTTCCTTAAGCGGTGAAATAACCAAAGTTGTATTCTCTGACCACAATTTCAAGTCACATGTACCTTTCAGGGTTAAGTAACAAAATATTGAATTGATGATTCAGTTTTTAGCCTCTGCATGACGCAATACTTACACTGGCATCAACGAAATGTACGCTGACATTGAATTTGGCCTGCTCCATAGTTGGACTGGGTTGAGAAACGAATCGCATAGCCACCGGTTGCGTAATGGCACGTGTGGTTCCAGCACGTGTATCGGGAACAGCATCCGACGATGTAGCGGCTGTCTGGACTGTGACTCCGGTCACAACGGCGTTGATTGCAGTATTGAGTGTTCCGGTTTGCGCAGCATTCACCACAGTTGTTGAGATGTTTGCTAACTGTTCTGGAGTCAGTGATCCCGATGTGCTAGTAGTGTTAAGGCCGGTCAAAGTAGCATTTGACACTGGGTCACCGACTTCCAGCGTTACTTGTACTCCTGTGGAACGACGTCTACGTCGGCCCACTGAATTCTCAGCAACGACATCTACGACGCGAATCTGCAAGTAGAAACATACACTTCATCATTAGATGCAAAAATGGCATACAAATTGATATCAAATTCACATGCAGATTAAAACTAGCAATTGATGCGAGATTTTCGCATATTAACAGAAATTTGACATGCTTTCATTTGAATATTGGCTTCCTTTTGTACATGTTAGTTTGCGTTTGGCATGTAATGATACGAACAACTCCCTCTCTGATTGGCTGATTGAAAACATCATGACAAAAGACATTTTTGGTACTCATCCTTCGTAAGTGTTTGGGAGTGAGCAGTTCACAATGTAGATTTAGGACTTTCAGACTTCATTATCAATCTGCACGCTGTAGACGCGTAGGTGACACCTGACATGCGTAAGCTACGGAACTTAAGTCGCACTTTTGGAGGTAAACCAAGATTCTATGTCTAAGTGAAGCTTGAACAATACTTTTGTCACGTACACTGTAGGCAAACAGAATAAGCCACAAGTCATTTTGACAATATTCATTCTCATGGCAGATAATGCAAGCAGGTAGAAGAGGAAAATTCATGATATTTTTCTAATTTTTGTAAAAGCATAAGCATAAAGTTATATAACAACGTCGGTTCTATTGATGATAATCGTCCAAGGATTCTCAATCAGGTGACGGCTTATGGCCTACTGCTTATGGCTTATCGTGTGTGTCTCCGGACAAAGACAGCAGCTGATATAGTAGAGTTATCTCGGAACACATCACTCTGAAAACTAAAAAATACGGTGCCACGAGTAATTATCAGTAGTATGTTGTGATCAGGATATTGCTAATCAAACTTCTGTATACTGTATGTTCGCATAATCGACTATTAGGCTTGAAACGCATTTTTAATTGAGATAAAATGTGCTCCACATCCAGTTATCGAAGAAATTCTGGCAAGTACAGATTCTGAAAATTTGCAACTGCAACTATTGTTGTATGAAAGAGGAGTGCAATTGTTATCTACGTCAAATGCTCTTCAAAAGTCGAGCAATAGGGAATGGTCCCACTAATTTTCACGATTTGCTTTTTATCCTAAAAAATATAGCATAAAGAAATCATTTTTGCGAAAAATTTAACACAACCAGGGCTTCCAATTGAACTTGAGGGTCTATTAAAAGAAAGACGATTGCACATACATAGGCACATACAGCATTGTTGAAACTCTGATTTATTTACTCGAAAAAATGTATCAGCCTATGCTACATTTTGCAATTTCAATGCATGCCCCTATTGCTCTATTTCGATTAATTCTAATGCAAGGTAGTCGACATTATAGAGATTGAATATCTACAGAGAATGACAACTATTAATTCAATAATGGATACCAACGCCCTTGACTCCCCGACCGCACTCGCCTGATCAAGGAATCGAACCGAAGTCCGCGGTAGAGACGAGCTCGCACCTGTTCAACTAGACCACGCTGACGGCACAAAAGGAATGCGAGTGAAGGTAGTAATGGCTTGTCTTTTATCAAATTAATAGTTGTCATTAGATATTCAATGTACTGCGACGAACCTTTGTTGTCAGTTTTACAGAGGATCAAACTGAATACACGTTGATGGCTTCAAGGGGTGACATTACCTTGGTAGCCTAAAGTTTCATACATTAATTTCTACATGTATTGCATGTATCTTGTTCTGAAATTAAAAATCTAATTGATTGCTATAAACCTCGGATATGAAATCTGCCAATAGGTATTAAAATTTTAATTTTGCTGAATCCCCGTGCAACACGTGGTGTGGTTTGGTGTGGCAGCTGCGCGGATGAATCCGTGTAAATGAATATAGGATTATTTGACAGAATTCTGATACCGTGATTGGCTGTGTTGTTGACCTCACCTTGTTGGCAGGAATACCTAGGAAAGTAGCCAGATTCTGCACAATATTGGATCCAAAGAAGTCATCGACTGACATGGACGGAACACCAAATCCGATCACGACAACGCTTTGTCTTCGGATTTCTACTACACCATTTCCCTTTAGAACAACGTAGAGTAATCGCCATTCCCTATCCATGTAATTTGTTCCCAATGGACTGCTCAAAGTCGGCATGAATGCCGTCGGGTTGTTCGGATCAGGACGACTTGTAACCAGCTGTCCATTTTGCATTCTTCCGTTGGTTGGCAAGACATAATTGTTATTGGCATATACATCTAGACGATTAGGCTTTGCGTAATATATACCAATCCGTACTGCCTTTGTATCGTCAGGATTGTTAATCATGAATAATCGCAATTTGTCTGGACTTGTACTTGTGAAATATAGAAGATAGTTTTTGTCTGCAAGAAAATCAGAGATCGTTAAGCAAATAATCAATGTTACCTCTTTAAATGGAGCAACTTAACATCTGCTATATAATCGCAATTTAGTGCAATTAAGGGGTGTGTTGGGAACGATGGAGTTATCAGTCTATTTATGAGGGATACGCATCACTTGGGTTGAGGGTAGATCCATTACATGTAATGCATGTGACTATAATCTTAACTGGAGGTGAACATGATAAATTGATTTCAGTGATAGCCGCAAATTTATGCATCATTATTAGAGTATGTAATCAATTAATAATAAATTATACGGGTCGTGCTAATAAAACATAAAAAAATAGACTTTTAAGAATTGTCACAAAGCTACCAAGATAACTCCAATTTTTTGTATTCTCTTTCTTTTCTCTCCTTGATTTTACGCGCTACGTTAATCAATGCACTTAATGACAATTTCATTAGGGTATTTCATTCATGCTATTGTTTGCAGCGGCATCATTTCATTGTTTCACGTGAGAAATTTGCTCAGCTGTTACAGACTTTTCCAAGCTATGTTACCATCCAGTTTTCATGTATGCCTCTGAAAGAATGAGTGAGAGACAAACTTCACCATACTTGAACCCTTCGTGAATGTTTCTGTGATGTGAACATCATGGTACAGGAATACCAAACATTTCAATAAGTAAACAATGAAAACGTGTAGCGGTAATATGCGTTCGTGTGGACATGACAAATTAATCGGCGGACGCGACAGTTGCTTATATTTTTAACAGATTATTGATTTTGATACAAAATGTTATGTAAACAAATGCAGAAGACCGCTTTTAATTGAGTCTTTTATAATGCTTCAAATTAACTGTGAAACCGAATCTGAGAACAATGACCATTAAAAAGGTTTGTCAACACATTTTTACTAGAGACAAATGAATAGGAAAAACCACAGAATTAGATTCATTTGCGCGCGCGGCTTCGGTTTCTAGAATGGAAGAATAATATCTGTCCTGAACATCAAAATCATCACAGAACACATCACAGAATCAGACAACTTGCTCCTTGTCGAATGAATAATTCGAATATCGCTAACTATTGGAAGTGGCAAACAATAAGCTTTTGATGTCACTTCGGACATCGCTGTCTGGCTACATTCAGTGTATGCTGTGAGGAATGTTGATAAGGAGAAGGTGAATTCATCAGGTGAACCATTTTTTTGTACGCTTGCTATTTTTTTTGATACTGATCGGAAGGACCAACATTATGGAGAAAACGTCGGCGCAACGATTTGAATTCTTCGAATCTAAAGAAATTGTGGCAGTCGAAGCCCTTTGATGGAATTCACAGCAATCAGCAAGCGACGCACGACTTTTTGCCAATCTCTGTAGGGTATCAGGAATTCCTTTTTGCCCACTTACTAAGTTCCGGCATGTGCCATCGTTTTGAATCAGTCTTCACTTCTGGTAAACTGAAAGAGTAAAACAGTCTAATTCTGTGGGAACAACTTACCACTTGCTAAAATTGCAGAGAAGGTGCTGACACGCTCCTGGCAAGTATATCCGAAACACCAACCATGATCTTGAGGTCCATTGATCAAATCAATATACCCTTGTCCGGCTGGAGCACCATCTGTGGCAAGAGCTACAGGACTCAATCGCCTTTTTTCAGTGTCTGAATCCATATTTTCAATTACCAAATATTGGTAATCCAATGCATTGGGTTCACATTTATACGCTTGCCAAGCGCTTACCATTGTACAAGCTGAGTTCCGTATGATTCCTGAAATCAATGACAAATTGCAAATTGGTTAAATTTGAATTGCAGACAAGTAACCTGAAATAATTGCATCAATTTTCAGACTATTTATACTTCGGACTGTAATTCCTTACCTTTGTTAGGGTAGACGACGTTCGCATCAAGTCTTACATTTGCAGGTGTGCTCAACATGACCTTAGGAATACGGTAGTCACCGAGTCCTCGTCTTTGGCTAACTGTGCTGTCCCATTCAAATTCTGAGTGTGCAATCACGCTGCCAATACCTCCGATGAATTGTCCGTCCAAATCTTTGATCAATGCCTTCTTTAGTCCATCACAGTCCATGTCCACACAATCAGCGGGATTAATTTTACTGAACGAAGTAAAAGGAAAACATAGTATTGATACTGAATTTTGTAATATTCATGCACTTATAACAACGGGTTGAATGCACGATATGATGGCAATAATGAAATTGTATTAAAATTCTAATCTTATATATTTATTCTGGATTTTATATTGTATTTTTCGATATCATTGGAAATCACAGAAACCTACTCACTACGTTGCGGATACTTTGTTGCCATAAAACAAATTTTCAGGAGATGCATGTGATCCAAGCGGAAAGCAAGTCTGTTACTATTGCTGTACATTCGAAAAAGATATGGATTGTTATTATTTTGAGAAGGTGGAGTCGGCTTCAGGCGGGGTTTAGGAAAGAGAATAAATGGGCAGCGATTAAATGGTGCGGATGTCTCGTGCTGATGTACCAGGAGAAGTTGTAGACAGGTTTGGTACTTCTACATGACCAATAGACCTACTTCGAAGAGCGCATGACCGTGTGTGATGGGATAGGCTTATGTGGAAGCTGGTTATAGGGATGGCGGTCAGATGTTGACATGGGTGCACGGGTGGTTGAAAAACAGCGTTGCGTTGGGTCACAGTCGATGGAGTCGGGGGGAACGTCAGAGATTGATCCGTCAAGCGCTCCCTTATGGCTCTGTGTTGCTTCTCTCTTCTTCCTCGGTAAGATCGGCGAAGAGGGTAGAGGAGAGTGCATTCGCGGCGGTGTGGACGTCGCGGAAGACGGTGGCAGATAGGAAGGTGAAGCTGCAAATGCGACGGAGGTGGCTGAAGAATGGGTGATAAAGGGTCGAGCTCGACAGGTAGATATAATGGTGATGAAAGATTGGTCGAGGGTCAGGATGCTTAGCTGCCTGGCTGATATGGATTGGAGGAGTGATTCATAGCAGCTTACCTGGCCATGGTTAGACCATTCCTCTTAGGTTCAGGGGTTCCCAACCTTTTCATGTTGTGTACCCCAAAAGTAGAAAATCATAGCATTTTTCATTATTTCGCGTACCCTCACCTAACATATAAAAAATAGCAAGAATTCAATCATACAAAAATTTGATTACGGGTAGAAATATACGAAATTCGTAATTGAATAACACAAAAATGTGTAACAGCATAAGCGCAGCGAAAGCCATGCTCCAAAATCAATCAAACTCTTTGTTTGCTTTTAATTATTACTATGGTGGAGAATCCTGATTCATGTAATTATGTGGTTGCGGTCGAGTTGGTGGTCGCTAATTAGCAACGGTTGCTTCAAGGCTAGATGATGACAATCCAATGCGGAATGCGCACTAGGTTTAACAGTTCAACTGACCCATGATCAGGAAAGTAATGAAAGTAAAACTATATTATAATAAATTCCCCATATTCTGCGTACCCTTCAAAATTCCTTCGCGTACCCCAGGTTGGGAACCCATGGGTTAGAACATTCCTCTTCCTTTCAGTATTTTACAAGCATGAGTTTATGAATCATATTCTGATCATCTATTGCAATATTGACGTCGAATAGGGTTTTGGAAATCCGCATGTTATGTAAACGCATTCCTTGTTTATACTCGGAATCACATTCGGCGCCACGCCACTCTTCCATGTGGCCGAGTTCCATTTATCCTACTCTCTTTCGCACTGAGTGTTAAGCAAGAATGCAGAGTGTGTCTATTTTAACAGTCGTAGGTCTGACCTGACCTTTGAACCCTGGTCTCCCGGACGCAGAGCGAACACTCTACCCCAAGGCCACTGCGCCGCAAGTGCGTGTAATGCCACATTTAAGTAGTCGTCTTTGTGTCCTTTCCTAATCATCTGAATTCCATGGGCATCTGTAAATCGTCCTTCTTGATAATAGGATTTGAAGTTACTTAGAAGTGTAGAAAGTATAAAACACCATTTCTCAGATGCAATGGAATATATAATTTTGAAGGAAAGTCTTCCACATTTCACATGTACAGTATGTAGGCTACCTATAATTGAGTTGCATTCCATGCTCAAATGAATCTTGTCAGACACCTTCTACATTCACAAATGAACCTCTTACTGCAGTCATGCAGTTTGACGCAGCAAATAGCAATCGCTGAGGAGATTCCATCATGTAATTCGATGAAGTTTCAAATATTTCAAACGTCTGTCAAAATTCGTGACTTTAACTTTGAATTGCATTTTCGTCCGACAGCCAGAGCGAGGTTTTGCAGGGAACGATGCTGAAAATGAGACTTTCACAGAATAGTCTACACCCTATGCCTATTGTGAATCTGTGTGTCTGCCGAGTTCTAGCTAGTTCCTCTTCTTATCAGGCACGATCAGAGAGAAACACATGCAAATCCAATGGGATACAGAGAGCGGTTTTTGCTTGAAATGAAACTCTATATCTTCTCTTATCAACTGAAAAGTACTAAGTTTACAGCCATAATTTTAGGTATGGTATGTCTTCAGGTCATTTCCTATAAAATGAATGTGATATTATCATGATTCTAATCGGTGATGTATGCGAGAATGCGGTTCAATGTGGATTAAATTGCTGAAAAGGTTTCTGTTTGCCGACATCAGGAAGTCTACCAGATTTGAAATTTATTTTAACTTCATGGACGGACAGGTTGTATGAACATGATATGAAATGACCTGAAGACATTCCATGTCAAAAATTATGACTCTGCGCTTAAAGCGGTTTTACACGGTCCAACTTGTTGGCCAACATGCTCGTCCTTCCTTGCTGGATTGACATGTTGGGCGGGATGAAAAGCTTTTACACAATCCAGCAAGTTGGACGAACTTCGGATTTCCTTCAGAGTCAGATCAGTTTCGGATTCAGAGTTCAGACCCGAATCAGGTTAACTGTACACTGGTTTTCCGACGCATAAGGGATTCCCGTGCGTGACGTAGGAATATTGATTGACGTATATGAATGATAGCTGTCTCACGAGACACGCCAAGAGCCAATCATAGACGAGAATCAGACCATGTTGGATGAGAATATTCAACTTGACGAACTTCCCATCTAACAAGCGCCAACTATGTTGGCCAACATGTTGGACCGTGTAAAACCGCCGTTAGTATTTTTCACTCAATAAGTGAAAACATACAAAAATTTTATTTTTGCAAAAAACTACAATCTACGTCCCATTGGTTTGATATGTGTTTTTCTTTGATGGTGACTGACAAGAAGAGGAACCAGTTAGAACTCCGCAGACACGCAGATTCGTAGTATAGCCTATTCGTAGTAGGCATAGAGTGTACATCATTCTATGAAAGTCACATTTTTGACCTTGTACCCTGCAGAAACTCGTTCTGGCTGCCAGACTATATTTGTTGTATATTTTTTGCTAGAAGATGAAGGAGCTAGAGTAAATCAATGCCATCATTAGAAAGTTCACACGCTAGATATGTACCGTGAATTTCATGAGTCCGGTATGGAAATGGCAAAGTTTGCCAAGTATGAGTTAAAGTTGAAATCGTAAATGAATCTAAAATTGTGAATTTGCCAACTTACCTAACTCGTGGTCTGTTGAAATATATCTTCATGTTATTATCCACATCCATCAGCACTGTGCCTTTGAAGTAGGCTGGGTGAACTGCATCATCATTGACTCTAGCTGTTGTGAACGCTCTATCACCACCAGTACAAGAAGATTTGAAATTGGCAAAAGTTACCCCTGAAAGAGAAAGTATTGAGATAGTTTCCCAGGCGAGCAAAGGTTCAAAAAGTACAAACTCGCAATCTCAGTCAATTTCCTTTAATGCTCAAATCTTCTTTTCAAAATTGATTTGCCCTTGTATGTCAAAGCTTTCATTTTCAGATAGACCCTTTCTATATTTATTATGTGCTCGCTTACTTTATAGGCATCTTTTGCAGGTTTTATAGAAGACATTAAGTCATTATTTATAAGTGAGATAATTATTTATTGTGTCACTGGATTACGTAAAAAGCAATCTTAGGCTGCATTGAGCGAGTGGATGTGAATTTATCAATCGCATTTGTAATAGTTTTCTTTAATGTCTAGCATTGGTCCAAGATGTCACAATGTCATGATTTCACTTTGCCGATAACTTCTGCGCTATGTCCTTCATAAATTGCTAAGTTCTTACATGATTCTCACACTATCCTACTGAAATCCAACACCTATACTCTAATGATTTAAACTTTCATTTCGTGATGAAGTTGAAACATCTTTATATTTGAATTATTCAAGCACCTGGATCAATTTTGCAATTTTTTAGAGTCATGGTCTGCCGAAATAGTTTACAACGGCTTGAATGTAGAATAAACGCTTTCTTTGAGAAATTCGTCACAAGTTCATAGCGACATCATAATTAATTAATCAACAACATTTGATCGATGATGACTGAATTTTAGAAACATTTACTTACTTACTTAAAGGGGAAGTGAAGCACTTTTACAACTTGATCTTAGTTGATTCATTGATCATAACTTACAGCAGTGCTACTATTCACGAGGTCAGATTCGACACCGTCTACGAATTACAGCGAGAAATGTCTTCCCAATGGATCAGCCAATGAAATCGCGAGGGAGACAGTAGCGTCACTGTGCCGGGAATCCCGTTTCTCTCTCATGTCGTGTCAAGCAGCTAATGTTATTGTATCGATCTACTCGTTGAATTGACCTTGACTCCACGAGGCAGGCAGCAGCGCCACACAGTGGATACATTTATTTCTTAGTTGCATTTCGCCGACTTCTAACTAAGCAACCATACCGCAGTGCAGTGCTTATGGGTGCCACAATGTGAATGGAGAATGTCAGGAACAAAGCAGACATACGTGTATATCTCATCAACGATTTCCATCTGACCCAAGTATGCGACGTTCATGGATTTTAAAATTGATTAGAAAAGACTGGACTCCATCACGCAACGCCGTTGTGTGTTCCGCTCATTTCCGTGATGAGGACTTTGAGACAGATATGTACTCGAAAATAATGGGTGAAGAACAAACAAGTCGTCGACGCTTAAAGAAAGGTGCAATACCATCTCAGTTTCTTCGAGGAGAGAAGCGGAGTGCTGCTGAATCGGACATTTCAACAGATTCTAAGCGACGTATCTCGAGTTATGTTGCTCAACGTGAAACAGCTGATGCTGAAAATGAGTTGCAGTGTACTCTAAACTCTTCTATTGATATTTCTACGCAAGAATGCTCGACCACCGACTTCTCTGCTGATGTCAGACCGTCGATGTGTGACAGGAAGATGCAGACTAAGCGTCACACTAGTGATGCCTGGATACAATGTAGTTCTCAGACTGTTACCAGATCTGTATGTGTTCAAACTGACACACATAGCGATGAGGTCGAGTTTGAATCTAGCTCGACTTCATCTGAGCAGTCGACCGACGACGCATTCTTCCCCTCCGATTCTGAACCAAACATCGATATTGCAGAAGATGATGATTCTACAGACGAAAACTCTGTCACGACAGCTGATCGACGTAAGCCAAGATATTTCGTCGTTTCGATGGATAGTATTGAAACTCTGTTGAAATTCTGTCCCTTATGTGGATCGCCTGTCGACTCCCGATCTAGTCATCGCAACATTGTCGGCGGAATGTTATGTGTTCAGATAGAATGCTTGGGTGGATGTCACTATAATTGGACATCGCAATCTTCTGTTAGTCGACATCGATTTCGAAGTGGGTCTGGAGATTTCGAATTGGCTGTTTCCATAGTACTTTGTAGTGGAACATATTCATTTTTGGAATCCATTTCTGAAACAATGGATTTGGCAACTATATCGAATTCTACTTTCTACAAAATTCAGCGCCATTTTACTTCATCAGTGGTGCATGGTCCCTTCAGCGAAAGCATATCCACGTAGAGTTGAAGAACAAATCAGAAGTTCGATTAGCAGGAGACGCTAGGTGTGATTTACCGGGATTTTCAGCCAAATATTCTGCTTATACTCTGATGGAATACGATACTAAATATATCGTCAGTGGTCGAGTAGTTCAGTTGGGTCAAGAGTCGACCTCCAGTGTTGGCATGGAAAAAGTAGGCTTGCAATCCTGCTTGAATGATGTTCTCTGCAGTTTGCCAGTGACTGTTCTCGCTACTGACCGCAGTCCGTCTGTAATCAAATTCATGAAGTCCAATTATCCCCAGATCAATCATTAATATGACATTTGGCATTTGGCAAAATCGCTAAAGAAGAGGATTATGATTGCCAGTAAAAGAAAATCTACATGCATCTTAGTTGACTGGCTGTGTAGTATTATCAATCATCTATACTTCTGTGCACAAACATGTAACGGAGATGTCGATAAGTTGACAGAGATGTGGCTTTCACTTTTAAACCATATTCGTGGATTTCATCGCTGGGAGGCAGGACTGAGATTCCACTGTATGCTCTCCTGCTTTCATGACGATATTGATGCAGAGCTAGCATCAGAGGGCCTTGAAAAGCCTACCTCCATTCGGATTCGGAGGCCTTCTCAGTGTTGCGTGATATCATTACTTCAAAGCCTATCCTGTCTGCACTGCATCATTGTACGCTCGCCCTCTCTACTTCTGAATTGGAAAACGTTCATAGTTTAATGTTAAAATACGCACCGAAACGACTGCATTTCTCTTTCACGTCAATGAGCCTCCGGACTTGTCTAGCTTACCTAGATCACAACAGGAACATCCTCAGGGAAAAGAAAGCAAATGCCTTCAAATACCAGTATTCAAAGGCAACGGGAAATTGGATTGTGCGACAGCAGTACGTTACAAAGGATTACACATGGAGGAAAGAACTTCTGCAAGACGCCGTAATGTTGCGACAATTTGGAATTCATCCACCAGATTGTGAGCCACCCTTTTCTGACATTCATATACCAAAAAATATTGCTCCAGTACCTATGCCTGAGAAAGAACAGTTACTCGCTTCACTCAGAGAAAATACGAGGCATATTCACTAGTTCTGTTGGGCAAGCAATTTCTGTAATATTAGATATCATTTTCTATATATGCATCATACAAATTTTTTTTAATTTGAATTGCAATATTCTTAAGTAATCATGAAACATAGCGGTACTAATTAGGAATTCAATTACATATGTCTACATTTTAAGAGGGATATCAATAATTAATAAACAACAGCGGTGTTTTGAAACTAATTTGAAGAAATGAAATGATAACGATTATCAAGCATGCCTAAGTACGTAGCTGTATATAAATAAGAGGAAAGATAATGTGCGAAGTATAGCGAGTAGCAGTTAAAAAAAGTACGTATTTTTTCATCGAAAGTATGTAGCCCTACATGTATATACCGGTGTATTCAAATACATATTCCATTGCTTATCACACGGTCATTGTAGCTGAAGTAAAAACACAGATATTGACGAGCAGATTTTTAATAGGCTTGTAATAACTGCAGTATCTGGTAAAGGTGTTTAGTCAATCAGAATACGGTCGCTATCATGAGGTTGAAAGTCAGTGTAGATACCATCTACAGATGGAAGCTCCTTGCGTGTTGTATCGTAGACGCAACTAGGAAGAAGTTTCCTAACTTCTTCACCTATAGGTTCCTCATGAATCCATAATACAAATTGAGAGTAGGCACTCCATCGTCGAGCTCTATTATCGAAGTCTTTCGTGATGGTTTTCGTCTTTTCTTCCGGATTGCTAGCATTCGCTGAAAACTAACTTTCAGTACTTCTTCATTTAAACAAATAACACGAAAAGTTGACGTGTCAGTAATACAATTACACGTTGAGTCCAATTTTCGTTTAATGAGCGAACTTTGTACACAACAGGCTCCGGGATACGTAGCAGAACTGGCTGCAGGACATTTCTGACACTGACAATGGTGTTCCGTCAGTTCATTTCGTTCGATTGCCTCAAAACTATCAATATATAAGGGTCTGACCGGCTCAAACAAGTACGGCATCGCATTTTGAGATATCTCACTTTCAGTAATTCTATCATATTCTTCACTATCGCTCATCATGAATGTTCAGCCGGTGAATCGAGTTGCACATTGACTGCGTAACAGGTATTGGGAAGAGTGAGAGAGCAACACTGCGGCTGGCACAACTACGTCAAGCGCTGTTCGCGATTTGATTGGCTAATGCTAGACAATAGAGACTCTGGCGGTAAATGACACATATTTCACCTCACAGGCATCGGATTAAACTCGCGTTTTCGATTTATAATGCAGGAGGATTAAACTGGTGATTTGATGATAACATGCAAAATTGCTTCATTTCCCCTTTAAGGGCAGATTTGTGTCAATTACTCATGAAATGTAATTTATTACAATTACAAATTACTTACCAAAAATTTCAATTGATTACAATTACAAATACTCCGTTTTTCTTCAATTACATTTCAATTACTTTAGAATTGCTGGCATTGCACTATTCGTTTTCCCAACAATTCTTTTTGCTGGTAGATATGCAAAGGGCAATCACTAGTGCTCCCCGGAATACAGACCACGCTTGTAGCTTTGATGTAAAATTGCCACCTATTTATTCCCCCAAGTGCTTTCGCCTCACATCTCTACTATGATTTAAACTGAAGATCCAGTGATGTGATATCGAGACTTGTGGCTTCTAGGAGACTCTATTATGATTGAAAAAACATCTCCATTAGGGTTTAAATTGATTTAGAGATTTAAACTGTGGCTTCTTCAAGAATTTATGCGCCTCTCATTTTTCGAGGGAAAATTAACACTACTGGTTTTCTGATTTACATTTTCCAATCAGCTATTAGGGGAGGGGTATGTCACAACACCGGTACTTAATTTAGATTTTGACAATTAGTTTCGTAGTAAATTTCTTCGACAAGTTTTTGGCAGTTGTACATCAAGGGAATCAAGGGTGTTGGATTCTTTTATTGACTTACTACATGTAGCTGTCATTCTCTTTAGATATTCAATCCTTCTCTTTAGATTCTCTTAGATATTCAATGCACTGGGACATACCTTTGTTGTAAAATGACCTATCAATAAGCGAATGGAGAAAATTGCTTTTTTATCTCTCACCTTGCATATCGTGTCTGCCACCAATTGTGTTGTAAGCCATCGTATTGACAAACTTCTTATCGGGTGCATTGCTTGTTCCAGATGAGAAGATTGCCCAAACCACACCGATGTATCCTCCATCAATGCTGTTATATCCACGACCATTTACACTTTGTTGAACATTAGGCGTACTTGAAGATAAACTACTGCGAACAGTGCACGCAAACAAGCCGCTGTGACCAACGATTAATGAATCCTTGACCAGTACAGAGTGGTTTTTGTTTATGTGACTCAAAATACTCGCTCCAACGACAAATGGTAGGATGCCTGAAAACAAGTGACAATTGCATTTCTCAAATTGTAGCTACTTAAGAGGTTGTGAGGTTTTAGGATTGACCTTCGTGTCTGTTGGAAATTTTCACCATTAACAAAGCACTTATACTTGGAAGTAATTTATTTATCAATACATTGCACCAATTGCTGCGGAATTCATCATCACTGATTACTCTTGTTGCATTGATTTATGGTATGCATGAGCAATATTTAACGATTGATGGCATTGCTTAAATAAAGAAATTAAAGTTCTCCCAAGTATCAAAGGCTTTAAAATGCAATTTCCGCTATTGGTTCTATTGCAACTTGACAGGACGACCTACGTATCTATACATGTGAGAATCTGTTTTCAATTCTTCATCTGAACAGTTTAACTTCTACTTTACAAATTCTTTCCATACAAATAATTCCATTAGTAGCCTTACCATGCAACGAAGGGCAACAGGTTGCTGTAGATTACTAAAAAACGTCTTTCACAGATTTTTGTTACGTTGAAAGACTTCAACCTACATTGGTGACGTTTTTTGGCATTCGTAAATGTTTTTCAATAACTGAAAATACACATTTCAAGAAATCCTTTTTAATCATAGAATCATCGATCTTGGCCCGTCCTCTATCTTTAAGGAAGGATTGTTGTCCTTGTTGAAAACAACAAGAAATACATACATGTACACCTATATTGTGCTCTCGTAGAAAGTGATTAATGTTTCAGATGGGAATTAAACATTTCTCAGATATGATTAAACATTTCTCTTACAGGAAACAATGCATCTTGCTCGCAGTGGATAGATCATTTATAGAAATAAAAAAGATTCTATTGCTGCCACTCCTAAGGACTCATAGAAAAAATGGCATGTGCGTTTTCACTGATTTAGCACAATACATGCATTTCTGTATTTCAAAAAAAGAGATTATTTCCGCATTATATTGGCGTGTAATTTTAACTAAAATTCATCGTTGAATGCGGTCATATCAGGCAGAGGTAATATAAAATCAATTCCAATTAAATTAGGTATATCAATCAATTACTTTTAACTGCTGTATGACTCAATCAATTATTTGACATTATTTGAAGTTAATTTATTATTGATAATGTTCTATCTTCGACTTTGGCACTATAATTAAACTACTTAAACTAGCTTGAATGAAATTGATCAGTTAGTGCATTAAATATGTGTGACCATATTTTCAGTTGGACTTAAATGTAAATGCATTATTACTGGCACAAGTTCATAATGCGATCCGGAATGCTGTGTCAAATACTTACACGTATATCCAAGATCCTCAGCAATCAGTTTGTGATAATTTGTCTGGTAATGTAATCACCACAAAGGTTCTTTCGGATAATGTTACCGCTATCTTGTTGTATACTATACTAATACTATATACTACAAGACAGATATAATGCTATATCGTTATAGTTAGCTTTTGAGGTTTATGCTGTTTTTTATTGACCAGCTGTGGCGTGATATAAACCAAACCGTAGGCGAGGTTTACATCTACCATAGCTAGTCAATAAAAGCAGTATAAACCTAAAAAGCTAGCCATAGCGATATTATCAACCGATACTAGACAACAAAGTAGCTGGCATTGCATAATTTGATAATCAATACTATTTGAACAATTTCCGTACTGATATTGCAAATTATCAGATTAGAGATTTACATAGAGCACTTCCCCAGGAGGTTGATGATATGTATACAATACTTCATGGACACCATGTATGTATTTGTGCTTCCAATATTTCAATTGCACCAATAATAATCAATTAATCAATTGGATCATTAGATAAAAGGAATTAATCATTATTATTTGCAGCTATCTGCAATGGTTTTATTTTTCTACGACCCCTAATGACTGAGACACCGTGATCCCTTACAGTCCTGACTAGCACACCTTTAAGCTAGCATCAACGAAAGAAATATTTTGTGTTTGTAATTATTAATCATACATACCCATTCTGTTATCAGAGGAAATGACGTTTTCATACATCAAATCTGTCATTTCTTGGGAATATATTCCAAAGTCATAATTGAGGTAGACGACTACGTTTCTGATTCTAGAGCAACCACTGCTATGTCCACTTTCTGCTCGAGGTGCTGGGAATCGCTTGTCGATTAGCATTAAGATACCGATGAGGTTTGAATGAGCAACGTTATTGCTCCAGCCTGTACTATCATCTGTGCATGATTCGCCTTTCGTTCGAAGACCGGCTCTCTCTGCACCAGCCATGACGTTGTCTCGAAGAATGATATCTTCTTTGGCCAAGTTAATCGTAATAGCTCCTGGCCACGTGTCCTTCTTAACATTTTGTCGATAAGTGCCGACGTGAAGATTTGTCGCGACCAAATTACGAATGATGCGATGTTTTCCTCCTTCGATACTGAGACCTGGATAATGGAATAGGCATATATATTCAGCACAGATTGTAGGAAATATTAAATTATGTGTAGCATTCATAAAATTAAACACAACAGTTGCTAGAATTGAAGTAAATTTTAATACCGATAGTAATAAATTGGTTTCTTCCTTAAGCAGCATTTTTGATGTTCATTAGTTTTTAGATAAGATAGATGAACCCTGCTTCGTGGGTCTACTACTCATGAAATGTTGAATAAAAATTACGCATTAAATCGCAGCCAAAACAAAGCAGGAACGGCGGAAAGGTGAAGGTTGCGTGTTCTTCAGACACCTGTGAAGTGGTGAGAAGTCGAAGTACATTTAAACTGAAGCATCTGACATCTAGCGTCTTCCTGCCAAAAAACAGTTAATTCATTTAAAGAAATGTAATTATAGCTGAAACACCTTGTTGTTGTGATGAATTACTTGCTGCTCAAGAAAGTGGGAAATTGCAATCAAAGTATTGGAAAATAAGACGTGGAGCATTGATATTTGATATTTGATACAAGCAATACGATGACGAAGTGCTCAATGAAATTTTATCGTTCGGAGAATAAAATAGAGGGAAACTGAGATTCACATTCAAAACTTGGAGCTTTATTTTCCTGTCGGAAAATCTCATCAAGATTACCTTTTCCGATCGGAAAAAGTAATACAGAGAGAGAGCAAGAACTGTAACATCGCCATATCACTTCCGTTCGCTCAAATAACGCTTCGACCCATAGCAAATTTTCAAATGCGTCAGTCATCATGGGCATTGTATTTGTCAGTTTGATAAGATTCTCTGTACTTGATGTGCTGCAAATTTTCTTAAATAGGCCTAGGACATTCTCTCATTCTTAGTAAACATTCAGCAACATTATTCTTGGAGAGTACAGGAGTGCGTCCAAAAAGAAATCGTGGAATCATTTCAAATTATGAAGTATTTCAGATACTAGAGGAATTCGGCAGGGTGGCAAAAAGTGCGACCAACTCGGGGAGGTCTAATCAATTAGCTACTGGGCAAAGATAAGCAAGTGCTTGTTCTCTGCGACAAATCCTAGTCATTAGATATTGACATAAGTAAGAAAACTGATGAGAGAACTGAAGAGACTTTTCTGCTGCCAAGTGCCCGCCGCGTTCTACACGCATTCCGTTACTCGCCATCTCCAAGTGTGCTCATCAGGATGTTTCGGGTGCCCGTGACCGTTTCACAGTCTTGTACCGCTCCCAGCACTTTATGAGGCTGCGCATATTAGAAGCCCTCGTTATTAAGTATTTTAACCCCGATTTGTGTTCACAGAAACATTCCGTCCTGACTGTGTCTTTACCGTGGTAATTTTTATTGTCTTTCCTTTGTCTGTCTTCGATTCTATTGTTTATTGTAATAGTGAGCTTTCATTATAGATGTCTATGTCAAGGTCAGGCACATTTATGCATTAGGTGACATGCTCAGTTAAATTGATTGATCAATGCAATATCATGTTCATGTTCAGTTAAAATGATTGATCAATGCAATATCATGTTCATGTTCATGTTCAGCTAAAATGATTGATCAATGCATGTAAAGTCATTCCGGTGTGTTCGCCAGACGAGAACCGGACGAAAGGCCTCGCGAATATATGTTATGTCATCAACCAACATCTTTGTGGCATTTTTCATTTACAAATTGTGCAAGGGGACTGTTTTCTTCAAGATAAGTAAGAAAATTAATTTAGCATTATCTTAGCTTATATAGACCTACCATTGTGCATGACTTCAGGTCTGCCGTTATTAAGGTAATTTGTCAAAAAAATGATGAAATACAAACAAACAATGATGCGATTTCCTTAACGCATTGAAAACGTGATAGAGATCTTTTGTAAAAAGCACCCTACTAAAAAGCACCCCGTCACTGCTGAAAATAAAAATATTAGTACTTCTCTAATAATAATTGGAATATCTAGAATTTCACAAAAGAGGATGGAATTCAGCGATGTCCATAACATTCTATCAGACACGTTAAGCCCACGAAAGTTTATGCGGCACATGAGCTGACAGGTAAGTGTCAACAATGGCACGGTGTGTGCCACATGCATGCCTGTTGAACATTTTGAAAGTGTGTCAAAAAGTGATTCAGATGTCTGCGTGTGCTGCGATTTGAAAATTTGAATTTCAAATGACTCCGCTATCTCGACTATAGAGGATGCATAGATATTTAGCTCAGATAAGTTCATCACACTACTATTACAATCTGTAGTGCTTTTAACGGGACGGGGTGTTTTCCCAATTTTCCCAATTTTGCATTTGTGGCGGAGACTTTCTACAAAGGATCCGGAGATGACAAAAAATAAAATTCTAATAGAGCGCCACCTCAGCGGAGGTGTTGAATAAGTTCAGAGTTGTTACGAGATTTGATAAAATTTTCATTGGAAACTTACCTTCACCAATAGTTCGATGTGAGACACAGCCCTCAATGAGCGCGCCATCCGTGTCAAATATTCCAACAGCGTGAGAGTAGATGTGATGGAAAGAACAGTTAACGACATAGCTTCTTCTTGTTCCATTGCTGAGATCTCCAGCACTGACGAAAGAAAGCGCGAACCGAGGATCAATTGCACTATCCCAGCCAAGCTGTCCAGCTCTTCGGAATTCAACGTTGGCCATTTTCAAGCTACCTTGCCGAACTTCACTGTTGTAGAGCATTTTGCTGACCAACACTCGAGCTCCATAACTATCAGTTTCTGTCTGTGGAATATCTTCTCCTTCAATAACAATGTTGTGACTAAGCAGACCGACTTCTGCAGATACGTCAAGTTTGTAGCTTCCAAACGATTTTGATTCACCTGTCAAAAAAGTGAATGATAATTCAGTCAATAAGCCCTATTTACTTGTATATTAGGGGAGGGACACCTTGATTTATGATTGAACGGTAGAGCTTTAAAAGTTTCCACTGGTAGCCGTTCCTAATCAATATGGCTGGCCACAGTAATGTGGCCATAGCATGCTCTCGAAAAGTGCATGTACCAATATATTTGGTTTCTAACTTTTCACTATTGCATTGGCAACTTGTTATTCGAAAGTTAACTACAAGTAAATTCCATGTTTATATCATACTACTGATATTTGGTGACAGTGACTCAATTTTTTTTAGTTGAGTCAACTTTCTTTTTTAACTTTCGCTGTAAATATAACATCTATGTGCGCTGCAAGCTATTAGTCAGATAACTTATCAGCCAACTCAGTATTTGGTTGATCTTGTGTATTAACAGACAAATTTCGTGCTCATCAGACAATTTTTAGTTGATCGCGCGAGCTAATTTGCATCTTTGCGATTACAGTCTGCTATACTACTTGCAACTCCCTACTATATAAGGTACAGGGTGAAACAGATAAATGTTAAATTTCTTATTCTCCTCCTATTCATGGTATTCTCCTATTCAAGAGCAGTATAAAGTTACTGTTGCCTGTATTGTGATCACTCGAATACAGTATTTTGTAAATCACAACTTTTCTATCGTTGGTGCTATATATCTACGATTTTTCTACTTAGTTTTGGAATTGTAATAGGTGGCCATAAAGTCGCGCACCAAGCCATATTTGACATGCACTCTAGCTAGAAACAATCACACCTCAATCACACTTTTATAGAATGACAATTTGTTCTCTTCATTTCATGAATGAACGTAATTTGATGTAGATGACAACGTACCGATGATGACGTGAATGTTACTCTGAAATCGAATAAATGGAAGTAACAATGGCTTCTTAATCACAATTGGCGAGCATGTCTTTGACAATTGAACACATAGTTGAAATCATCTTACTCTGTTGAAGAGAAGGTGCGACAAACAGGTCTGTTGCTGCAATGTTCAATTCAAAGCATGAAGGAATGAATGTTAGTCAATCTTCAGTCGGTCGGTTACTCATGAAGTTCAAAGAGACAGGTAGTGTTCATGACAAAGCGCGAAGTGGACGTCCAAGAATATCTGATGAGACAAGAACAGCCATTCTTGATAAAGTTGAACAGACTCCAAAGAAGTCCGTGCGCAGATCGTCTCGTGAAATCAACGTTCCCCGATCCACGATGCAGAAGATAGTCAAAGAAGAGCATTTCCATCCATACAAGCTTCAGATTCTCCAAATATTGCACGAAGACGATTCGGACCGATGCGTGGAAATGACGACATGGTTTAAAAACCAACTGGATGAAGATCCTGATATGGTGCATCAGAAAGTTCTCTTCAGCGATGAGGTTAACTCCTACCTGAATGGTGAGGTGAACAAGCAAAACTGTGGCTACTATGCGCGGGAGAATCCACACTGGATGCAAGCCACAAGAGAACATAGTGAAGTGAAACTGATGGTCTGGTGCGGTCTGTGGAAGGACCTTGTTTTGGGACCCTTCTTTTTTGACTCAACGCTTGACGGCAGCAGGTATCTCAAAATGCTGCAAGAAGAACCTCTGCCCCAGCTAGACTCAATTGGAGAAGGTCGACCTGAGTGGTTCATGCAGGATGGAGCGCCTCCACACTATGCCTTGAAAGTGCGTGACTGGCTGGATCGAAACTTCGAAAATTGGATTGGTCGAAGGGGGAGAGTTGAATGAGCTCCACGCTCCCCTGACCTAAATCCCATGGATTTCTTCTTTTGGGGATACACAAAGCAACTATGTGTATTCCGAGCGCATGAATGACCTGGATCATTTGAGAACTCGAATTCGGGATGCCTGTCAGCAAATCAACGGTGGTTCAAGTTTGCTCAATCGAGTGTTTGATAACTTTCACCATCGGCTTGATTTGTCTGGCTGATGAAGGGCAGCATTTTGAACATTTGTAAATATAAATTTATTTGTTCACAACTAATTCATGTTTTCCTTAAGTCATTTAGAGATCCATAAGAACAATTAAAATCTTGGTGCGCGACTTTATGGCCACCTTGTATAATGAATGTATCAATTGCAATTTTTGACAGTTATCATCATTTTAGACTTTCATGAATGTCAATAGAAAGCTCAAAGCAACCTCAGAAGCAGCAACTTATTGTAAGATAAAAAAATCAGCATTCACAATGTTCTCCTTCTTCTTCGACGACGACGATAATCCTTGAAAACCGTTTGATAGTTGAACCTTTAGCTGTGTCACCCAGTATTGTCAAAAGTGGATGGAATTCTTGATAATTTTCAGTTTTGTGCAAAAGCGATACACAAAACGGACAGAATGCTTTTTGCAGACATGGTGGGATCGTAATAACAGTTCTAGATATTTGACATCTCGATATCATGTGGGTACATAAACTTCCCTAAAGTCACAGTTATCGAAATTATTAAAAATATGGCAGCAGAGCTGTGATTAAGTGAACGTTTAAGGGTGAGAGATAGTGAGTGAGATGATGAGGGACGGCAAAAATAAAGTTTACTGATATTGAAGGGTTTAGCAAACAAAGTTTTCTATTTAGAATGATTATTGGATTACTATTACTAGCAATGCTGAAGTAGACAGCAACAAAATAGTCAGTAAAAAAATTTTGCAACCAAATAGGAAAATCAGACTGTCTTGTCTGATGTTTTGGCTGTTGATTGTCTGTTCTGAACAGCCATTTTTGGCTGTCTGCTGTCTGATGTTGCCTATGGCAATTGGCTGCTCAGTATGACTGAATACAGTTAGCAATGTACCTATCAATTATATATGCATCGTTGTCATTATCATACATGTAGCATGCGACATTATCATAAATCATAATTGATATCAAAAACCTTATCTCATTGGGAAATCATGGTACCTGGTTCACTGATGGAACGCTTACCTGAATGAGAATGTTGCAATGATGCATTCAACGTCAGCACTGTTCCATCTGCCTGAACGTCCACAACAGTTATTCGTCGAACTTCTGAGTGCAATGGGTCCATATCTGAGGTGACAATCACAATCTCGTCGTTCACAGCCCAGTCAACTCTATCTTTAATCTTGATACTGGTTGCTCCGGCAGCTACAGAATTCTTCAATTTCGACCATGTCGTGCTCTTTTCTACTCCGTGCATCTCTACTCTTCCAAACACACCAAGGCCTTTTGATCCAAGTGGCGGTCCAGCAACGATAGGATAATCGGGCGTGCGATGATTACCAGAGAATGTGAACTTCACGTTACCTCTCATAGGATTATTTGGCCATCCAACAATCATTCGCCCAGTAACGATGATAGTGGTGGCTTTGATATGGAAGTTGTGATAACTGGAAGAACGCCGTTTCCGCTTGCCGCTCGATGTTACTAATCCTGGCTCGAATTCCAGAACACCTTCAACAATCAGTTCGGAGAGTTGGGGTGGATCCACATCCAAGACTATCCAATCACCCTCGCGAATCTTCACCTTGCTATTAGCTGCTGGAGGACCGAAGACACCGTTGTTATTTCCACCCCATCCAGACTCTGTACCTGTCCATGTAGAAGCCTGGGACCAAAACTTGGCGCTCGCTGGACGGGAATCTAGAGCTTGTAGTTCTGCTGCTGTAGGTGGTGCGACACATTTTGGGAAATAGCAATGATAGAAATTCGGGTTCACAGGAATGGTGTCGGTAGTTGCCGCTCCCTTCACTGTTGAAGAAATAAGCATTGTGTTAGAAATGCTGAATTTTGATGATTTCAGTTTCACATTTTGCTTACGACGAAGAGTTAATCTCGAGGGAACATGCAGCTAATGATTAAGGTTTCGCAATTCTTCCTACTACAATTTCCCAAGTGATGGCAAGACCCAGAGCTCGAAATTAAGGTCAATAGGAATCCCGAAGATTTAGCAGTAGAACACATTACAAGTCTAAATCCACTAAAAAATCTGCAGATTGTAGCCACTTTATCTGTTATACTAAAATCTTGGCATTATGTAACACTGTATATTGTCACTTAAAAGTTGCATACGAGAAAAGATCCTTTCAATTGAAGCTCAATGTTCTTATCATAATTAGTGCTGCATAAGATATAAAACAATTGGCTGCATCCGATTCAGCTGGTTCCCATTCAGATGGGTCTTTGTGTTCATTACATCATCAAAAGATGACTAAGCTAACGATTCGAGTTCCCAACCGGCTGGTCATGCAGTCTCAACGAGCTGGGAATTTTCAAGAAACAGCATGAAATTGGTTCAATCACATACTGTCAAAATAACTGTCAATTATATCATCACGATAATTTGATAAGTTGAAAATTGATACCTCTAAATTCTTAACATAAGAAAACAGTTTGTCAGAATATTATAATATTGACATGTGAAAGATTTGTTGTGGAAAGACGATACAAAATTGCTAACATATTGAGAGATTTAAATTTTAATTGATGTCACATGAAATTCTTATGTATTAACTGCTCAGTCATAGAAGCCTCACTCTAATCGGCAACATGAATTACGAATATATCGAAAGCAGAAAGGGTGCGAATTTCATTTTTTTACCAAAATTACTTGTTTAAAAAAGAAAGACTTAATAAGAATGGAACCATATCGTACGCCTGTCGTCTCCAAAACTGCAACGTTCGAGGAATTGTTAAGGAGGATTCTTTCATCATTACCTCCAAAGTATCCAGTCACGAACATTTACCAGAAAATGCTGCCGTAAGCGTGATGCGGAAGAAGAAAGAAGCTGTCAATAATGCCCTCCAACAACCGACAACGTCGATGAAGCGACTATATTCTACGGCGTTTTCTTCAAAGTCCGATGACGAAGAGGACGTACTTCAACCTGCATTCAAGTCTCTCAAGTCCTCAATGTATCGGGCACGTAGTACACGCTTACCAAATCAGCCTCAGACTCTTTCTGAGCTTATGATCGAAGGTGAATGGACAAAAACACAATCTGGACAGGACTTTCTTCAGATAGACGATGGGAGCGATGATCGAATTCTCGCCTTCTTCACAATCCCATGTCTCCGTATTTTGGCATCCTCCAAGTGTCTCTACATGGATGGCACGTTCCATGTTGCTGCACGGCTATTCCATCAGCTGTACATGATATATGCATCATTTTGCAATACGTTGGTTCCAGTATGCTATGCACTTTTACCGAACAAGACAGAACATACATACAAGCGCTTATTAGATTTATTGAAATTGAAAGCATCTCAATTCAACTTGAAAATTGAACCCGATACCGTTCAATTGGATTTCGAGAAAGCGGCCATAAACGCGGTACAACATTCATTTCCAAGCACTTCAATTCGTGGATGTCATTTTCACTACACCCAATCGATTTGGCGTGGAGTCCAGCGACTTGGATTGACAATTCCATATCGAGAAAATGAAGAAGTTGGACGCATAGTGAGACATATCATTACGACAACAGTAGTGGAATCAGGACCAATAATGCATTGGAGAGCAGAAATGCAAAATTTCGCAAGGTAAGCTTCTTCACCTATCTCGATTGAATGCCACATATCATGTAGCGGTATTATGGTATATTAGTACTTAGGCCTATCATGGATTTTAAATTCTATTATTGATGATATTGTTTTCTAATAGTTTTCTTAATTATTGACAATAGAAAATAATGTAATAGAAAATGATAAAATAATATGATAGTAATATGTAGTAATTAAATATAAGTATAATACATAACATGAAATCTGTTGATAAAACTAACTGATGATAAAAATTGCATCAAATATTTTTTTGGACTTCAGAATTGTATTCTCCGTAAAAAACTGATTATTTTGATGTAAAAATATAAAGTGCTTGCTACATTTTGTTGAAGTTGACACTGTACCCTTACTTTATATTTCTACTCTATGATCTTTACTAAAAATTACAAAACACGAGTTAATTGTATTTCCTCTATTTCTTTTCAGATCTTTAATCGCCACCCGAATATCTTCAAGTTCATTGAATGTCTGAGAGAAGTACAGGATGCCGAGGAGACGACTATTCGCTTGCTGAAAGCTGGAGCATCACTCCCCAAGCAGCGGCGAAAGTATGCCAAAGCTACTTCAAGATTGGAGCGATTGAAGCAAAATCTACAGGAAGGTGATATTGACGCTTGGACTACTGCAACAAGTGTAGTGTTGTATCTCTTTCACAAAGTAAAGTTATATCTTAGCTCACTGTTCAGATGGTTTATTGTATCATAAATATAGATATGAGTTTTGATAATTGAATCTTCTGTTTTCATAATTGTGTAAGTGTTAATAAAAAAACTAAGATATAAATTAATCATGACATATTTGTTTATCTCATTCTTAACTCAGACTGCGAGAATCTACGGGGTGTCACAGCAGGGAAGAGAGCCAAAAATTCCCAGCTGAATGAGACTCTGAACAGACAACCAGCTGATTGGGAACCAGCTGAATGAGATCCATCTCAGTTGGAACCAGCTGAATTGGAAGTCACCAAACCATTGTTTGATCTAAATTAGCGATAAAAATTAACTTATGCCTCATTACATTGAAACCGAATCGCATTTTTCGAATATTAGCGGAGGCTCGGAGCGGAATGCAGACATTGAACGCTTTCTAAAGGAAAGTCTGTCTTATGCGTCTTCCAATTTAGAGGTTCAATAGAAAAGCATGAAAGACCTATCTACAAGTTAGATTGTGAGCTTTATTCCAGAGAGGACAGCAGATTTCTCATTCGTCTCTGCTGCTGCCTGACAGCGCTTACACATCATTCGACGCCTGAAGCCTGTATTGTCTCAATGAGATCTTCATTTTAGTGTATACGGCCTTGATTCGATCTCTATTTGAATATGCAAGCCCTGTATTCGTTGCAATCAACCAAAAACAAAGTCGCCTTACTCAGAGAATTGAAAGTCGCGTGCACAGAATCATACAGTATTTTGGACACCTAATGGCAAATATGTCGAAAGGACGTGCAGTTGTTCGAGTGAATCCTTAAAGGAAAGACGTTTCAAAGCAGCTATGAAGATTTATGAGAAAATGGAATCAACATCGACTCATATCCTTCGTGATATTTTACCAAGAAAACTGACTTATTGTAACAAGTACGAAATGCCTTTTACACGCACCGAAAAACTTTCGAATACATTTTTACCTGTAATGGTGCGTTTAAAGAATTCTTTGCAAAGTACATGATGACATTGAACTAAATTTGTGAATTTATGTGATATGATGATTTCTATTTACTTATGAATAAACGCTTACTTACTTACTGTATTTTCTATATTTTTTTGACTTAATTTCTTCCACCTGCAAAGTTCACAAATTTTCATTTTACCGCATGTTTTGTGAGTCATTTGCTGTTAAAGAATTATTGAATTTTATTCAAACTCTATGTAAATGTATCCAATACAGTTAAGCATCACGTATTATACTTCGCTCATTTCATATTTCATTGCGTGCAAGATCCTCCGCATTGCATTCGTGTCGCTGACCACTCAGAGAACAAGCGCGGCCAGGGGAAATATTTTCAAAGAGATAGAATAGTCTAGCCTAGTATTGTCTGGTCTCAAACATCATTTTTTATGGCACATTACTTGAATCTCATGGTGCAGCAAGTCTGGGTATTCTGAGGACAATCAGACTCCTTCCCAGACGAGCATCTTTTTCGCTGGTGATCGACTTAACTAAACCATAGAATTAGATTCATCTGCGTGCGCGGCTTCGGCTTCTAGAATGGAAGTATCATATCTGTCCGTAACATCGAAATGGCACCTCACAGAGTTAGACAACTTGCTCCTCGAATGGATAATTAGTGCTATTGGAAATGCAAGCAATAAGCTGTCAGCTGGTTTTTGACACCAGAGCCAGTGAGTGAGTGGCGTGCGTGCGCACTTCGGACACATCAAAACACACGTCGCTGTCTGGCTACATTCAGTGTATGCAGTGGAGCATACTGAGAAGAGGATGTTGAAATCATCAGGTGAACCAATTTCCGTGCGCCAGCTGTTTTCTTTAATAGTGATCGGAAGGACCAACATTTTGGAGAAAACTTGTGCAAAATGATCTGAATTCTTCGAGTCTAAAGGAATTATGGCAATCGAAGCACTTTGATGGAATTCACATCAATCCGCAAGTGACGCACGACTATTTTTTCCTATCTCAGTAAGGTATTATAAATTCCTCACTTATCAAGTTCCAGCATGTGCCATCGTTTTGAATTAGTCTTCACATCTAGCAAACTGAAAGAGTTAAACCATCAAATTTTGTGAGCTAAACCCTCAACACTGATTTTTTGATCGTATTATCTGATATTAACTCCGTAATACATACCAAGGTAGAATAAATCATTGGTGGCATTATTCAAATACATCGTGCCACCAGCATCACTCGCAGGGTTAATGGTATTGAAAATTCGGTTTTCTGGCATCGAGGAGTGAAGAGAATATCTATCAGGAGTTTGTGTAAAGTTGTGGTTTATGATGATCCATTCATCCTGAAATGAGATGAAAAGAATTCATTGAAATTCGGTAAACATGCAGGTCAATCAGTATCACAATCGATTCAAATATCCTAACATCGGACTAGAGGTGTCTGCGTCCGTAGCAAGAACACGATCGTGTTTCCCTTCAGGTTGAGCTTTGTTACTCGTGTTGTGTTCGTGCTTCTGCCATTAGAGTTGTGTCAGTCTGATTATCGTGTTGATTATTGAATTGAATTAATTGTAGTGAAACTACAAAATGTCGCAAAGGTTGCTCAGAAGCTTAATGACTGGAAACAGAATGCACAAAAACTTTGCAAAATGGCGAGAGGTTAAAATTACTCTATTGCCTTTGAAATGTGCATAAAGTTTTAGTGGAAACTATAAAATGCTCCAAACACGTATCACTCTGTGTAAAAAGAATTCTTCACAAGCATTATGTATGGGCGATCATGGGCTATTGATCATTGAATCTGTGGGTCGGATGAAGAGTTCATTGACGAGCTAATGTCAACCAGTCCGTTGAGCAATTTGCACGAGTATTTAGCCAAGCACCAAGTCGAAGAAAATCCTCCGCTGTTCCTGGGATTTGAATCCGGAATTCATTAAGCGAGCTGAGTAGTCCATGTCATGCAGCTTGATTATACGACCCACTGACTTCTCAAATTCCATCTGCATTTTTGTCAGCACTATTGATATTTTTCACCAAGGACTCCACGCTGGAGAACAGAATTCTAGAAGAAGGCGAGCGAACGTGCAGATAGACATTGATAAGTGACTTAGCATATGACAAGCACGTGAAGATGGTCTAGGAGATACTGGTGACTTTTAACAACAACGTGAAAATGTCAGATTTGCGGCAAATGCAATTGCACGCTGATGAAGTTGAACTAATACATGGACAAGCCACGACCATCAACCGACTCCTGTATGGACCCTCTGAGGTCGAGTGCAGTCTACAGTCTAACAGAAAACAGATCTACAGTCCTATTGACAGCAATCACGGAAATTTTGATACAAATTGAACTATTCTGCACTATTTCATTAATTCATTCAAATTGGCGTAGTCTCCTCCAATAATGTTTAAGATGAATAACTCACAAGATCATTACTGACTCGTGTTCATACGCAGGTGGTTTAAGCTTCATGATCGTGTCGTGTCGTGTTAAAGGAGTGCAGTGATTCGACTAAAAACCTTCTTGTCGTGTTGGAGGCCAATTTCAGATGACTACAGACCTCTAATCGATGCAATAGTATTAGAATCAGTGAATATGCAAAAATCTAATTATTGTTTACAAAAAGCATGGTTTCCGCACAAAATGTTTGAGTGAAATTCTATTCGAATTGAGAGACTTCAAAATCGTGCAGACAGACTAATATGTGGCAAGCGCTGCAAAGAAGCATGTCTCCCACCCTTGAAGCAACGCCGTGAAACGCTATCTATGAAGTTCCTCAGCGATGTCTTGTCAGAATCTCACATCCTGCTTTTGCCACCAAATTCTCCATATGGTAGGTTTCTATTACCCTCTCGACGGTCCAAAAGACGTGAATCCTCCTTCTTTCAATAAATGTGCTCCATATAGAACTCTCGATATCAACGGTCTAATGTAGCAGTTCGTTCTTTGATAATTGTACATAATTGTACAGATGTACATGTAGTTGATCACCTGAAGTGTTATCCATTGAGAAGAAAATTGATATGGTAACAGAATTTGGGCAATAACATCATTATCAGCCATCATTATACGAGTCTGGCAGAAGTCTTTATACTTTTATGCATCAATTTCTATGTTTCTGAATAATATTCGGTGGAATTATTGTTATGCTTCCAGTGAAACGCCGCCTCAACCAGTTGAATTTTCCCGGTTGGCCATTTGACAAAGCTTCTACTTTTTATTTCTTGTGCACTAATGTGGTGCTTCGATTTTCCTTGCGACTATTGAGTTGACGAATGCGTGTCAAAGTAAAAGCCACTCACCTTAGAGGTAAAAACTGTTCTTTTGTTGATTACCCTTTATCAGTTATCACGGATCCAATCGGAACTTATAAATGTGCATGGATAGATATTTTACTTATCATTCGCGGTCCACCAATCTACTACACTAAGGTCTGCTAGCAACAGGAACTCTTCCTGCTAGCGGCAAGATGTCTCGCACGAGTTTCAAATTATCCAATGGCGAGAAGTAAGTGACACTAAATATACAGTATTTAGGCCAACGAGCACGAATAATGATGATCTCACATGTCCCGAAATGATAAAGTCTTGACAGTCTCAACAAAATCTTGACATACTCTTCGATCCAGTCAGTTATTATCCTTGATTGTGATGCATACAAAGAACTGACAGATCTAATGAACATCAAAAAATCAAGACTTCAGTTGTACTCGATGCGGTCCTGTAGAACTGTTCTGTAATGCTTTCATTCTTGGCTACTCGCTTCATCAAGACAGTTGCAGAGCTGTTTGTAGAAGTTGTCTACAAAACTATTAATCATTTCATGGCCGATCTTAAGAAGCTGTTCACCAACGCCGTCTGAAATAAGTTGTTTCACAAAGACTTGAACGGGCCTACACCAAATGAAACGCGAAAATACCAAGCATTATCTTCTAGGTGCGAAATATTGAGATACGGATGTAGCTCACATTACAATGTGGATGTAGATGTAGCATGCGTAAATCACTGTCTATCCCAATTGAAACATTCCTTAGCACAGTTCCGCTATTCATGTTATTTGCTGTCTTTGATTATATGAACGGTGCATCCTAAAGTTAATCAAACTTCCTTTTCAACACTAGGTGACATGCCGCGCTCAATCACGCGTAATTACACATGACCCTAAACATCCGTGGCTATGCGGGATATTGCTGCAATATAAGTTATACAAGTTAGTATAGCTGGCAGTCCTGTTATGCAGACTTTGCGTCTCATGTGTCTGCATGTATCAGAGGCTATACAATGTGATAGGACCTCAATTTCATGCTCAGGGAAGACAGAACATGCTTAGCGGTTCATCCGTGGTTCAAGCGGCAACTCAGACAACTGTAGACGACGCGCAAACTATAAACGCTCACCCACACGTATTCATAAACATTCCCCATGTTTTGACAGCATCAGATCAAGTGATTTCTGACTCTTAGTGCAGCGCGTATGTACGCGGGTAGAAGAATAGAATGTCCTTAACCACGGATGTTTGAGGTGTTCCGTAATTACGCGTGAATTACGCGTGGCATGTCACCTAGTGAAGTACACTTTGTTTCAATTTATAGTATTTCTCTCGTGCAATGCAATCAAAGCTTACATTTGATTTTACAATTTTAGATAAATTTCGTAGAATGGAGTAATCGCTATAGCAGTATGCCTACGTCACAAAACTAGGTAGCGGTACGCACCAATGTCCAAGTGAACATTATTGATAAGAATAGAGGCTGATATGTCATGGTACGTACATTCCTTTGAGCAATTAAGAACCAATGACAATATGTAAAAACTGCGTATGTAGTTAGGAATAGGTAGGTAGAATTACCGGGCTGATGAGGGTTTTAAGCAGAAAAATCAAGTAAAAGAATAATAGTATGATACACAAATTGAAAAAAAGCAGAAAATAAGTTAAAAACAAGTACTTTCACATTTTTGGGGGCATAACGCTGGGTTGAACCACTTGATGGTCATTCCTTCAGTTACATAAAAATCAAACGAATGTTGCACTTTAAATCGTTAATTGAAGCTGTTGTTCGATGATGACATGACTGCAAGTGTCTGGTGATGCTGAATGCTGGCATCCTTTAAAATGAGTCTCCATGTGATGGGATAGCCGGAGGCATTTACGGATTAGTCTTCCCTGGAAGACTGAGTCTTTGTTCGCAGCGTGTTAACGCCTGTGCTTTGCATCTTCGTATGGGGACCAATGTAGGTAGCCAAAACGTAGCGATTCCGGAATCTCATCCTAATTTTGTTTCACTTATTTTGTCTTTATTCTTTCATTCAGAGAATTAAAGTCCTCTTGTAAATGTGTTGTAGTCGAACAAACAACTTTGTATCATTTACTTATGTGTCATTCGTATGTACACATTTTTGTTTTCGTGAAGTATCATTTTATTAAAAATCGTCTTTGATTGAAAGTAATGAACTTCTACATATTTCCACCCGCTCACTCAATCAATATCTAACCGGTAGTGATCAAATGCATATTCGATTCATATGCTGTATACATGCATTTTCTTTTTAAAGTCATCATTACTGTTATTTTCACTCACCGCCATATCATAGAATAATCCGTTGTAGGTGAGATTTGTTACATGAGAGGCTCCATCGAAAAAGAATAAATAAGTGTCTTTCGTCGGTAATAGGCACATGTAGCCAGGCTTGTGAGTGAGACGTTTGAAAGCATATTGATGTCTTAATATTCCGAAGCCATTTTTCATAAATGAGTCTCTCACATTGACATTTTCTGGCAGTACGCCTTTAAAGGCAAATCGTGTGAAATTTAAATCTGGCACGCATAAACTCGCTGCGATATCGCCATAGCTGAATTCTGTGATGTGAGAACATTTTGATGGATCCAGAATTCCGACCGTGGGTACAACTTTGCTGTACGCCGTCGCGTTTGTAAAGGTGGTGTCGGTATCAATCAATACTGCCTCAGAATGCCATCTGCAACAAACAGAGAAAGCAGCATTATAAAAGCTGATTAAGGCAGGCATATGGGCAACTTTTGACCCGTAGGTGTCATGGACAGTGGATTGAGAGTGATGAGCATCTTGTGTCTTTTCAAAAAGACAAAATGACGCTGACCCTCCTGGAATATGTTAACCTGTTTTCGATAAAGGTATTCAATTTCAGAAGTCAATTTTCACTCAGGCAATAAGTGATAAAAAGTCAACAAGCCCAAGCAATGTTACCCGCATTGCTTCAGGTAAGAAAATCATTAGGTTCAAATATTTGTTGATGTTGCTGTGCACAGAAAACTTCAGCTTCAGCATCAGCATCAGCATCAGTTGTGTCATGCAGGCAGCAATTTTTTAACAGAAGAATCCAAGATATCTTAATAATCTTATAAATTAACCTTTCCCGGAAGACACCCTTATGACATTTCATTCACCATTCATAGAGTTCTGCTTACTGATTTTTCAGCTAATTTTCTTATGTGCTCTATGCAACTGTTAAGCAATTTACTGAAAACTGCCAATTTATTGCTCTGTCATTTCAAGATTTACCGATGATATAGGTCTCTGCCACCTCCATGCTACGCTATTTGAATTTTATTTAACATGATAGATCTATTGCATATTAAACAGAGAAAGGATGAAGCTGGTGCACGACTTTTTGGAGTAACAGAAATCACTGCTTATCAGCATTCTGCTGAATCTTGATAATGAAATGAATGGTTTTTTTAATTATCATCTGGTGATACTTGCATTTTAAATGTGGATCTTATATATGTTTTTATGGTCTTCCAAAAGTTCAAACTGTGATAAAGATATCCAAAAAAATTTCAAAACTTTCGAGAAATTCAATAATTGTTTAGTGAACTGTTGCAGGACTAAGTGAGTGTAGTATAAACCCATTCTGTCTTTTTATCTGTTCAAAATTTTCTCTAATACTATCTGCAAATTGCATCCACGAATCTAACTGCCCAATTATTTAGCATCGACAGTTTCTATCTATCAAATGCTTTTTAGAATTCTCTTGACAGCCTCAGTGATGCGCACTACTGACAACTATCAATGGAGAGTAATATTTAAGAATTGTTGTTTAATTTTTTAAAAGTTCTTATGTCTGAAACTCCCTTTTTATAATTCTTTCTAATTAGTAATTTAAATCCCACAATTTTAAAGTTACTCTCAAGCAGTGACGTAGTTGACCAAACTGCGGGAAATCATATTGATATTCAGCAAAGTAAAAAGGTAACTCCCCTATGTATTACAGTCGAATTTCTATTCAAGTTAAATTTCTAAAATTACGACAAGTACTTCGGCTTCCCGAGCCTTCAGACGTCGATAGAGCTGGGTTCACCTAGTTGGGGAGCTACCTCTTTGCTTTGCTGAATATCAAGCAGTGATCAAAAATTGCGACTTGAAATTCAATATTCTTCGCTGTAGTTTAAGTATTCTGTGCTTACCAGGGATCTGTTTTCATGGATTTTTTACCGTGTATCGACAACTATGCAGATTTGTTGTCATTTATTTACAAGTCATCTGCAGACCGTTTCATATAGTTGTACGAAATAGTCAAGCCATTTGAAACGTAATTTTAATATTGAAGTTGTGGTTCAATCGCGATGAGCTTTATGCCATTTGAAATCTCATGCTCAATAGATTGCTTTGGCATATATTCTACTTTCATAAGAGGTCAGTTGTGATCAGTAGACCCCACAATAGAAAATTATAGGTCCTCTCTGATGCAGTATTTCAACATGAACATGGCACGCAATGTATATGACAATTGACTGACAGCATCATCTATTCATCAGTGATGTCATTATGCATTCCCAGTCGTTAGCAAATTTTTTGAAGGATGACAAGTAAAAGTCACAATTTGATGTTTAAATAATCGAATGAATCGCGTGAGTCCCGGAGGTGAAATCACATAATTCGTGTTGATAATTGTGCATAGTGCATACTATGCCACTCATGAAAATATACTATGCACTGCTTGCTCTCGGATTACATTTCATCGGTGCAAGTTGATGCTAGTTAATTGTTCCAGTCTTGATGAGGGCCTCAATATATTAAGTGCGTAATTACTCAGCAACTATTCAATGCATTACGTAGCAAAACTTTATTTGGCATCAGAATGAAATTTTTACATATTCATATTTGACATCATCTTCGTATTGTCTTCATAGTGATTCACAATCTTCACGCCACTTTCATATTGACTTTATTGTCTTTCTCAATTCAGCGTCATGGTTATGGCGCTCAGCTGAATGAAGATGCTCCACACTCGTCTCGGTAAAAATCCAAACCCTTCGTAGGTCAGTCTTAGGCCACGGTCCACGACTTACAGTATGCGTAGAAGCGCAGAAGTTTCTGAAATCTGCCAAATGTATGTGCATTTATCCGAGCACACTGCATAGCCAATGAACATCATACACTTATGTTCCTATCACTGGCCGCCCATTTATGCAGGACTATTGCTTGAAATAAAAATATTATTCAGTCTTGAAGATTTGTTAATAGAGTTTAGGATTAGAAGGTAGTTTAGTATATTAGGTAGAGTGGTAACTCAGCATTTATTAAATCCCCAATGTGTATACACTTTCGATTTTACTAAATAACTCGAGGGGGATACAGGTGGTTTTGTCACTAAATGTGAGATATGCAAATTTTTGCCGTTTTGATGAAATTACAACGGGATTGACTGATCATGATAGCATAATGCAAAAGGAAATGATATTATTTTACAGATTCTCAAGTGTCATGACAACCTTGGAGAGGCAATATTTGTTAAATTAGCAACTCGATGACCCTATTGCTTTCATGCTGAACCTCAAGAGAATCTTCTTGTGCGAGATCCTATCACACGCAACCTGCCACTGGTAGAGCAAAATAGCAGAATCAAGGACAATGATTTCAATCAACTTTGAAAGATGTAAATGGGTCCACATCACTATTCAGACTCCAGAAATGAATATGAATTTAGTGAATCACAAAATCATGCCGGTGAAAATTGAATTAAATACTTGAAATTTCAGTCAAGAAAGCACGAATAATACCGCGACTTTTTCATGAAGACTTCCATTATAATACAGTTCATGAAATTCACTCGATAATCAGCTTAATTTCCTCTCAGTTAGGATGCTTATTAGCAAATATTCATTCCTTTTGATATCCAACTGGTTTCATACTACTTATATGGGAGCGTCAGCTCGGTAGTATATAAATTGGCAAAATTTTGACTTTTTAAAACTGATCAAATAGTTTTAACGTAATCTCCGCAAAAAAACTGAATCTTTTCATATAAAAATTTTCACTGTATACAGATACTTTTTTGAGTCGACACTCTACCTATACATAGCTACTCTATGACTTCAACAACATGCAACATCAAAGTGGATAATATTATGCCATAAAAGAAATATCGCCAACCGAAAACCACTTGCAGTTCTATTCATTAAAATTTAGCAAATGACTGCATTGGTAAAGTTGTCATTTCTGTACGCATATGCTTCTTTAAGCACCGCTTGCTTTTCATGTTCTCTTTCTTAGTTTATCCTATCGTTAATATCATACCTATGATATTTCTATACATTTCATTGTGATTGGATTACTCTGATTTGCCTCATATTATAAGGATATTCCTGAATTGCACCTTTCTGCGTCTTATATTTTCATGTTATATATGAAGTTACAATAATCTTGAAATGTCTGTTAACCTGATATCAATTAGTGATAGTTTGTCACTCGAATAAATCTCGAAACGCTCAGTCAAAAAACTTGATTTCCATTCCCGCGAAGGCCAGATGCAATTTAAAATGCAGATTCAATTCTGGACGAGCTCTGAGGCATGTAGCAACTAATGACATTATTCAACGAGCACTTCAAGTTGTAGGGCTAACATATACCCTGAAGCTAAGTGGACTTAGCTGCAGCGACTGCCGTCGACCAGATGGAATGACGATCTTTCCTGTCTCGTATGACAAATTTTTAGTGTGGGACTTCGCTTGCGTTGACACTTAAGTGCAGTCCCACCTGACGACTCTGCCATACCTCCTGGATCGACTGCAACTTCAGTTGAAGAAGCAAAGCTCGCCAAGTACGAATACCTGACACAGATAAATCAACAAAATCATTAGCTCAATCCCCTAACAGTCCACGAATCAGAACAAACATTCGACAGACGCACACGCAGAACACTGGCATAGCTCCGAACAAACAAATCACTCCTCTTAAAAGATTACCTACACAATATTGACCCCTCTGTCCATTCTACTCATCTTTGCCGAATTTGTACATCACAGCCACACAACGCAAAATATCTCTTTTCTTACACATACATGCACACAACGCTCACACGGTGGGACCTCGGGCGATTGGTCAGTCCGACATCTGACAGCCCCTGGACCCCCTCCCAATAGTAGGGAAGTGGTGGGTCGACACCACCATCATACCCACCTGACGACTAGTCACATTCCTAGTCACATCTTGACGACTCATTCCTATCAGTGACGACTAGTCACATCTTTGCAGAGGAATTGGGCAGTGAATCCCCGAGAATATCAATGACTCAAACAGAAACTGATAATTGGCGCTTAACGTGACAATTTCCTTAGCATCTCTGACTAGTCTTTCTATAAATCTGAGCATTCGATCTTCATCATGCTTGAAACCTGATGAATTATTGAAAGTCGTAAAATCTGATATTTCACACTACAGGCAGAATACAATACAAAATTACTTATAGTTGTTTTGTAGGGAGCAATAAAAGCAATTTTCTGCGACCGTACTATTTTATTGTATTTAGTTGCTCCTTACAAAATGAATGAATCCCGACCGATGGCAACAAAAAATCAAATTCATACTTATGGTTGGTGATGACAAAGGTTTGAGTAGACAGAATAACCGCTACAAGCCATGCAGCGTTAATTTGTAATAATTTGTGATAATGTGCTCATCGGTCGGCAACTGTAATTTGTATCTGAGATGAATGCCAACTCACCTGAATCTTCCCTTCCTAGGTGAGTCAAACCACTTAGTATTGCCGAAGTGAATCTGAAATCCACCGCATAGAAATTTGCAATTTCCATCAACACTTGTAAGACCCACTCCGTCGCATTTATTTTTATTAAAATTAACGAAATTAGTCCCTTGAACCAGAAGACCGGAACCGAAAGGAGCGACAATACCAAGAACAGTACAACCTGTCACCGGTGGATCCATCTCAGGCAAATGTGATACAATTGTGTTATTTATGTATGCACTTCCAAATTTGTTGTTGTTTTTCAATATTTTCCCTTCTATTCCTGCCTTTTCGTTATTGACAAGAATTGAATCGATCAACTGAAAAGCAAAACATATTCACATAAAAATGCCTAATTGAGTGCGAACATTATTCCATTAGGATGAAGAAGCACACGCATTTATTTAAATAGTGACTAGAAACCTGTACTGAATATCTTCAAAGTAAAATTGATCTTTATTGCTTCTTTTTTAAAGTGCACTACGCAGAGCCGGACGAATTCTCAAGACTTTTTTCAATGACGCACTTTAGTGTTTGTCAACTTATTTTGCATACGCGTAGTTATCACATAAATAAAAATGCAAAGTCTTATGCAGAGTCGACCTCTTTTCATCCCAGTAGAAATATAATGCCAAGATGAAAGGTGTATTCTAAGCATAGAAATTTAATGACTTCTACATGCACAATATTTGATTTCGTTTTTGATTTGTATTCTGATTCTTCAAAGAAGAATTATTTCACAGAATATTAATTCAGTTGATTTTGATCAATTTCATCATCCATCTGGAATGATCGTTGAACACTGTCTAATTTCGTGTACGTCAAAACGCAGACGTCATCACCATTCTCCATTCCATTCTACTTTGTAATGAAAATTCCAGTTATCTGTAGAGAACTGGTCTGACACTCCCTTCGAGCAATGAAAAATGCTGTATATGGGACATCACAGCTAAGCTATATTTTCCCTACCACAGAACACATATCTCTTGTATCTTTTGGACATAACTATGACTCCAGACTTGAATAGGAATGTTCATGTTGGTTCTGTAATCAATAAAGACGCCACTAGATTTTGCATCAGTCCCAACTTAGCAAGATGTGGTTGCCATCAAAATGGATGATTTTCCTCTCATGCGTACGATCGATATCTTAGTATCCAACCACTTATGTGAATTATTTGATATGGCCAATAATTTTACATGGAGATCATCTCAATTGAAAAACGATCATCTCATTTAATCGGCAATTCTCCAATGCGAAACATTTCAAAGGCTTCAGGAAAATTCTGCTATGGCTAGCTTCAAGCAAATTAGAAGATCCCAATGTATCATCCCAATGTATCTTATGACAGTCTTTTCTGCGAAAGACGCAACAGAACTCATAACACGGTCTCTTCAGCCTCATTGGCACAAACGAAACGTTACGAATGCACAGGATTTGAACGCTCTAAACTGATGTATATTTCATTATCATTCTTACATATCTAGTCTTTTTGTATCTTCATGAATCTTGCATTGCATTGCAAGTGTCCAAAACACATAATTTTAGTATCTGCGACTTCCAGTCACAAAAGTGACTGTCGAGCGCGTCCTTGTGATGAGCTTTGTCGATCAATGGTCACGCATGAAGCCTGATGCGAGTTTCAAATTGGTTACTGAGCATTAGCTTCTTTAACACAAAAGTTTTTACACAACTAAGATGGTCATGCTAATAAGTTGTTTTTAAGCTTAACTACATCGAACTTGACAAAAAAATACTCACTTGCACATCGCCACAAAACACGCATTCATAACCTTTTTCATTATTCCAAGCTATTAATCTTTTAAATACTGCTGGGGCCCAGTTTGTTGATCCACATAAACCATCTGAAGTTGGATACATTTCTTCAAAAACCCAAATACCGAACCAACCTTGACTGTGGACAGTATTATTAAACCATAGGCCCATTGGTTGAACTTTCGGACAAAAGTTTGGAGTAAATGATGGCCCATCTGGATGTTGATGCATTCGGTACCAAAAGCCAAAATGTGTACCTCCAGCAGCATGATTATGCTGGTAAGTATTATTTGGATTTGTAACCCAGTAAGCAGCAGGGGTGATATCATCGTTCAAAAGACTTGTACTCTGCCTCACAAAGACTGCCAGATTGTACAGAAATCGATTACCGTGTTCAATACCGTCCTCTAAGAAGAAGGCTCCTCCCATGATGTTGTATCCAACATTTCTCTCAATTAGCACATTATGCGTACCATGAATATTGACAGCTCTATTGAAGGTCTGCCAAATTGCACAGCCCCTTACGTAAGCGCCTTCCATGTCACCATTTAAATGGAAATGAATTGGGTATCGACCGAGCCTAAATGCTTGTCCCACATAGTTCAACTCAACGTGTTCGATGCGCCCAATCACTTGATGAGCATCTTTTACGGGAGCATGCATCATAATGTGGGCTCCGAATTGATCATTGCCAGTTTCATCTCCATGTCGTCCTTGGAAACACGTTTGAGTCTTGAATTCACCTGAAAGTAAAAGAGATCGAGTTTTGTTGGCAAAATGCAAGAACCATGCGACTGAGAATTTGTTATCCACACTGTAAGTTTTTATTATCATCAAATAAGCTTTTGATAATAATTCTAGTTAAGCATGTTATGTCCTAAATGCAGTCCTACGCATTCTGGATTCATAACAAGGGAAAACCTAAATAAAATTATTTTGATTAGCTTATTGGGATGGCCTAAATTGATGACAAACTTGTACATACATATGCACATAGATCGTGTATGAGAAAAATGATATTTGGATGATATGTACCTAGACCAAAATAGGATTTGAATATTATGTGTAAGCACGTTTGATCTCGCCATCAAACCAATTTCACTTGAATGGAATCGTTGTTTTCGTGATTTATTATGCAGCAACTAGTAGTGAAAATTTCTAACAACCGTTGTAAAGTGATGATAAAATGCATACGATTGGCCTTAAGTTTCAAAATCAAAGCCTTGCCATTTGTTTCTAGGGTTCATGATGAAGTTTCAATCTTAGTGTGTATTCCAGGATCTTGGGTCTGCATCCCAAGAAGCATGCCTCAAGATTGACGAAACCCAAGATCCAACCATATCAGGGGCAAAAAGTGGTTAAGAAGACGTCAACTACTTTCCTGAAAATTGAACAAAACAAATTATATCAGATGACTTGTTTACCTGTATCAAAGCCATCTGGGCAAGCTTTGATATCATCGTGCCATTGTTTGTCGTTGCTCCCAACAAATCTGACATTGCGGGAAAGCAAGCCGACCTCAGCTGCGAGCTCCGTATACTGTCCTGTTGGCAAAGTCTTCTTTACTGAAATGTGCTTGTATTCCAAAGGCTGTTTCAATGTCAAAGTACGCTTATCCGCAGAAATATCTGGAATGATGAAAATTCGAGATTCCACATTTTTTGAAGCACTGATTTCAATGAAGATGCACACTCAAGCCTATGCCGTTTTGTGCTACCAATAAATTATACAATAGGTTAATTATTCAATTATGTATCAACTAATAACGTTCTCTACATGTACATGTACATTAAATCTCATTGCACTGCATATCCAGCAATGCGCGATTTCAATGAAATTAACATGGAGATTGCTGTATGTTCGCATAAATGTAGTCTACACCAGAGAGAGATTTTCGGGCCGGTCTAGTCCAGCGGTCGACTGGTTTCCATCTCTGGTCTACATGTCTATTAACAATCATCTTCTCTTGGAAACGAAGCCGCTTCTGTATTTATTCTATTAACATATTCACCCAAAACTTGTCGAAGTGATGGGCATTCATTGTAAGAGAAATTTCAATAAAAAATGTTTGCAGCTGCAAAATTATCTATTATATGCATTCAATACTTTATAAACAATTATTTTAAGTATGTATCATGATGGCAAGGCCGCTGAATCGAAATATGAGGTATGTAGGCCTATTCATAAATGCTCAGTTTCTTAGGCTTGTTTTTCATAATAGATTTAACAGAGCTATTTTAGAAATTGTTGGTGCACTGAGAAAATACTTGAATTTATGTCGACATTGGAACTATTAAAACACTTAGGGCCGTATGCACCAACAGTTAACCGCGCGGTTAATACACTAATCGCACGGTTAACTTTTAATCTAACCAACGTTGGTATGCACCAACAAATAACTGTGGTTAACTCTGACTTTATCCTTCAGGTTAATGTTTCGTATGCACCAACTTATCCATCAGGATAACCGCGCAGTTGACTGCAAACTTAACCAGCGAAATATAACCACGCTGAGGGGGTGGGTTAAAGCTGTGGATAAGACGGACATTGTTTGTATCGACCAATCACTGAAGTAGAATATGATAATTGTCTGACGTTGACATGAAAGGAACGAAAAATCCTTAGAACTTCAGTCAGACAGCAGTGTTTCGATCATTCACCGATAAAGCTGTAGACTCACCATATTATGCATACTAATGAAAATGGATCCATTTGAGCATTATGATTATCTAAACCAGCTTTCACAAATTGGAACGCGCTCAGAGAGAACCTGAAAAACTCGTCCCGATAGAATATTGGATTCGTTTGGCGAAGAGGAATTTAGACAACGATTTCGTTTTACTAAAGCGACTTTTTGTAATCTGGTTCAACTATTTGGGGAAGAATTAAGAGTTGATAGCAAGCGAAATAATCCAGTATCTCCTGAAATCCAATTGCTACTTACCCTACGATTTTTTGCTGCCAACACATTTCAAATTGTTGATGGTGACACTTTTGGTGTGCACCAAACTACAGCTTGCAGAATAGTTCATCGTGTGTCTAATGTTATTTCTCTTGCTGCTCGTCGGTTTATTCAACTCCCATCTGTACAAGAGCGCCAAGAAATTGCCGCCGATTTTTTCCGAAAACACAGATTTCCTGGAGTTGTCGGAGTTGTGGATGGCACTCATGTGAAAATAGACGCCCCAACAACATTTGTATCGGAGCTTTATCGCAACAGAAAAGACTATTTTTCGATCAACGTACAGGTTGTATGCGATAATACTTTACGAATAAGAAACATCGTATGTCGCTGGTATGGTTCTGCTCAAGACTCGTGTATTTTTAACGAATCAATTCTACGTGACCACTGAGGCATTACCTTAAGGCTACTGGATTCTTGGAGATTCTGGTTATGGCTGTTCAAGTGGACTGCTAACACTGCTTCCTCTGTCCAACAGTTGCTGGGCATGAATCATATAACAGGAGTCAGAAAAGAGCAAGGTGCACTGTCGAACGATGTATAGGAGTGTGGAAGCGTCGCTTTTCTGTATTGAAACATCTTCGAGTTAAAACAAAAAACTGTCCAAGAATAATTGTCGCCACCGCGGTTTGCACAATATTGCAGTAATGCATAATGACAGTGAGTTTGAAGATGAGCAATCAGCATCTGATGAACACCAGGAGAACAATGTGTCATCTGTTGAATATCCTGATGAGAGAAGAGGAAATGTAGTCCGCAATGCTGTTGTTATGAACTATTTCAGCTCTCACTAATTAAAATCATGTCGATCCGGAAGTATAGATTGTTTTTCATTTTATTTGAACTAATCTAATTATTCTCGGAAAACATAATTATTCTAATTTTTTTTCTTAACATAGTCATTCTATTATAAAACGTTTTGTCGGGTCAATAATTCAATGCAATATTCTAGCATCTATCAGTCTCAAGTCATCACTATTCCTTCATATTAGCAAGTATGCTAATGGTTATGATCAAAAGATGCTATCATTTTCTTATGTCACATTAAGGCTACTCTGTCACCAGTATTCAGATAATCTAGCCTACTCTATGAGGGATATATTCCTTATGATAAACAGATATGATTACCCACAAATTTCAGCGTGTATGTTAAATATATATATATATATATATATATATATATATATATATATATATATATATATATATATATATATATATATATATATATATGTATATGTTTCTCTCAAATCGATCGGGTTATACAACAAGAATGTTATTATCTGATTGAAAATTATTTTTCTGATACTGCTATAGGCTATACTAGTATAATTTAATGATGTGATCTTTTCTGAATAATCTAATCACTATTCAATAGGACCTGTTTTACTTCGTTGTCAAAATACCCGTATATTGATGAGATTAAGTTATGATGAGTTCAAATAACATAACTCTAAAACTCCATTCACACAGGCGGCAGCGACACGACAGCGACACCTTGCGACATTGACGACATTTCGACGGCATTCACGCGACAAATTAACACAGAATCATTAACGTTTTTCATAAATATCTTATTACTCATTATTGTGTTTTTTTATTATCACGAGGATCTTCCTTGCATGATCAGCTTTCTAACGAATACAAATATGGTTCGGTTATCATCTGTATTTTAGTTGATATTTTGTGAATCAATTACTCGTCAGTAACCGATCCTTTTCACCAAGCATGCTTAGTTACTCGCGTCTGAACTGGTCATACAGCCCAGGGCGGTCACGGACACAAGTTATCAGTCGTAGGTCTTCAACCATTGTAGCTTCAACGCAGAATACTGTTGTGCCAGACAGACAACTTGCTTTTAAATAGAATAATTAGGTTAAAAATAGGTTATCAACCTGACCTTAGTGACCATTCAAGGATTCGAGTGAACATCAAAAAGATATTTTTAAAGGCCCACCTTCATTTCGACGCCTAGATACCCTTGCTTTAATTTGATAGTTACTACAAGCTGTCACAAAATGAAATATGAACAATGATGACAACTTGCGCTCAGTTTCCAATGCAGCTGTTTGTCACACAAAATTTCTGCATGCACAAACCGATAGGGATTATCAAAACATGATGAGTTCGCTTTCACAGCAGATGAGACGGCTTGTCATATTTATTTTAATCACATTCATTCTCAATAACATCCCTTTCAACTCACATCAAGGTTTACAGTAATTCAATTTCAATAATACAATTGTGAAGCAAGTAAACAATGAGATGCATTAATTAGGTATGTCATCAAAAATTGGAATAACCACTACCCATCCCATGAATTTATCTCCACACATTTCCTTGTCATGTTTGATATCAAATTGAAGCAAATGTTTTTCTCTACACAAATATTCAGGTATCGCAAGCTCAAAACGAAAAGCAAATGATTTTGTTTTCGTTCTGACTACCAGCCATTACACATTTTTGTGTTCCTGCACAGAAAGCTATGATCCTAAATCATTTGTCAAGTCATTCTCGTCTCAGCCACCTGCAGATGTGCGAGGCAAACCAGCGACTTCACGCGACATGACAAATTTTGGGGCTCCTATCTCTAACATAGGTCGCTGAGAATTTCAGAACATTTTTCTGAGTGAGGGCGTGTCGTCGAATGTCGCGTTCATGTCGCGTGGTCTATGTGAACGCGCAGGCAGGTTTATAATCTTGAAATAATTACTGCAATTGACTGCAATGATTGACAGTGTCGCTACCGTGTCGTGTCGCCTGTCTGAATGGAGCTTAAAAGTCATCTAGAAGTTGTTAAAACAATAAAACGTAAGATTGAATTTATTGATCTTAAATTCACAAAAAAAACTCATGTAGATACAACATATCAATTATATACGGAACTATAGAATGCACCAGCACAATACAGTATCTTATTTCATAAATCATAAAAAAGCAAAACGTCAGATAGAAACATGAAATACGTCCATTTAAGGAGAGGAAGCATTATTAGCTTTATCGTTCCAATATTTCACTTTCAAATTCAAAATCTCCATCCCTGTTTGATGTTCTTCCTCTGCCATTTCCAACGGCCGACTATGAAATTCACTCATTTGTCGTTGGCGCTTTTGAAATTCACTCTTTGGTCGTTGGCGCTGACCTTTATTCACTTGGTGCACGGACACAGTTGTTGGACCAATAGTTACCGGTACTTCGTCTCCTGAAGCAGATGGGTTCGGTGAATGTTGCTGTGACTGGGTCTCATCATCAATATCGCTACCATCAGTAGGTCTATCATCGGATAGCGCACTATTCAACATTGATCCTAATCCGGATGTATGCGGAAAATCCGCTGCGAGTACCAATGCATCTGAATCATAAGTGTGTTTGTAAGTTCAGAGAGAGGATTCAATGTTTCTTGGGGAATAATTTGAGACATTCTCTGTAGTTCTGGTCGCATCACTGAATTTCTCAATCCTCCTCCAGTCTTCCTTATTTCTCGACGATTTTCACAGATCGCTTTCTTCAGTACCTTTTTTTTACGTCTCCAGTACTCCTTTAGCTGAACTAAAGTGCGACTTCCAAAGCCCAGAGCATTAAACTCGGTCCAAATTTGTTTCCAATACTCTTTCTTCTTAAGAACCATGGGTCCTGAAGTGGTTTTGTCCTCTATAACTTTGACTCGGTCATGATCGATGATCTCCATAAGTGCTGCTGCCTCAGCCGGAGTGAAGTTCCTCGCCCGTTGTCGAGTCATGCTGTCCTATTGTCTTTCTGAGGGACACTTCACTTTTTATCCTCTGAGCTGACGTAGAATGATAGCGTAATTACTATAAATAGAACTATTACGCTAAAACGTCACACTTCATGATGGATAAATTAACCATCGATGGTTTACTAACCATCGACGATTAAACTTGGTGTATATCGCCTGCGTTTAAAATATAGCCATCTGGTTAACAAACCACAGGTTAAATCTGTGGCTAAGCTATTGTTGGTGCATACGGCTCTTAAAGGATAAAGTTGAAGTCTGACAGCCAATTTCGACTGTTGAAAAATAGCAGAAATCGGTGCGAGTTCACGCTCATGTCCGTAGGAGTTAGATTTATGCTATTTTCAATAGCGTCTGTATTACATGGCTAAGTTATGATAAATTGATGAAATTATCACATTTGTAGTAAATGTATGTGAATTGCATTAAAATACTCAACAAGGCTGCTCTTCGCTGTTTTTCTGCTTAATGAGATTCTCCTTAACCGAAATTGTACACAAAATGCAGGGAACTCACTAGCGATTTGAGTGAGGCATGACATATTTTAAGGATTTTAACACGAAAGTTATGGACATGAAGAATAGCAAAATTACTTAGTTGCTTAAAAGGTCGCGCGTTGTCATTGATTGAGAAGGCTGAAGAAAAGCTGCGAGGAAGATAAGTGACAGGTTCGGTGTCTTTTAGATTGACTACAAACAGCACCCGCATTTGCGCGAATACATGCACATATGCATTACGCGCTCAAAATCATGCCCATGCAGTGAACAAGTGCAAAAATAAATCATCTGAGACAGTAGTGTAGGAATAAGAAAAGGTACCAAACACCTCTTGTAATCGCTAGTTGAGAACAATTAGGGAATAGAAATTATCCATTTTCTTAAAAAAATTTCTTTAGGTGATAGTGAACCTGCTTTTAACCTCATATTTAATTTATGAATTTCTCACAGAGTGCACTCTGTCTGTGAAGCCCTGCTTTAAAACCTCATAATTATGTATTGTCAAGCAAAAACTGTACCCTCGGAAACAGTGTGAAAATACACAACAAGCATTGCAAACAAATAACAAATATCACTGATTGTGCATAAGAGATAGATTATACATCTGCAAACAAGACTGGCTGATTTTAGGCTGTGTTCATAGCTTGCGCAAAGCCTGAATCATCCAATTGGTATATTTTACTGCAGATAAACGGTCTCAGCCGTCACCACCAGATCGTCCATATGCAGTAATTCCCATGGACCATCACCCATGCATTCATTCCTTCGTCGCCTCCTCCACTACAATTAAGAAGGGTAACGGGCTCAGGATCGAACCATGATGGGCACTACACCGATCTCAAACTCTTCTAATACATCTGCTAATGTCACCACTTTCGAAGATGAGTGCTTGTAAACAGACATTTCAAATGCTACAAGGTACTCGAGCGCATTTTAAAAACGAAGTGTCCATTCAATAGCTACACGCGACACTCGATCAAAGGCCTTTTCCAAGTCCACAAATGCATGAAACAAATTCTTTCTCACCTGCGTATACTTTTTCTGGACTTGGCGTACTACAAAAATTGCATCAGTTATCGACTTTCCAACCGAGAACTCAAATTGTCGTGCATCGATCTGCATGAGCTTCTTAACCCCCCTCTAGAACATTTTCAAATAATTTGAATCCATGCTCCACAGGCCGAATGCCTCTGTCCTATCCACAGTTTAGCGACTCCCCTATATCTTTATACAGGGGATAAGGAAAGATGCATACATATCTTTACAGCGAGCTTCATATTGTAGTTGTAAATACTTTTGCTACTTAAGAAATGCAAGTGATGCTGTCGACATGTTGCAATTTTCATAATGAATGCATCACTTTCTTTAAGGTTGAGCAGATTCGTAAAAATACAGAGTGGCAAAATTCGTTCTTTGCTGATTCTCGAAACTTTCCCGGTTTATAGCAAAAGCGTCAATGACAGTCTAGCTTGAGTCTTTAGTGACCGTCGCGATAATGCTACCGCTTCCAGACAGCATCGATCCCAGTCAATGTATCGAGGTTTTAGAGTAGTTGATTGTATTAAATAAAACCACAAATAAAACACTTTGTCTGCAGCAGTGCATTTTTGACTATTCGATTACCTTGAAGTAAATCAAAGAAATGAACATCAGGTTTCTAGAAAAAAAGTAGCACTAAGCCGACTTTGTCTTTCAGAAAAGTCGGTCAGTTTTGGCTAGGTTTTCAGTAAACCAGTGCTAGTGTACAGTGTACATAGAAGTGATGAAGAAAACTTACCTGCTATTTCATGCTGTTCGTTCTCACGCTGTGCATGCCTCTCGCCAGTAGAAGCAATTACAATTTTGTCGTTAACATTCCAATCCACCACGGGTACTTTCAATCTGATTGTTGTGTCTCCAGCATTAGCGGTTGCATCCAAAGTTGTCCATGGGACCTCTATCGGCTTACCGTGAAGATCAAGAGTTCCATGACGAACTCCCAGAACTTTTGCGCCATAAATGGGAAGCTCAGGTGCACGGAGGCCTCCGTGCATCATGATTGTAGCGTACTCCAAGAACGGTTCATCTTCAGTTCCAACCTGCCAATGCAAGTATGCATACTCTCACTTACGGATTATTGAATGAAACTCGCTGCATATACATGTAAATTAAATGTTTTCTCAACATAGACATGATCAAATAAAGGGAACCTCTCAAAGGCTGTGCTTTAAGTCTTTACATATTTAATCAGTTTGAAAATCAGGCGATGCATGTCACAGGTAAGTGGGCTAAAAGCATCTGACTCGAAATAATGCTTATTGGTCTCAAGAGCAAGAGCAAAAGAAGTAAGTACAATTTTTCAAAGCTAAAGGCTCCTAAAACGTTGCACCTATAAACGCACTGTAGTGAAACCTATGACATTTTGGGGTTTGTCTTTGGCATGATCTCGAAAAACTTGAATAACAAATCAATTTCAGCATGGAGTTCTACTTCTTGCTCATACTAATGATGCTATGAACTGACTGATATCTATCAATTGTATTCCAAAATTCCAATAAGCTGCTTATGTGAAGTTGTTTGGAGTGGAAATTGACACAAGGTCGCGGACTGAGGTCAATCCAATGAAAAGCTTGGATTTGCAGATATGACAGATTCTAACCTAAAGATACAATCGTGCCATTAGCTCAAGATTTCCAGGTGACAAATTCGTTTAATTCGGGAAATGTCATTCATACGGTTTGACTCTACACGATTTAAATTTACTGCCTGTGCACGTTGAATGCGGTGTCAATGTTTTAGTTCGTCAGAATTCAGGCTTGAATTCGCTTCATGCTAAATTGAAAATTGATCTTTTTCCTCCTCGAAAATAGTTCTGGCCGTGACCATTAGCCTTGAGGAAAGTCATCTCTTGACCCAAGCACGCAGACCAAGCAATTTTTCTCCATGAGTGCATCTAAGTAAAACTGCGTGCGACTTTTGCGCCACTATTGTGCATTGTATGAAGCGCATGCAACTTCCATTAGAGGTCTTCTTGTCATCAATTTCCACGGTGCGGATAGAGATCATCCGTTCGTCTCTCCACTGTCTGCAGAATGGCTATAGATAGATATTTGATGTCACCAAGGAACCTAATCACACTCTATTCAAATATCTATAAAAAATATATACATGTACATTGATGAACTATCTATTCATCAATTCTGCTATAACAATTGATTTGTGATGGTGACAACGAACTTTGGAAACACAAGCGTAGTGTAGTTCAGTTGATAGATGAATATATTTAGCTGACTTATGTGGTTGTGGGTGCAGATCCCACCAGAAGAACATCTTTTGCATGGCAGTCAGATCTAGCGTTCATTCATTTAATTCATTCCGTGAAATTTGTAGCTGAATGATTTTAAAACATTGATCAGACTGAATATCGTCGGGAGAGAGAAAGAAAAAGTAATAAATTCCATTTTGACATAATTTCTATGGTATCTATGTTAATTATTTAGAATTTTAGTCTACTGAAACAATTAATGAATTGCTTAATTAGTCAATTTTGATCACGCTAAACAGCAAATCAGATGACTCACTTCAAGAGTACCGTTATCGGTAATGAGAATGGACTCAGAGTGCAACGTCACATTCTTGCGATCGAACATCAGTTTCCCGCCATTTATCAACAACATTTTCAGTTTTGCTGTGTCGCAGTCTAAAAGGACAATTTGATTTTTCTGAATTGTAACTAGGTCTCCATCCGTTGGGGGATCTCTTCCACCCCAAGTAAAGCGACTGCACCATGCGTCCACGTAGAAGAATTCAATGCTCTGAAAAGTAAAGCATAATCTCATATGCTATGAATAATACAATCTTTTGTTAGCTGTAAAAATAACTTCAGAAGAATCTTCATGATTCTTTATTGACTTAGGTCGTTGCAATTATGATCCCGATCCCATTTTAAAAAATAGAAATCGTTCTGTTTTGGCCTATGCGTGAGCACAGGCTTTTATCTTCTCAATTGCAATAAGCTATTGGATGAAAAGCAAAATCAACACCGATATCACAGTATGGGTTCATTAAAACTTGAGGGACAAGCGGTAGGCTTATATGCTCTTAAATGAAAATATAAAGATTTTATTTCAACATTTTGAGGTCACCATCTAATTTTAGAGCTCTCTCTATTTTTCTGTTATCTAAACATGCATGTTAAACAGAAAATGAAGTAATTATTGAATATTTTAAATTTTCGTCTGAAAACATTGCATTTTACAGAAATTTTTTTATCAACGTGTATTCTATCTTGAGATATTTTTAAATTGACTTTTTTGTGAAAAGTAAATTATGATTTTTGGAATGATTATAATAATGCGATTAAATTTGATATTTTGCAGAGGCTCGTTTGTTGACAAGTTCTGTAGGACTGCATGAATTAGCAGATATTTCTGTTGCATTATACTTTTGTAATATTTGCACTTTAGGCTTTTTTAAATTGCAATTTTGTCATGTATTTTTGCCTTTTATGCGTGATGAACTTATTTGATATCCTCGTCTTTCGTCATTGTTGCTGTATTATCTGTGATCTCTGTGGTTTTGTATTATGTGATTTGAATTTCAGTCATCATGTCAGTTCTGTCGTGGTGATTATGACCATATTCCCCGTGAGGAGACAGGCCGAGAGAGATATCAGGAATGACTAAATTTCCGTCAGAATGAATCTCATATTTTGTCATCCAAAATTGATAGGTCACATGATGTCTTAAATTGGTAGCATTTTATCATTTCTGAAATTCCGTGCATGTACAATATTTAAAATGAAATACATAGGCCTACAATTACTGTTGAATTCCTTGTGCATTATGTATTTATTCAATTTTCAGTGTCTTCATCAACCTTGTTATCAGATTTTTTATATTTTTTGCGACATTGACATTTGTGAGGGTTGGCGCGTCTCCTAAGTCACCTCACACTACGCCACATTGATCACAATTGTGAATTTTTAAGTCATTTGCCCTTTGTCTAACCAACCGCAAGAAGACATCACAGGCATCCCTCATAAAATTGTCTTGAAATATTTTGCAGTTCATCACAAGTTTCATGATAATACAGGTATCTTATAAATAAGAACTCAAGGGCAAATGAGTTGGCTGTAAACATGACTGAAATGAAAATATCGATTCTCTCCACAAAACACTCCCACGATAAACTCTCAAACTCTCAAATCCTTCGAAAGATATCATTGAATGAACACATTATGGCAATTATCCTAGTTAGAAATTTCTCCTATTGATTGAAGATTGGAATGCCGGCCAAATGAAATAATAAAATTTGGTTCTTATTGTCAATTCACATGAAATTCCTTCTCAGTCATATCAGTTCTCTTCAATGCAACTTTATTGAAATCTTATCAATCAAAATGTCGCGTTTGAAAGGATTTTACAAGGAAGGTTTGATGGTGATGAGGATGAGATGAGAATCTAAATTTCTGAATGTTAATGTGTCGAAAGTGGAAGTAAAACTTACGAAACTTCATTGAACAGCAGATATTAAATTCCTGTCCACTCTACGATGCGCAAATCAAAGGAAGTTAAAATGATCACGTATTAGGACTTTTGCCGACCCTGGCGCATCTTTCTGAGTTTCAGCAAGGGAAAGATATTTACATACTTACAAACAACACAACAAGTTACAAATCCTCAACCATAGAGGAAGGAAAACGAAAGTCATCAAATCATGCAGGCCATGGGTAACATGCGAAAATTGTCTCAGAATGTCATTAATTTGCTTAAAAAAAGATGTAACTGGTGCAGAGACTGATTCATTTTTTGAAGCTTGTCCATGATATTTCCAGGACTCTTATTTCAATTTCTTTCCCTGACAGACCACAGACAGCTCTTGAACATAAATATTATTAATGTCAGCAAATGCCATATTTCCCATTACCAAACATATGGAATTAATGCACAGATTAGAAAGTTTACATGATAGTCTGTCCATCATCAGAGGTCTGACAATTATTAATCTTCCTAATCTTGCTAATAATCAAGCCTCCTGAGGTATGAACATTCCAACGATGATCTATATTCACTGATGAACACAGAAAGTTCAACTACTACAGAATGTCGCTGTATCGGATCTGCAGGCAAACGTGTAAGAAGTACACTAAGTTAAGAGGTGTGGAAGTGCCAGAGATTTCTAAAAAGAATTATTGGCAGACATCCATCGGAAGGACCTCCTCATATTAAAAAAACGTACTCCAATATCAAAAATCCCTATTAGCATTACACCGGAAGGTATCAGACATGTGAATAAGGCATGTTTACCTATTCCTCCAGCTAGCACGTTGTTACTGAGCTCGTGCGCTCCAATCCCTGTCAGGTAGACAGCAAAACCTGTCTTGTTTTTTTTACATGCATGTAGTAAGTGATTTGTTGCAACAAGGGGATGCTTCCGATGTATATCCGCTGTAGTATTGACTTACCTAGCGACGCCAACAATGTGCAAGATTATTCTGTAAACTCATTTGCAGAACAATTTTAGAGGATGATAGATGAGTGCCTGACATTGAAACATACATGAAAATCAAGTAAGTCCAAAGTACATATCATTAACTCTAGTTGCATGTGCATGTATAACAGAGAAATCAGAGGTTATAAAATTTTGGTGATGCAGATTTTTACTTATTTCTCAGTCGTTGGAAAGTGAAGATTGACTTAGATCAGAGGTACCCAACCTTTAAAAGTTAGAGTGCAAGTGTAACAGAAAGAAAAGTCAAGGGTTGTGGGCCGCACCTCGGAAATTGTAAATAGAAGCACACTCATTATTCTAAAAACACAATTTGCGATACAAAATCAATTAATGTGAAATGTAATGCTGCGTCTGCCGACTAGGGGAGGAAATATCAGATGAAAGGATGCGTTTACCCGTGCAAATTTATTGCTTTTTACACCTTTTGATCCATGGTCAGTCAGAAAAGAAAATACAAACAATGGATGCAAAGGCATACCAGACGCAAGCAATATTTAGTAAATGGTGATGAAGAGAAACGCATTGATCTGATCGGCCGGCTTATTATCCTCGGAGTGTCAGTAAAAAGTGGCGGCTGAAGTTGATTTAGCTGCCACTTTTCCTGACACTCAGAGGACAATAAGCCGATGAGATCAGTGATTTCTGTTTATCACCATTTACTAAATTGCTATTCGCGATGCCGCTCGCTATCGGTTTTTCCTTAATTCCCTAAGACAGTATGAGTGGCGTAAACAAAGTCACCCGGCCAAGTCAGTGAGAATCACTTACCTTTGAGACAGTGATAATCTTACATGAACAAATTTTCTGTATACTCCATTGCGTCACCAAAGTTATTAAACGAGGTGAATTGTCATACGAAGCAGGAAACATTATTGACTTCAAAATAGTTGACTATGACATCATTGGACACGAATAGGCGTCAATGAAAGATCGGACCTACCGGGTGACGTTGGACTTGATGAGCAGGGGTCCCCAAATTCCTCTACATGTGAATGTCGCAATGGCATGTATAAATACAGCCACATGGCTGCCCTCTTCATCTACGCTATAAAAAAGGAGTCTTCTATCATAAAGGTCTTGGCAGCAACTTAATGGACGAAACATTCTTCTTCTCTGCGATTAAGGTGTCACCTGTGGATATTTAATGAACAGATTTGTTTACGATTGAACAGTGTAATTGTCGATATTGGCATCTCTTTTTTTCGAGGTCGAATTACTGCAAGTAATTTCGGCCTTGCATTACAGGAAATCCACCGGTCACGAACTGAACTTCCTCCGTCTTTCATGAAGACAGTGCTCGGTGACTACAATCTCTCGCAGAAGGAAGCCACCTCATGTGGTGCTAATGAAGCTGTATGCTCATACAAACGCGAAACCGATCGAGATGTCTCCGCTTTTGGATAATTGAGTGTCGAATGTTAGGTGCGATGGTGTAAATGTCCCAGACTTTGAACTTGTTCTGTGCACCCATTCTTTCAATAAAGTTGGGTCAGATCAGATATTTTCGTTGTCTTATACGGGATGTTCTTTACTCAATTTTCCGTGATGCAAGAAATAAAATATAACTCTTCCTCAATTTAGAGACGATTTTTTTATTCATCAAATTATAGATCTCGACGCGTTTCGTCACGGTGGACAGTCTCAAGGAGATCAACAGTATCTTGAAAATTATCGAACGCTGTATCATCATCAGATGAAATTGGACTATCTGTAATACCGATGGATCCAATATTCCACAGATCAGAAAAGTCATGATGCTGTCTGTAATTTAGACCCTTGAGACTGTCCACCGTGACGAAACGCGTCGGGGATCTTTATTTTGTTAAATAAAAATCGTCTATAAATTGAGGGAGAGTTTTATTTTATTTCTTGCATCTCGGAAAATTAAAGCTGGGTTATTCAAAGGAAATAAATGTAATGATATATCTCCATCGATTTTGGCAGCTGAGTAGCCGTTCGTACAACCGCAGGCAGGGCAAATTTTTCCCATGACTGATGCTCTGCAGAATGTTAACTTGGTTATTTCTCTGGGACCGAGGGGGACGCGAGTCACTGTTGATTCTCATGTTTACACCTGAAATCCGAAGCACGCTATTGACCAATTAGCGAGCGTTTCCCGAAAATCAAGCGACATCGCGAATTGTCCGGACTCTGTCAGATGACGCACGAAGCACGATTATTGACGGCATGCCTTACTCTGTCAGATGACGCACGAAGCACGATTATTGACGGCATGCCTTTGTTTCCCTTGTTTGTCCTTGTTTGTCCATTCTTTTCTGACTCATAATACATCGAAAAGTTTCAGCAATAAATCGCACGTGTAAACGCACCCTAACAGACGAATAAGAGTGCAGCAAAACTTAATTCAAATGACCATTAATAAGATGGTCCCTGTACTTTGTAGCTGATAGTTATGGTCAAAGGCCGCAACAACACAAACACCATGCAGGGTGAAGGAAGGTTCAAAACAGAACCATTAGTGACGGAATGTCTTTGTTCTCTGACACCGACCGCAGATTGTTTGCTTTGCATGTTTGTGTACTTCTACGGTCTGAGAAAAATGTTGAAAAAGTTTGACAAATAATTATGGAAGTATGTTGAATTTAACTTCAATATTCATACATCTTGCAAAGCAAGGATTCTGAAGATATCAAACAAATATTTTTGATGAAAAAATGAGAAGATGCCATTTTCAGCCAAAGGAGTCACGATTTTGTGATAGCTTTGCGAAATCACTATTTCCTTCCTAGTCCACTGATTTCGATATCAAAAGAAAGCTCAGAAAATACTCGTTCTCCCCGTGCCTGATTCATCACACTCACATGTTGAAAAATTGCGTGAAAAATATGAAAAATTACGATTTGTAGAATGAGCGTTTTTTTCAGCCAATTCAATAAAGGATTCAAGTCTATCTCAGCTCATTTGAAAGCTGAAAATGTAGGTTCTCAAATGATATATGGCACGGAGATGTGCGACACGTCGGAATGCATCAGAATCGATTGAATTTTGACATAATTTATGTCGTCCGGTATTTGTGATCAGCTCTACTGACTACACGTACGTATAAGAAGCGCAACGTTCTTAGCTAAATTAAACCACCTTGAAGTCTGCTCTATATTTGCCAAGAGCATCGTTACAGGCATTATGAGTGCCCCTTCAAACCTTTTAAGGTTCTCCGTCGCCCATCCGCGCCGTGGTAGTCGTCTAACTGTGATCATAATGAAAAAACCATTACAGAGTCTCTTTGGGTTGATGCTTTTATGCAGGAAATGTGAGAATGAAATATGATAATTAATTGATGATGCTGCTCCGATCAAGTAATTCATTTGACTGATAAACCTTTCATATTTGTCAAATGTTGTTGTATTTGGATTTGACCTTTCATTAATCGATTTTTACTTACCCCTGCAGCGTCACCTTTCCCAGGTGAATAGACACGAACAATTTCTTTGCCAGTAATCGTGGAACTGCCTGTCACACAAGTGATACTGGTTGGTGATTGCGATGAAACCGCGCATGAAGATTTGCCGATCCAGACAAGATTTCCAGTATTTCTGTGGAAATAAAGTTTCCATTGGAATGACATGAATTCCAAATGAAGCATATTCTATGAATCAACATGTAGGTCTACAAAAAGTCGCGTTGAAAATTAAACAAATACAGAAAAATCTGTTGTTTGGAATTTACTATATTGACAGACTCGCGAACATAGGAAATAAGATTTTATTACTTTCAATTCTGAAATCAAATTATTGTTTCGAATCTTTTTAACATTCTCATTTGTGATTGCAATAATCCTGTTGATATACGCAAAGAATAAAATCATCTCATCTGAGAGAGAGAGATGGAGATTGTGGAAACAAACATGTTTGTTGAGGCGGTTTCTTTGCTTGGAGGCGAGTTTCTGATAAAGATTGGAAGTGGTCACAGATGTAGGCGGAGACAGACGAAGGGGACCTTTGTGACTCGGAGGTGGGGCAGAGTGTCTGGTGCAAGTTGGTGCGGTTGCAGGAAAAGCCAACAGTTTTGAGGCCTAACTAAAAGAGCGAACAATACTCATGAGCTCGGGTGGGGCCCGCTGTGGGTATCTCGATTTTCGCGGGCTGCGGGCATTCACCTGCGGGCACTGATCCCACCCTAGCTCATGAGGTTACTAATAATTATGACGCAGCCTCAACGTGAGGTCACACTAGAACGATGACGACTATAACTACGACTATGACAATGAATTGTAGCAAAATTGTCTTGTATGTGCAAAGTATCTGCTGTTCACACAAGCCCGAATCTCTGAGCAATAATTCGCCCTCTTGGAAAATTGGACGGTTCAGATCGTCATTTTGACATTTTGTTCAGTAAAAAGGGAAGAAGTAAAAAAAAGTATTTTCTAATATTCTACCCTTCGATCTGTTACTGATGCTTGTATCCAAGAGTCATTGTCGCACTCACTTGTATCTCGTGATGTATGACACCACTTTTCATAAAAAAACTGATCGATGAATTACAAGTTATTGAATGAAGAATGCGGTAAATACGATGAAATATATTGATTTTCGCCTGTTTTCCCAAGACAGGACTGAAGCTTCAATACTGGATAGCGATGGGAATCTACAAGATTTATGTCAGCGGACAGTTTGTGCTGGTCGATAGCTACCAAGATTTGTCCAATCAACAATCATAGGACGATGAAGGAAATGGCGGCAGTATGCACTATGCAATCGAATTAGGCAATGTGCAATGAAAAATATGTATATAGAAGAGAATGAGCTACTACTTGTTTCAGAGACGTTTTAGAGCAGGTACATATTGTCAAAAGAGAACTGAAGCAGCATGGAATGTCATGAAAAGTATTTCAAGAATTTGCTGAAACGTTCGACAGTCATTTTTCCTGCTGAAGGTGCTGAATCTCTCAGTCTCAACTTGTCAATGACACATTCACTCACCAACAGTGGATGACGACAGGATGATAAGAGTTCCTCGCTCACAACGAATTCCATTGACATTTTTCCTTTAATGATGAAGCACTCATTTGGTTTGCTCACTGCTTTACCATGTACGTACCCATTTCATCTGACAGTACGAACTTCCTTTTTTGTTCGTGTGTCGGGAAGTTCCTCCTTATCAAAATATCAAATATCCAGTTCGCTAATGACTAGTGCCTCCTTTGACGCTATTCTTTTTTGAAAGAGACAGCGAGAGAATGCGTCAAAACATAAAAAGATATTGACCTATAAATAAGACTATCAGGTTGTAATTCACTCTTGCATCTGCGGCATGTGAGAAAACGATTACTGGATCTAAAAATACCACGGAGTAAGGACAATGCGATAATTGAGAATACACGATTATGCGAGTTTTGTATCATAGCTGTTTTAGTAAAAGGTAAGTCATGCCTTTGCAAGCCTTTGTACACGCAATTAAGTGCCTGATTTCCGCCTTGTGTGGACAATTACAAGAAGATTTTCTGCTGTAATTGTTTGGTTACATATTTCCAGTATTGCCTTTCTTACTTCGATGCTTTGCTCTAAGTGAGTTCAGATTGTCATCATTCCATGTCACTTATAGTCCGGCAGTCAGAACCAGTTTCTGCAGGGAACGAGGCCGAAAACGAGACTTTCACAGAACGATGTACATTCTATGTCTACTACGAATCGGCACGTCTGCCGAGTTCTAGTGAGTTCCTCTTCTTGTCAGACAGGATAAAAGAAAAACACATGTAAATCCAATGGGACGCAGATTGCAGTTTTTGGCTAAAATGAAATTTTCTATGTTTTCTCTGATTAAGCGAAACGTACTAAGCCTAGAGTCACAATTTTTGCATAGAATGTCTTCAGGTCATTTCCTATGATGTGCATGTGCTTTTGTCATGCATCTAATCGGCCATGTATGTGACAATGTGGTTGAACGTGCATAAATTAGCTCAAAATGTTTGTGTTTGCCTACATTAAGAGGCTCGCTAATTCTAAATGCGGTTCGCTATGTAGACAGGGGTGCATGAACATGAAAGGATATTACCTGAAGATAATCCATGCCAAAAATTGTGACTCTAGGCTTAGTACGTTTTGCTTAATCACAGAAAACATAGAAAATTTCATTTTAGCCAAAAACTGCAATCTGCGTCCCATTGGATTTACATGTGTTTTTCTTTTATCCTGTCTGACAAGAAGAGGAACTCACTAGAACTCGCAGACGTGCCGATTCGTAGTAGGCATAGAATGTACATCAATCTGTGAAAGTCTCACTTTCGGTCTCGTTCCCTGCAGAAACTGGTTCTAACTGCCGGACTATTACAGATCATTTCACAGTCATATTTTCGATGTCATTGCCAGACGAGAACAGAGCGGAAAGTTCTTGCAATTCAACAAAAATGTGATCATTATTCTTGGCGCAACCTTAGAAGAAATAATCAAAATTGAGACACTATTCTTTAAATTAAACGTTGCCACATTACGGTATAGTTGATTCTCCTTGAAGAGGATGCGCTCTGCGTATTGAAGCTGCTTAGAAAAGCTGCATTTCTGCGCTAAACCGTATCAAACGGTCTTGGATTCATCCCACAATCCGACTCAAGCTTTCTCGCGTCTATCACTAAGACAAGTCAATTTTTGATGCACCACATCAAGCGCTAAAATTAAGTAACGGAAATATCTAAAAACATTTCCCTATAATAAAGAATGAAAACAACATTCTCAATTGATTGACTGAAAATAGAATTACGTCAAAAGTTTCTCAGAACAAATTCGAAATGATATGTTTTGATTACAGTTTCGGAATAAAAACATATTCCGTCACTTACGCAAAGTTAGATCCTGCGATAGTCACTGTTGTACCTCCTGCAGTGCCTCCTCGTGTAGGCGTGATGGAATTGATGGTAGCCGTCAAAGAAGTGTCATAGGTGAATCCATTGGAAATCGTAGCTGTTTGATCACTAACAGTGACAACAACATCGCATTGTTGTGTTCCAGTTGTAACTGCAAAAAAGAGAATCTTTTTACCTTATAGATTTTTAATCTGATTCACTGATAAACATGGTTATTCAGCAATGAATGTTAATCAATCAAGCAAGCAAGCAAGCGTAATGACAGAGTTGACTTCTAGACCGCATCTTGATTCAAAGGAAACAATCCTAAAAGTTCTTTAAAATCGCAGACTTAGCATGAAGAAGTCATTGTTCGAGAGAGACGGTTCCGCAATCGATTGGAAGCCAATCTGTAGCCACCAAACATTGGTCGATGGACTTCAGGCTGAACAAAGCACCCACTGGTTGACGATTCCAGATGTTGGCAACGAGGTACAGACATCATCTCCGCGAGCCAGTCAATTGAACAGGACATGATATCACTTAAGAATGCTTCGCTGAAGTGTTCACATGAATGTGCATGAAGAAAGTCTTGTCCTTCGACGTTGCTGAGCAGAATCCAACACATCGTCTCTGGAAGAGACGGCACTAAAGCAATCCAGGAGGATCCGCTTGTTACAACTTCGGAACATTAAATCACAAGACCTTGTGGTTTCAACAATCGGCAACGTCTGACCATTGAAACACAGTGAACAGAGCCGACTAGCGAGTGTGCATAAGAAAGGGAAGCAGAGTTACAGAAGATGGTCTTTAACGCCAGAGAATTCGTGATTTGTGCATTGAACACAACTTTACCGGTTCAATGACAGACGTTCAAAATGGATGGAAAACAAATTATTACTAGTGCTAGACGGTTGATAAAAGGAAAAAAAATCCTTACTTGTAGAGGATGGAGTCTTGCAGGTTACTCTGTCTGACTGAGAGGTAACAATGTCCGTACATTTCTGACCACATACTGTCACTTCTGTTGCACTTGGATCAAAACCGCTGCTCATGATGGTTAAGGTTTGTCCTCCAACAGTACCTCCAGTTGATGGCGATACAGACGAAGCAACGAGCTGATACACGAAGTTATGAGATCCAGATGCGTAACCTTTTCCAGCGACATGTACTTTGACAGGAGCAGTTCCAGCAAAGTTTGCAGGAACAGTGCAAGTGACCTTTGAAGACAAAAAGAGGTACAAATCGATAACAGGCATTTTATTGATTAATTTGCTAGCTAAGCGGAGAGAAATGGCATTAATTCTGAATGTCTCAATAAAGCTGTTGAGGAAACTGAACCGGCTATATACAGCAGCAACATTATCAACTTTCAACAACATTATCAGTGGCGATTATTCAGACGGAAATTTTCCCATCCCATTCTCACCGAAAATAACCAAGATTCCCATGCCATTACATAAAGCGATTATTTTTCAATCCATTTAATGCATGGCTCTAGGCCTATTTAGTCTTTTCATTACAATGGCTTGATTTTTTTTGAAAAATAATTTTTTGGCCTATTATACTGTGCAGAGGTGATCAACTTCTCCATTCCGCCATTGTAATTATTTTCGTAGTCCGGTAGCTTCGCTGCCGCTAGCAGTGATCTGATTTCTTGCCTACCTATGCACCTACCTACAAGCAGCCCCTTTACATGAGCATTACAATGTATATGCAGTTCACGCTAATATATTAGCGGTCCTAATTTATCGATCACCAACCTCTGCTAGTGCTTAGCATTTTCATTTAATGACAACTATCACAAGAATGTGCAAGCTTGCTGCATTATTATTGATTCTCTTGATTTAAAAAGATTTTAGTTATCGATGCTATTAAGAAAGTTCCACACATAATCAATTACAATGAAAATAAATAATTATGGGCATGTCAAGCGATATTATCAAAAAGTCGAAATACAGTGGAAGATATTACATAGTATTTGCTTATTAATAGAGTTATGTAAAGTGATGATGGGAAGCCTATCATTATCAAAAGAATCTTCATGTGAAACGTTGTAAATGTTGTGACATCAGTGAGAATATTGACTAACTGCTTAAAGAAAGAGTGGTTGCTTGCACATGATGGAATGCGTCGGCAAACCGACTGTAATCGTCGCCAATCGCCACAGAAATCAAGTATTAATGTCGAATAATTTCCCAATAAATGTCCCATGTGTAAATCGCTTTAGGCGCACCTCACTGCTCCCGTGAAAATCATTCCATTTCCCATCAACAGGTCTGCGAATATCGCCAAAAATATTGAAAAAATTCTTAAAATAGACAGATTCGACTTGATAATCTTCTTGCTAATCCACATGCTGTAGATGTACACAATAGGTAACCTGATGCATTATCAAATACAGACGGCAGTTGTATTCACAAATATAGTCTTACGGAATTCGAAATTTGACTGCACTTTCACAATTTCTGCTTTTAAAGAACATTGATAACAGCTGTAGGCCTATCACATGCACATACATGTATTTGCATGCTGATACTTTTGATTACAAGGAGCCATTTCCTTGCTCCAATACTTCTTCATCATTTGCTCCTAATTCACGGTGAGCTTATATACTCAGTTTAAAATTCATCACACTTGTGTATTCCCAATAAGAAAGCCTAGAGATGAGGGAGATTATCTCGAATATCCCATGGAAGATTATAGAGGATATGACAAGACAAATTACTTGAGAATACTGCTATATTTGCATCATAAACACGAGCGATTTACATTTGCTCATTAATGCTGAAAGACAGTGGTGGTTACACATAAACCATGAACTTGGTAGTATTTGCTTTAAGTTCTCGATATATTTGCCGGTGCTGCAGTTTCCATAGGAGCATTGGAGACTGCGTTCTCATAATTGCCTCAAAATTCAAGCTCTTTCTTATGTTTTACTTCTATAGCAGAATGATTTCACGGGGAGATAGCTTAGACGGTCCCCTGGTGGATTTTAAGCACCGGTCTCTGGCCATCTCGCCTTGACTTTGCCAACTGAGTCTTGATAAATGATAAACAACACTATCAATTTGTCATAATGACTTCAGTGGAATCGAAGCTCGATAAAATGAAGTACCGAAAAATTGGCACTGATTTGTAAATTCGAAATCCAACATGTATGTAACAAGAGAGCAATTTCGTGTAGTCAACCTGCATATCAAAATTCTCATGTTAAATCGCTATCGAGCTTAATGAGCCTATAACCAATAAATATCTTGATTTGACAATATGAATAATTACTTACTATATATTAGGCAATTACAAAATACATCATAATATGATAATCAGAACTGCATGGGAAGATACTTACAGAAGTAGAACTTGAAGCAGTGACAGGGCATGGGTTGCCACCGACTTTGACAGTGACAGTTCCGGTCAGAAATTGTCCATTAAGTGTTATAGATTGTCCTGTGGATCCAGAACCAGGAGTGACTCCTGCCAGAGTTGGTGTATGTGCAGCAGATGACTGAAAAGTTGTGCTGGCAGAACGGCGACGTCTAGTTGGCGTTGGCACCCCAGAAACGGATACAACAAGGCTGTGTGTGCCTGCAGTCAGTGGCGGTGTAATGAAAACCAATGAGGTAAGAGATGATGAGACGATGGTACATGCTTGGCCAGATAAAGTAGCTGTAACAAAGCTGGTATTTGATGGGAAACCCCGACCACTGACCGTGATAGTAGTTCCTCCCTCTGTGCTACCTTGTGTCGGAGATATCGAGGAAACAACCTTTTCGGCAGTTAGACTGGATGTCCCTGTAATCTTTGCGTCACCACGGCTGAGACTGTGTACCTTCAGGGCCAGAGTTCCCGCGGGCACATTGGGAAGATTGCAGGTCAGTGAGGCATCCGTTACAGGAGAATTGACAGCACATACATGACCTCCCAGAGTCACTTGCAAGTCCGCTGCATTGGTCCCAAAACGACTACCAGTCAGAGTAATTGTAGCAGCATCGTCCACTGTCGTCGGAGTCATGCCGCTCACACCTGGAGTCGAGGCAGCCGAGTAGGTGTACTGACAATCGTTTGAGTCACGGCATGCTGCTGCATGAGAAGCTGATGTAACTGCAACTGTTGCTGTTGATGCACTGGCACCTGATAAATGAAAGAAAATCGTGTAAGAATCAGATGGAAAAAATTTCATGTCACCTATGTCACCTCTTCTTGATTGAAAAAATAATGACGAGGCCCTCCACTGATTTAAAACTAACCATTTTATTTATGCGTAGAAAATAAAAATATATTCCAAATACTGTTATTTTGGTCGCTTTCGATGACTCATATCATGAGATAATATCATTATGCATAGGATTCTGAACAATCTTACATTGAAGATGATATTGAAATTATATAGCCATGAAAAGAGATCAAGTAAACAATATTCTGAAATCTTGACATTGGAATACCACAGATTAAAGGAAGGAAATTGGGTTAAGAACAAATTGCTGACGTAATCCTTCATGATGCATAGTGATGGCTGGAATCGCTTCAACAAGGAGGTCTCAATGATCATGTGATACATTTCTGCGGTGTGCAGCAACAGAGAAATAGGACTCGATCTTTTTGACGTTGAAGATCGCAATCCCTGAGATGCTTGCAGGTCGAGCTGCTTTGATCTGATGAGTTTATCAATGAGTTCATTTTCTTTAATCAATCACTTCATCGACAGGGTCATTTCATGGACACGTAGATATCATTGATTTGAGTCATTTCATCGACAGGTCGTTTCATCAATGTCTATGTCCAGAGTCAGAAGACTTTGGAGTCCTTGAGAAAGCTCAAAACATCATAACTTGATGTCTATGAATTATTGAGTTAATTCATGTCTTGCACTATGGATGCATCATGCTCTTGAGCGAATAGCATCCACCTGTCGATGAAATGAACCAATATAGTGTCAATGAAGTGAACCACCACCGTCAAAAATGATGAAAATACTGTTCTAACGTAGAAGATCAGTCAATTTTCCATATTTCTTATTATCTCTTATATAAGATATCACCATGTATCCTGTATCTCTTATTATACATGAGGGCTATATTGTCTGTGGCTGATCTTCAAGCCAATGAGATGTTAGGCTTGACTGACGAAAGATGAGGAATATAAATAATGCCGCGTGCTTCAAATCAATAGTTAAAAAAGCTAATAGCTAGCATGCCTAATTCACTCAATTGATAACGTCTGATTATGACGCACATCACCCTCTTGTGTGTGTTGCAGCCCTAATCATTTATGCACAACATCCAGCCTCTTGACAACAAAGATCTGTCGCAATGCATTGAATATCTACAGAGAATGACAACTGTTAAGTCAGCAAAAGACACCAACACAGTTGATTCCCCGACTGCAATCGCCCGACCTAGGAATCCGTCGAGTGGCTGTCGACCCATGTACCGTCAACGTGGCTAGTGACGAAGGTGTACGTTCGTCTCCACCGCGGACTTCGGTTTGATTCCTGGGTCGGGTGAGTGCGGTCGGGGAATCCAGGGTGTTGGTGTCCTTTATTGACTTAATAGTTGTCATTCTCTTGAGATATTCAATATCCAGCGATCCAGTCTCTGTAACACAATGTTTGACAAATGATCCTGAACGCTGTTGATGGGGCTGATGAAAATATTTTATATGTAAAGACCATTGGATTATGTAAAAACACATTATCTTATTTTCATGGAAATGCTTTTTTGCAAATATTCTTCTGATAGTCTGATATTTTCGGCGATAAATAGTTAGAGAGTCTTGGATTGCTCTACAAATATGTTCAAAAAAAGGTTTTCTTCAGATACAAATGAAGACAATTTTCAAGGTAATGAAAAGCAGATAACATTTTATTGAGATCTTCGAAACGTCTTCATTGAATAAAGACCACAGCTTAGTCATAGAGGTCGACCGCCTGCGATGGTCTATCCTTGAAGACTCACCACAGGTAGAAGCCAATACATTGAATATCGATGGCAATGTGCTGCTGGGGCGGAATGTTTGATGATCTCACCTTTCTTCAATTCTCAAGAATGGAGAGGCGGTCCAAATCGACTAAGTATCGTTTAGAACTCTATGATATGGATAAGACTTTCTTTTGAATATTGTGATTCACAATGACTTAAGTTCAAATATCAATGGAATTTCCGCTTATATTAGATGAAAGCTCGCGTAATTGAAAATTCCATCCTTTTGAATATTGTTACAAAGGTCGAATACCAAGATGATGATCTCTTTAAATCTTCACACCACATGAAATTTCAGAGTTTCCTCGCTATTTTCACATTATGGTCAGGCGATACACAGAATAGTGTTCTGGTAAGGTGAGAATTATCGTCGGTACAGTGAGCGGAACTAATATATATATATAGAGTAAATATATCGTAGGTAGAGCGTAGACTCAAAAAATGAAAAGTTTTAAAAAAACTATTTTAAAGTCAAAACAGTGAAAAGTTTTATATCAAAAGATTTAGTTTTTGCGGAGATTACGCTCTTGCGATCTAAAACAAATTTGATCAATTTCTGGGACGATAAATTTTCGCAAATTATTCCTGTGCTTACATACTAGCGAATTGGAAACTCTATATAAGTAGTATGAAACTTATCAGATATCAAAAGGAATGAACATTTATCAACAGGCATTTTCATGAAGCGGAAATAAAGCTAATTATCAAGGAAATTTCATGCGCCGCATTACAATGTAAGTCTTCAAGAAAAAGTTGAGATCTTATTGTACTTGGCTGAAATTTCAAGTTTTTAATTCAATGCTCATCGGCATGATGTCATGATTCACTAAATTTATGTTCCATTCCTTGAATCTGAATAGCAATGTGAACTCATTTGTATCTTTTGAAGTTAATTATGAGAATTGTCTTTGATTATGATATTTTGCACTTACAGTGGCAGGTAGTTTGTGATATGATCATTGTTATGAAAATACTCATTAATAAGGCTGAGCATTAAAGTAATAGTAATCCATCGAAATGCTAATTTAGCAAACATTACCTCTCCAAAGTTGCAATGATGCCGAGGTTTGTAAAATTTTATCATTCCTCCTATTTGCTATCATGATGATTCAATCCCGTGATAATTCAAAACTGCAAAAATTTGCATATCTCATTTTTTGGTACTGGGTCTCAATTGGAGTTCAAGTAATAAAATCGAACCTGCATACACATTGGGAGTTTAATTGATACTGAGTTGTTACTCTACCTAATATATTTACTCGATGGAGCGGAATATTTACACTTACCCGTCATGCACTCAACGTGGGTATAGTTGACAGAAACAACCGTGCAAGGGGTAGTGTCCAACCTGACATCTACAGGAGCAGTGAACCCGCCACCCATTATGGTCAGTTTTGTCCCGCCTTCTTCAGAACCTTGGGTTGGAGAGAATGATTTGATATGCGGCTTCAAGTAAAATAATCGCCTCAAAGGACTCCGAATTTTAGTCAATGCTCTTCCAATGTTGTTCACGTAAACCTCGTAGTTCAAAGCAGTCGCTATCGGGACTCTGAGATCGCTGAGACTGCAGTTGATGCGAGAAGATGTAATGCTGCCTGCGGTGATTGAACACCTTCCGCTTCCAACCCGTACTTCGGTCTGACAGGCTGATCCAAAACCGCTACCGTCGATTATCAGAAATTGGCTACCGTCCATTTGAGTCCCAGACACATTGGCCAGAATGGGAGTGAGACACTGGCGGTGACGGAAGACAAACCGGTCCGTGACGCTCGAGGTTGGGTCAGTATCGGCGCAGCCGGGTAGTAGACCGGAGAAAGGGGCGCAGGATGGTGTGCCTGATGGCGTACCTGTGAATAATGGAGACAGCAATGGAGAACTAAATGAATCATACGTGTCTGTTGTTTCAAATTAAATTCAGTGCAGATAGAGGAATTACAGCAAATGTTGATAGTTTACCTGAAGAGTGATCAAGCGCTCTCACAAATTTGCATGAAATTCTCGATATTTTGCTGGTGCTTGCAATGACTAACTGAGCTGTCATGCAGGCAAACCAGATAGGATCAATCTCAAATTTAAAAGATATATCATGTACATGTACTTGTAGCATGGTCTTAATGTTCAGTAAAAACGCCTGCATGTTGGATTTATATTTTAACCAGTCTCACAAACTCATCTGTTAAGAAACGTCTCAGAAAATGCATAATCTGCACAAACACCCACAAAGTCACGGTTAGAGTTCAGAGAAAGTCAGCATTAAGTTCAAATGCTATCACTTGTGAAGTCACTCGCTCAGGTAGCCAAAAGCACGAATATTATTGCCCGGACAACTTATAGCAAAGAATTACTGCATAAGGTGAATCTAATTCAATCGGGCTGGGGTCTTTTTTTACAAGTAGTTTACATAATGTATTAAAAAGAATAGATTGAACACAATTGGTCCGCATGCAACTCGGCAGAATAGAATATCGACATTAGATTTCAACTCGCAAATCACATACCATGTTTTAATGCGACAACGTATTTTGTGTACGAAAACCAGATCCACATATTGTTATAGTTTATGTCTGTGTGTGAAAAGAGAATTTATTAATTAAGTCATGGATATTTAGCCACATGTCTATCTGATATCATAAGTTGTATTGTACAGTGCATCGCTCAAAATACTCGTCTATGAATTTAAAACAACGCCAAGTATTGTTCAGCCTATGCTAGCCTGCGCTAACTATCAGTAAATGCATTAAGCTTGCTAATGCGTACTAAGTTGGGATTCTGAAAACCCTAATTGACATACAGATTTTTACCTGATGAATTGTGATTTCTTTGAAAATGATACTCACTTCCAGGTAAAGTCTGCGGAGCTTCAGCTGGCCCCACCTTGACCGACAACGGCAGTGCCTTGTTCGTGGCATTTACTACTCGAACATCTGCGCGCATTACAATTGCACCGTCGGCAAGTCCTTCACCAGCATCCAGATAATAAGCACCAGGTTGTGTGAATGTGTACTTGAATGAACCTACAAAAGAAAATGAAATAGTCAAAGATATGATTCAGTTTGCCAAACAAGATGCTTCTATCTTTTAAGGAATTTCCCCGAGGTGTAGAACTCAGGACGCATCTCTTATCAATATTCTTACTTGCCAGAACTAGCAGGATTAAAGGCCCGTTCACATTAGACCGGATTTAACGATAAATTAGAGCAAAATCGCTTTGCAAGTGCAGCATAGTTCCTGTTCACATAAGCCCGATTTCCTCAACGATAAATATATCAATGTGAACAGCGGAGCTCCGCGATAAAATGAAGCATCGCAACGACTTCGTCGTTATCGTTATCTGTCTAATGTGAAAGCGCCTTTCTTATGAAGGCCGTCCGTCGTAGATTTCCATGATCGGGGCGAGAAAATTCAGCCACACTACTTTTAGAAGCACTGATGTTCTTCAGTTTAGACTTTTCAGATTAAAAACCTGACATTAAATATATTCTTTAGCATCATGATTATCATGATAACAATTCGTAAAATATGAATGCCATATTAGCAGGAAAATGAAATGAAAATATACGACGGAAGACACTCCTGCATAAATTTTCCGCAAGTAGTCTAATTGTGGGATACACAATTAGCGTATTAAGTGAAGTTTCGACCGGTATTCATTAAATATTACTTTCAGCACACTACTGACATGTCGCCTGTGTAAATGCGCCTGTAATAATTAATGGATACTGCTTTTTGCAAACGCAATGTAAAATTGAGTTGGATCCTCATTTGAAACATATGAGCAGACCTGAATAGCTGCCATTTCATCCAATGTCAGGAACTATGAACTATTAGCAGGTCTGATGATTCCCTCAGGATGAAATAGCAGCTATTCAGGTCTGTTCCAACTTTTCAACTGAGGGTGAAACTCAATATTTGATTATTCTATTTACATTGTCTCATTGTGTTATTTGTAACTGTTGGGCCAATCGCCGCACTGGCTTTATGGTAGAGTGCTCGCTCTGCGTCCGTGAGACCTGGGTTCAAATCTGGGTCGGGTCAAGACAAAGATGTTTAAAGTAGCCATACTCTGCACTCTTGGTAAACATTCAAGAATGAGAGTGAGATAAATGGAACTCGTCCACATGGAAGAGCTGCGTTTCACTGAATGTGCTTCCTTGTAGGTACAAGGAACTTTTATTTATTTTTTAAAATTTAATCACAACCCCACATTACCCACTGCTGTGCAGAATGATTGAGTACATGTAGTTGTACATTGACAAGGGGTTGGTCATGACAACGAATCATTGAAAGCATGGTCACTTGCAAGCGCATCTAGTTCTAAATCACTGGTCACTAGCTACTGATCGTAGACCGAAGAATTACCCATGTTGTAATGTTGTTAACTGTAAAACTCCATTTTCATAATTCTGTCTCTTACCCCTTGACGAAGCTGTTCCACTATCGATTCCACCCACCACTGGCTCTCGAGAAGTAGCACTCTCTACTTGAAGGATCTTGTATTTTATAACGTCCGGGTTTCCATATGCTTTCCACTTCCATACGATGGTGTCTCCAACCTCGATATTGATCGTTGGTGGATTCCAGCTGAATCCTTTGCCATATGCTGTAATGCGATAAATGGATAAGTCAACACTTGTGACACCTGTGTCAAACATGTTCGAGTGAGCAATCTGAGTGAGCTCATTCATTTATTACAACACAGGAGGGCTTTAATTACCACAAACGTGCCATCGGATTGTTGTAATTGAAGCCGGATTCAGATGACTATTATTAGTATTATAACCCAAATATGAAGTCTATTCACAGTGGGCTTAAATGTCATTCTAATGCATGCAAATCCGATGAGTTTTACCGGGCTTAAACGAAAAAAATGACATTTATGTTAGCTAACAATAGATATGAATATTTGTCTACATCATTGATATACTACATCATTGAGAGCTACTGACAATTTCTTCCTAAATTCGCGCTCAAAGGGCTTAATAGCATGGATTTGTAGATCTTGAAAAGCTGAATACAAACATCAAATTCTTAAGTATCACAGCCAGTCGCTTTCGGTTATAGGTCAGGTTAAAGGATTCCCATTGGAATCCAATGGCAAAATTCAAGAAATATCTATGGATTGTGAAACACTTGGCAATTTTCCTACATTTTCTTTTGCAGAAAAGAAACTATTTATCAGAATTCCATGAAATTTGAAACATGATTGAATTCAAAACATCAACTTCGATATAAAAGTTGAAGTGAGTCATATGATTTAGTATTTGATGCTTAAGAGTCTCTACAAAATGAGTAAAATTGCCAAAACTACAGATTGTTTCATAAAAAATGGATCACCCTTAAACATCGCTTTAACTTCAACTTTGTCTAACTCCGCCAAACTTGAACGAATTTCTCTGAAATTTGGCAGATATCTCAGTTGTGCTTACTAATATCATTGTTGGAAATTTCAAGCATGAATATTGAGTTGTTTTTCTGTTATAGATAAAAAAGTAGTAGATAATTTGATCTTCATTTAGCAATGTTACACAAAATCATACCTCACTCTTATAAAATTACATTTGTTTCCTTTGTTATGTAATATGTTGTTCTACAAGCCAAAAGCTATTAAGCAAAACAAAAATAAAGAAAATCGGTCAATCAGAGCCAGTATAGCACCATTATTCATCAACAATAATGTAACTGCTACATGTGATTAACTGGACTTCATGTTCCATAGCTTCCTGACTTCGTTGCGGTGGTGTTGGCAGCACTCCTGATTGCTTTCATCTAGAAATCTATCTCTTACCGGTTGAAAACAATACAAAGCACAAATGAACAATAACGAGATCGCATTCACAAAAGGCAAAGTGTCAGGGTTTTCTTTGCGAGCTACAAGCAAGCGACTAAATGTCCCTTACACAAATGTGCATCGATGGCATAATGATAATTTTCGACTCTGTCGTAAAGAGGGCTCTGGCCGTCCACGCAAAACATCCAAACGTATAGACCGCCTAATTTTGAGATTTGTTAAAGTTGATCCAAGTCTCGCGTTAACTGGGATGGCTGCACTAGTCTCGTCTATTTCTAAGTCCACTATTCGTAGAAGACTTCACATACAGCAAGGAACCATGAATTCTGAACGCTATGTGAATGTTTTACGAATGAACATTGGCCAAATGACAGATCAACTTGGTGATCCATCGACTTGGTTATTTATGGATGATAATGCTACGTGTCACAGGAGTAGTAGAGTCAACTTATGCAAGTCTCAATTAGGGCTTAGGACATTATCTTGGCCAGCTCGTTCTCATGATCTGAATCCCATAGAAAATGTATAGAGTATTCTAAAACGTAACGTTCGTCGTTCACTGATACCTACAGATGGCGTGTCACAACTTACGTCACTGTTAAAAAGAGAGTGGAGAAAGTTAGATCAGTCAAAAATCAACGATATCATCGAATCAATGCCTAGACGAATTGGTAATGTTATTGACAATAAGGGTAGGGCCACAAAATATTAGCTTCTTAAGAACCATCACTGTATCATAGCTTATCAGATTATATAAGGACATTTAAATATATTAGGGACATGAAATAACATGAAAAATGCTTTCTGTATCATACTTATGTTTTATTTAGTCAAATTTTAGGATGATCCACTTTTTATGAAACGGACTGTATTTCATAACATGATTTTTTTATATACAGTATATATAGGCACAATATATTTTTATAATTTTTGGATATGAAATATTTAAATTGTGAAAGATAGTGACGACCATTTACTGGTGTTCAACAGTTGAGGAGTATGTGACATGGATAACATTTACACCTTTCAATTCTTGATAAAGTGAACCTTAGCTTATTACAAAAGTTAAATAATTTTCTGTAAGTCCATTTGACAAAGGCATCATGTTTGTTGACCCTTTTCACATCCGCAATCACACCCCTTCCAGACGATTACTCCTTGCCGGCAACCGCTTTGACTGGTTGCAAATGAAAGCTGAGAATTAATTAGGCTGCTACTAATGATTTTGCATGTACACTGCTATCTCACTAATTCTAAAGACTCGTTATAATTTCAGTTAACCTTGTCACCTTAAATACTTCCAATGTCATTTATATTTGGGCATTGCATGGTGCAATAAGCAATGAAAGGCATTATTTGAATTTTAAAGTTATACAGTAAAGTCATACATATACTTTTGATATATTATTTGGGCAAAAAATTGAATTCTTTCAACGTTGTAGTATTTGTCTTTTTTTACTTTTAACGTAAGCTAGTTCATTTAATAAACTCCCGTTAAAGGATGCCGCATTTTCACATGCATTATTTTTAGCTTTACCCTCGGATATAATTATCACCCTCATTCCGGAGACAACGATTAGCTCAAATACCCTATCACATGCTGCCACGTTTACAGTGTTTCCTACTTCGTGACATTTCTTTGTCAACAGCTGTTTATAGACAATCAGATTTGGGTCACTGCGTGCACGTCATTTTTAATTGTCATCTTCGGCCATATTTCCTCTATAACTCTCTCGATTCGAAGATCTAATGATGATAGATTTGTTTCTTGATGTGTCGCTAATCAAAAGAAAACCTAATGCACATGGGAAAATGAACAGTTTCACATATCATAAATTTCATTTTGTCAAAAAGCGCAACGATATATATAAATTTCATGCTTTTTGTGAATTTCAGGAAATTAGCCTCTTCATGCATTTTTTAATTCAATCCGTTCAGAAAAAGATGAATTGACACTTTATGAGCAATACAGGGAATGAAATTCATTAATATATAGCATGCAATTGACAGTGGATTAAAGCGTGGGCTACTTTTAATTGTAGTCTTCTAGTCTTTTTTTAATTTGTCAACATCAAAATGTCAATAAATCATATCACTTAAACATTTACTCTATAGTTTTACACAAACAATGTATCATCGCATCAGTGCTATGTTATTGGGTAGTCATAGTAAGTTATTTTGCGCATAGCACTATTTTACAAATAGGATTTAAAACCGGAGCAATAATTTTCATTTTTGTATTTTGCTCAAAATCAAAAGCGTTCATCGCGGCTTTACAGATCTATATTTATATTTACGACCTCAAAACTCTTGACATTTTCTTTCCAAAATTTTCAATGAATATATGAAGCACGTGAAATATTCCATCATAAACCAGCTGGAATGGGTTCATCTCTATATATTTACGCCTACAACAATTTGTGAATGTCATGCTTTACTGTCGTGAATCAAATATTTTAACAAGCAACATATGGTTTGTTGCAGATATTCCATATTTTATCCGAAATGGACGCAATGAAAAAAATATATATCTATATCCATTTCAAAAAAGTTTGACATTTGATGTTACTCAAAACAAAGCATATTTGAGCCATGAATGACACATTCATTGCTTCTGCAATGCGTGGGGTTTAGCTAAAATACTCGTAGTTTGAAAACTTGCTGGTTTCATCTGCTATACCAACGTCATAACAGGACTCTTTTTATAACTTAAAGTGTATGTGAACACAATTGACAACTGTCCAGTTTGATACTATACTATTTCAGTCAGGCGAATTATTCACAATGTATTTTTAATATAGAATTATACTAGAGTATTATGAGGATTTTCTGTTGAATTAATCCTGTCCAGCAGCATTGGACAAGTAGGCCTGATTAATCGCGTAAAATCATTAATCAGTAACCACATTGAAAAATTAAGTGCAGGTTGAGGCTAGTTCGAAATTTCATATTCCGATCGACTTTCGTAATTAGTTCGATTTTCTCTCTTTATAGTGCCAGAAAAGTAAAGTGATAAAGCATTGATTTCAATAGAATTAATTATTCATACAATCAATCGACATAGTCGGATCATGCAGAAGTGACTTCGCAACGAAGCCAGTTTATTATCATTGATCTTTTACAAGCTACAAATGGCACATGCAGCCACAGAATTAGACAGGTCGTCTCTTCAACGGTTAGACGAGAAATGAAGCATTGGAACATGCTTCCAAAACAGCAAGTTTTCAAACTACGAGTATTTTAGCTAAACCCCACGCATTGCAGAAGCAATGAATGTGCATTTAAATGTATATTTGGCATTGTTTTCCAACTAAGAATGGCAAACAGCTTCATTCATGGCTCAAATATGCTTTGTTTTGAGTAACATCAAATGTCAAACTTTTTTTGAAATAGATATAGATATATATTTTTTTCATTGCGTCCATTTCGGATAAAATATGGAATATCTGCAACAAACCATACGTTGCTTGTTGAAATATTTGATTCACGACAGTAAAGCATGACATTCGCACGCTAATGAAGTGCATCATCTGCTGACAAAATATCATAGCAATCGAAGAATGACCACCCAGTTCAACATTAAACAAGCCAAATTGTGTGAAGTTTCAGTGATTGCTATAAACCGGATCACACAGTCGATTTTAAGTTCTTCAGAAAAGTTTGTGAGCGCTTTTTCGTGCGCCTGCTATCTTTTTTAATAATTATCGAAAATTCTTTTGAAATCCTTCTGAATGCTTCGAATCTGAAGGAATCGTGGCGATCGGAGCATTTTGAAGGAATTCACATCAATCCCCAAACGACAAACGACTGTCGTTTAAGACAATCTGTGTAAGGCATTGTGAATTTCTTTTTGCCCACTCTGAAAGTTCCTGCATGTGCTATTATTTTGAATCAGCTTGCACTTCTAGCAAAGTGATGCACTTAAACAATCTAATTCTGTGCATACAGCTGCTTCCATTCAGAGAGTTACAGCCAGCTTGTCTTTAATAATCGGGTATTCATGGCATTCACTTCGGTTTGTATGATCAAGCATACGATGATATGGGTGGCAATCGCGGTCAAAGAAATTAAATTTATCGATTTGATCTGTTGCAATAATTACATCAATCTATTGTCACAATTAATTAACTGCTTCACAAAACCAGAAAGGAATTTAAATCATTTTGCAATGCAGAAAACTGACATAAGCATTATTTTGACAAAAATAAGATTCAAGAATTCATAATTCAAGACAATATATTGCAGAATAGTTATTCCCCCATTTGACCAGTGTCATGGAAATCCATGTCAGGGAAATTCTTCCCAACTTCTTTTTGCTAACCGGAATACAATGTTATTCATAATTCTACTTTCCAATAAAATTTTAAATCAAGTTGACTTCCAATCCTTTAATTTTCGAGCGACTTTGATCAAAGCATGCACCATCACTATAGAGTAGTATCTCCCGTAGCCTATTCTACGCACTTTGGCAGCAGTGCTGAAATAATATTTCAAAGATTATCATCTTCAGAGTGGCAGGCATACAGCACTGGATTTTTAGTAGATCAAAAATTCCAGGAAAGCGATAATTCTCTTCAAATATTTGATCTTTCTTAACTTGGACAGATAAAATGTCTGTCAAATATTGAGTCTCATATTGAAAATTCCATCAGTCAATAATTTACATGAGCAGAAAATTCCTCAGAGTAAAGTATGTGATATTTGGCGGATTAATTAACTTATAACATGACAGCTCCCGAAATATCAACATCGGATCTTTTTGTTCATTATGATTGCGTCTCAACCTGCATAGATCTTTCAACTGCATTCATCAACTAAATAAATATCACTCTTTCTCTATTGCCTGATAGTTGTGTTTAACTTACTGACGTCTACTCCACTATTTTCAACCGTATGAGTGATTCCACTTGATCCGGTCGTGCAGCTGATTTGCGAGTTGGTAATTGAATTTATATCGCAATCAGAGTGTCCAAATTTCACTGAAACCGAGGATTTTTGGGTACCGAAACCTACACCATCAATGGTCACCTGCGTCCCTCCTGCTTGGCTTCCTCTCAGGGGATAGACGTTCGTTACCGATAGTTGATAGGATATCGATGTAGTGCAACTGAAAGATAATGAGGGATAGAGACCAACTTGGAAAATTGATTGGAAAGTTAATTTGAGGCATAGTTTGCACTCAAAGACACGAAGTGCGGGTATTGAAGCTACAAGAAGCAAAAATGTCTTATCCATCGCTGAACTCATCACAATACACGTGACACAGCTTCACAAAATACAAGTTCACATTCTTTCACTTCTTCCAGAAGCTCCTTGAACATAGACTAGCAAACAATGATAATGCTATACTAGTCTGGGAGTCAGAACCAGCTCTTCAGGGAACGAGGTCGAAAATGAGACTTTCACAGAATGATGCCTATGCCTACTACGAATCTGCGCGTCTGCCAGGTTCTAGATGGTTCCTCTCCTTAACAGACAGGATAAAATAAAAGGACATGTTGATCCAATGGAACGGAGATTGAAGATTATGGCAAAAATAAAATTTTCTATGCTTTCTCTTGTTAGCTGAAAAGTACGAAGCCTAGAGCCATAATTTTTGACATAGAATGTCTTCAAGTACTTTCTTATCAGGCACTGGAACATGTTGGTCCACTTTATCCAAATTGAGTCACATTATCGCATACATTGCCAATCAAAAACATGATAATATCACATGCACATGCTAGGAAATGATCTGAAGACATATACCATGCCAAAAACTTTGGCTTTAGACTCATCACTTTTCAGTTGATGAGAGAAAATGTGGAATTGCATTTTTGCCAAAAACTGCTATCTGCGCCCCATTGGATCAACATGTGTTTTTCTTTGATCCTGGCTGACAAGAAGAGTAACCAGGTAGAACTCGGCAGACGTTCAGATTCATAGTAGGTATAGAGTGTACATCAATCTGTGAAATGCCGGTACTCATTTTCGGCCTCGTTCAATGCAGAAACTCGTTCTGGCTGCCGGCTAAGATGTTCTGTACACAATGGAAGTAAGCCAATCACTACAACAGATAATCATTTCTCTTTGCAACAGCACAGAGATTCAATCATTCATCTACATGCAATTATAGGCCTACAGTATAGTATTTAGCACATAGTCCAGTTCCTTATGTCGTAAAAATGCATTCATTTAAAATTTTTGGAGATTAGGAAAACTACATATTTTTGGAATCCTTGGGACATGCTGAATCTGAAAAACAATGACTCCAAATGTCAACTTCTAAGCATCATACACGCATGATATTAGTGTTTAACCATACATTTTCGGGGTCAAAAGATCTCGTGGAATAACTTAAAATGTCATCCAATTAATGCAAGATGCCGTACAAGTGAGAAAACTGCATTATATTTGTCACAGGGAGTAGAGAGCATTAATCAATTATACATGTATCACTGTTGTTATCAGAATCACGTAATCCCTGTTAATTCAAATTGTGAAACTCAAGCAAAGTAGCTCTTCAGATTGAACCAGTTAATTTATCATATTCACTGGATACAATCACCGTTTCGTCCAACGATCTACTAATCACTATAAATCACTTTTCGTGTCAACCTCCTTTCGTTTACCAATCACCTTTCCTGTCAATAGGTGCTGACCTCGCGTGTGAACATTTGAATAGAATTACGAAGGTTCAAGGAGGTCTCACTGTGATTTCCAACAATATCAATGCAAGGCAGCGATTCTTCTTGGATCTTCCGGAATTATCCCGTCTCGTGCAAGCCTTCAAGAGTCAATTCCAGTTAACACGTAGTCAAGAAGGCATCCATCATGACCTTTCTCCAAGCAAGTCTAGATAGAGAGCATTGGGCCATTCCAAGAATCAAAGAAGCCAGTGCGAGTCATGGGAATCCATTTGGTATTGACGGCAGTGCTATCTACAACCTGATCACGCATGCATACATCCAAGTGCCAGATACTCAACATCGACAACATCGGTCAGAAGCTCTACGAAGACTACATGTCAGAGAGGATTAATGTTGATGTAAGTCTGTGAAAATAATCATATGTGTATGTCTGGCAACAAGAAGTACACAGTCAGAGTCCAGGATAAGATCGTGGATCTAATGGAAACGAAATATCTGTGTGCGCGCTTCATGATCCTTGCTAGGTCGAACAGAAATATTGATCCGAAGCAGGCAGTCGGAAACTATGAATTCACACGGACTCCGCGATCCTTGTTTGCCTCAGTTGGTGCAATATTATCGTGCACTGATAAGGCTAAACTTATTCACGCACTCCAGAAGATGATCACCACCGTCGCAAACAATGCATGCCAACATTTTGATACCTGTAATTGTCAAAAGATTGCTATATTTGATGGGATGGTTCTACTTCAAAAGTTATCGAGAAAACGGAAGCTGCAATGACAGTGAAGGACCTCAGTGCATGCTTCAATGATGAACTTATCAATCTCACACGACACTTTGACGAGGTTATGGTTGCCTTTGATACATAAAAGACGGACTCTCTGAAGAACAGAACGAGACAAGGGAGCAGGAAGGAGAAGGATCCCGTGCAATATCAAGCCCGAAATGAGACCGGCATTCGGCACATTCCATTGAGTGATCTCTGTCACATAATCAAACAAAAGCAAATTGGCAGAATACCCGGCTGAGAAAATCCTAGACTTCAACAAAGATTCCCGCACGCTGATTATCACCTCAGCGACAGGCCACACGAGAAGCAATAGAGATGTGAGCCTTCTTCCAGGCAACAACCATGAGGAAGCTGATGCGCTTAATGATTATATGTTTGGGAGTGTCTGCAGCAGAGAGAAACTCTGTGGATGCTCAAATGACTTTCTTTTCTCCTGACACTGATGTTCTGGTCTTGGTCATAGCAAATTATGATCGACTGCCAAAGAACACTTACATCTCTATGATCTCAGGTATTCAGAAAGTAGAGCCATTATGGGAAGTTTTGGGGACTGACGGATCAAAGGCTTTGCCCGGATTCCATGCATTCACTGGGACAGATACCACTGGACGATTTGCTGGTATTGGCAAGGCAACCTGGTTCAAGCTGTATTTAGAATCAGAAGATGAAGTGATTGAGGCTCTGCAAAAACTGTGTGATGACAGCGAGATGAGTGAGGACTTGCAATTAACCTTGCTCCAGTTTGTCTGCGTTGAGTATCGTCCGAAGGGCATCCATCTCTCTAACATTTCCGAAATTGAGTTGGCATCTATTTTGTAAACACATGTCAGAAAGTGAGAAACTACCACCTACATTTGGAGCTCTGAAACAGCACATTTTTAGAGCTCGTGTTCAAGCAAGTGTACGGGGTCAGGCTGCAGCTCCTCAGCAAGAACAATGGAATCCACTGGAAAATGGTTAGTACAAGGACAGCGATGACATCAATCTGAAGACAACTACTACGAATGTCCCATCTGCACCTGAGGCCATTGTGGAGATGATGGTCAGGTGTCAGTGCCAGGGAAACTGCACATCGAATTGTTGTTCATGCCAGTCCGAGAGCTTGCCATGAAGCTTTGAAGCTTTTACGTCACTACTCTCCATACTTGGGGCTTGAACACTGCTGACATAGTCAGACTTATGGAGCGTTGCAGTACTTTTAGTCCGGATGCCCTTCCTGCTGACTTCCAATGACACCTTCGGGGCTCGACCTCTGGACCAAAAGATCGCTAGGCCAAGCACTTAACCGTTGTGCCACGGAGACCACGGAGATTAGTTTTGTCATGCACTGACTTATGTCTTTGCAATACGCACTGTGAAAATGATGCTGACATACATTATGGCATACGCGATTCTGATGACGACAGTGATGATTAATGTTCCTTGCCCTCTATGATGAATATCATGCAATAATACTTTCTGATTTTGAGAACTTGTCAAATACGTTGTTATTTCAAGATAATCAAAACACTTTCAAATTGAAATGTTCTCGGCATCATGCATTAGTAGGATCACATCTTAAGTTATTCCACGAGATTTTTGACCTCGAAAAAATCGAAAAAAAATGAAAATGTTTGGGTAGACACTAATATCATGCGTCTATGATGCTTAAAATCTGACAATTGGAATTTAGAAAAGAACAGTCGCCATTTTGAAAATACAAAATGACGGTCACAAAAAGTGCCTGGAAAAAATGTAAACATTGCTTTTCAGATTCAGCATGTCCCGAGGATTCCAAAAATATATAGTTTTCCCATTCTCCGAAAATTTTAAACGAAAGTACATAAGGAACTGGACTAATATCTTTATAGCTAGATATTGATAAAACTTGGCAATCTTAATCTGAATGAATTTCAAACTAATTAAATTAATTTAATTAAATGAATATCAAACTTGTACTTAATGTTAGGCGATTCTACATTGCATCCATAATCGACATCAGATGATTCACACACGATTCACATTCACTCATATAAGCATTTTATTGGAGTCTTGTCGCTGCTATGTTCGTGTTGCTGTCTAAAATCAGCTAATAACGAATCTAGGGATTGAAAATCCCAATATACAGTCCTGTAGTCCTATAATCTTGTAGTACGGGAGCTACTGACACTCTCTTCCTAAATTCGCGCTCAAAGGGCTTAATAGCATGGATTTGTAGATCTTGAAAAGCTGAATACAAACATCAAATTCTTAAGTATCACAGCCAGTCGCTTTCAGTTATAGGTAAGGTTGAAGGATTCCCATTGGAATCCAATGATAAAATTCAAGAAATATCTATGGATTGTGAAACACTTGGCAATTTTCTTATATTTTCTTTTGCAGAAAAGAAACTATTTATCAGAATGCCATGACATTTGAAACATGATTGAATTCAAAACATCAACTTCGATATATAGAAGTTGAAGTGAGTCACACGACTCAGTATTTGATGTTTGAGAGTCTCTACAAAATGAGTAAAATCACCAAAATGAAGTCAAAACATGAAATTAACTCCCGTCTTAATACTGTGCCTACATCACAAAATGAACGCACGGCCACATCTATCTGTCTATTATATGAAACTTATCTAAAAGGAATCGCATCAATATCCTTCGAAAATTGCATGAATCATTAAATTTTACAATGCGAGATGGCAAAAGTTTTCCGTGTAAAAATCGATTTTAACTCCACACTGATGAGCAGACATGATGCTAAAGAAGATGTAGATAGACCGCAAACGCAGAGCAGACGCAATTTCGAGTTTAAATGTCCTTTCTCACGACTTTCAATGCCAATTCCATGACATTTTCATCATCGAACCTTTAGATCGCTAGTTGACTTTTTTTACCGACACACACTACTATCTTATGTAAGTAATGAATTAGTTATTTCTACTTTCCATTTCTAGTCACGGATGAACAGAACTCAGAGCTAATCCAATCAGTTCAATGACAATTAATGCTTGAGGGAGTGACGACAACTCAAAAGCTCTAAAATATGCTGGAAAGTATACTTATCGACAATATTTTGTCATGCTTCATGAATGCTTTTAGGTTATTGGTTGGGAAGAGTCAAGATGAATATTGATGTTAACTGTAAAGTTGTATTTTGGCAATTAATTTCGATCTTCATTAGAAGATCATCATCAGGCATAGAAGGAAAACATTTGCATGCACAAAATTCAAAATTTACATTGCATAAAGGGTAATAAGATGTCATGTGTAAAAAATAAAGATGAGTAAGAGAAGATGAATAGGAATGTGAGTATGAGACAGACAGTATTGGTATACAAAAACAGAAAATTGACTGTGATCTGACTAAAAGGAAAAGGGTTGAAGAAAGAGGAGATGATGCGATGTGAATAATGATAAAGTGATGCAGCATGACACAAAGTATTATGTATCACTTTCAGTGTTGGGCATCGTTAAAACGAAAGTTAGTTCCGTTTATTTTGCTCCGTTAATTAAAAAATGTAGTTCCGTTAACAATAATCCGTTAATTTGGGAGTAAAGTAACGGAAGTTAAAGTTAAACCGTAAATTCGTTAAATTTCATGTTATCTTTAAAATCGTGTTTTAAGTGTCTTCACAGATAAATTTCCTGCTATTCTTAGTTTCTTTATTTTTCTTCGGCTCGGGACCCATGCACCTCTTGTGAAAACTTATAAGCCTACATCTTTGCCATCCATGCAGCCTTCCTCGAAAAATACTTTTATCACTTTCAAACACATGTATTAAAAATCTGTAAAATCTGCAGAAAACAAATGAGCTGCAGTTATACAGAATGAATTACGTTAGAGGATGGTTGCACGTGATTTGTGAGTTTGGTAAACAAAAGTTAATTAAAAAACAGACTGTGTTAACTTGGTTAAAAATTGAAAAATCAATCAGGATTAAACAGTTTAACAGGATTGATGATATTTAGACTTATTCCTGCGCACTTCAGGGCACGAGTCAAATGCACTTATTCTCGGGCATGAATAGCAAGCGTTCAATATTTCGGTCCATATGGCGTGACCTCTTATCTCTGAACACATATTTGCCACTGGAGAATAGTCTTTCTGCAGAGGCACTTGACGGTATGCCAGTATTGAATTTCTTGAAAAGTTTCAGTAAGACTGAGTTATCTCGGAAAGACTTATCGCTGAATTCTTCTTCTTTCCTCCAAATGCCTGATAGCCAGGAATGAACGGCGGAATATGCGGATTCACATGAATCACCGCTTTTCCGAGTTTGGGTCATGCCTCGAAAGAAATCGGCATCGTCATCCGAAGCTTCGATGTCTGTCGAATTCTTGCCGTGGTTAGTTGACTTGACATCATGAGCTGAGCTCTCAGCCGCATATTTATTGAAAAGAGTTAACGGATTAACGGACTTCCATGAGAGAAACGGAAGTCAAACTAATCGCTAACTTTTTAGAATGTTAAAAAGTTAAAAAAGTTAACTTTCGCTAATTAACGGATTAACGGAAGTTAACGGATTGTGCCCAACTATGATCACTATATAAAAAGAAAATTTGTGTAAAGTTCGAGTTCAGATTTGCCATTGATCTCTATCTATTACAATCCTTTCATACGATCTTCATGGGGGCTGGGGCTCATCAGAGTACTGTAGATCAATGCTGGAAAAATCGTTCTCCAGTCTTCTAAAATCATCTTCAATTTGTGCTCGACTATATATCAGTGAATATATATATATATATATATATATATATATATATATATTCATATATATATATTTGAAAATTGTTATTAAAGTTTATTGCTAGATTTCCAAAAATTGATCTCACTCCTATTATCAGTGTTAGCGGCAGACAGCAGGCTCTTCAGATTGTTATGAAACGCTAAAATACATAATTTTTATTGCCATTTTATCAGTTTACTGCTGTATCAGAAAAATGTTTGTCAAATCTAGTTTTACTTACGCAAATAATCATTCAGCCAACATTTTCATGAATCGCAAAAACCCTTGCTTATTATAATGAGTCAAGTCCTTGAAAAATGAAAGGTAGGGACCTTCTTTTATTAAGTGCACTTAACAAACAAAGAAAAGGAGAGCTACTCGAGTTGACATCAGGGACACCGACCTGTCTGTCTTTATAAAGGAGGATTTTTATTCAAAGCTACTATCATACAGTAATTTGTGGGAGTGTAATTCACAATGATGTCGTATTAGGGAATGAAATTCCGATATTGGAAATTCACTATGAAAATTCGAAGTTTTGAGGTCACAGGAACTTAAAAATTATTTATCACGAACTTGAATTGTCTAATTTTCGTCAGTGAAAGATCTCATCTAGCCTCATATTTTCTCCATTTTAAGATTCATTGTTGTTAATCTATAAAGTAAATACCTAAAATTAACCAGTGTAGCTCACAGGAATAAAAAATCTTTTTAAAGTGTTACATGCTGAATATCCTTTTCTCTCTATATTTGCTGTGACGAATACAAAAGATAGAATGAATAACATAGAACCTAGCACAGCAAAATATCAAATTGGTCACACATTCGGTGCACTGGCTCACATTGCACATAGCATTAGTAAATAGACCTGCCGATGATACAAAGGAAACTATCAAAAGCAACATCCCTAATTTCTCAGATCCTACAACACTCAGGATCGAAGAGAATGCATGAACATGCTCTTGTATCAGAAAGCAACCTCAGTTAGGGAAATATCTAGGAGTAACTAGAAGTTCGATATCGAACGAGCAAATACATACAGAAAAATTTTCGCAATTCGACGCAATCGAACCGCTGCCTTTGGTGACAGCTGAAGGTCCATTCGCACTGGACGTGGCGCGGCACGTCCTCACGCGTCAGAATTTTTGTTCAGAACCTTTGTAAGCCTATGGGAAACTTCAGACAGAGACGCGCGTTATCGCGCAAGGGTGCGAACAGCCCATATGTTTATTAAGGCTCTGAAAGAAAATTCTGGACGCGTGAGGACGTGCCGCGCAGCGTCCGATGTGAATGGACCGTAAGACAGCAGCAACGAAACTCACATTCAACATGCCACTGCTACCTTAATTGATAACTTTGATGCTCACTCATCGACCATCTCCTGCCTTTCGGCTTCTGCCTATTTCATTTTTCAAACTTTTATTACTTATCATTCGGACAATTAATCTTTTGATTACTTACACAGCTTTTCCTTTGCCCGTTACTTTGACGACAACTTTGTGATTTCCAGGGGTGTTAGGTGGATGTCGAATGCTTATTGAAGTGTCATCATGTGAATACACAACGGCCTTTGAGGATCCAACGTACACAACAGGTACAGCTGATCCAAATCCAGTACCGGCAATAGTTGCATTTGGACCACCTAAAAATACACATTGCAATGAGAAAAGACGACCAGAGAATATAAAATAAATTAAATCATCTAACGGAATGCTGTACTTATGCTTTCAGTTCCTTCGTACATGCATTGACAACCAAACTACCTTTTCAACGTGTAAAGTGATGAATTTTAATTTTATGCTGTCAAGTTGCATTTTGCAATTCATATTTCAGTCACCCTGATTATTTTTAAAGGTGAAAAGCGATCTATATAAATTCGGAGGACGTGAAGATTGCACTTCTGCGATTCGAATGTACTAGTAAATGAAGCTTTAAAGTCACTGCGCCTCATCACTGTCAGCTTATGGAGCCTTCTCTAGCATAATTATGTTAACATAGATGTGACGCAAAGTTAAGTCCCTACAATTAATTGTTTTCTGTCGAGTTTTCTCTGCAAGTTTTCAAGTTTTTATTTTTTATTTTGATCTTCAACGAATCTATCGACTCATAAGCAAATATACACATCGTGCTACTCCGCAGAGACTGCGTGCAGTAATTATTTCAATTTTGTTGTCATAAGGAGTTCTACGCGTTTGAAGCACTTCTTAAATTGGATTGAATTGCATTTTAAATACATCAGTGGACTTATATTTTAAAAAATATTCAATTATAAAAGACGGAAAATTTTGAAAAAATGAAACCTATCTATTTTGCACACTGGTGTTACTTGCTTGATAAAGCAACTTCTTTGATTTCTCGGGAATTCAGCGCTCGAAAATGATCGGAAATTCTCGGAACATAATTTCCCATGGGACATAGTCATGTTACTGTTGTACTGACTCAGACGATATGTGTTAAAAGCAGTGTTTGATGAAAGGCCGTCGAAACTAACTCAATATTCAGGTTGCGGGTACTCCAGCCATTATCTGACAATGTACTATACGTATAGTCCATATCAAATTCACCTTTTAAATTTACCTTATCGTAGATAGTTCGTGTAAGGAGTATATGATGTTGCCAGAGATCAATATGAGGATTCACAGAATTAAATTTCTTGAATATACTTGCTATCTCAGACGTTTGTATGATTCCTGATTCATCAGACAGTCTTGAGAAGTCAGTGAGATAGAAAATAATTGATAAATATCATGCTTTTTATGATGCTCATATTATAGTAACAAGAAAGAAAGAATCGGTTTTCTTTGCTTCAAGCATTTGCCTGAATCTGAAAATTATTTCTCGTATTAAATCAAGCATAAACTAAAGATAGCATGAAAATCTCCTTTCCATCTGGGATGTATGGAAAAGAGGCTAAATAGAGCAAAAAATTCCTCCCACAATGTCGATTAAAATATTTATGATTGTGATCGGAAAATGACAGATAACTGCATTTGATTAAAAATGTATTTATCTACTTGAGTAAGGCACACGCGTAGCTCATTGCTACTGTGCTAATCCTACATTATTTCAATGTGAGATAAATGCTGCGTAATAAATGAATTACTTCATTTGACTAATGTTTGATTATTTATAAATGTAAATTAAGATAGAAGACTTCATCCTTCAGCCCGATGTTGCGATATTCAGCTTAATTTTCCTTTATTTTTCTATCAGGAAACTTATAACCGCAGCATACACGGTGTTCTCAGTTTCCGTAGGACACATTTCTTGCATTCTCTAAAGCGATTATGTTTCACCTCATTGTGATGATCTTATGAACGTAATTGATTGAAAGGTGTTTTATGATTCGGAAGTCTGCAACAAAATGAATTGACTCGTATCTGATCAAACAATGTCATGGTGATCACTGAATGAACAGTGGAAGCTGAGAACATGTCAATCACAGACTTATGGTCTTAAATTGTCTGTTACGGAAAGTGTATCCAGGTGACATCGAAAAAATGAAAAATGGCAAAAGATATCTGCTTTCCAAGGCCACAAGATACTTTTAGGAAGATATCCAACAAAAATCGGGGTCCCAGATAGAAATGATTCGATATAACAGTCTGCTAAAGACTGTAATCAAGGCCCTAAAATATTGAAGCGCAAAATTTATAAATCAGCATAACCAATAGGAATAGGGTACACGGGTACAATGTACATATTAACTTTTCTTTCTCTTTATCTAAAGATATGAATCAGTTGATTAAAGTTACAAAGCCCAATAATCTATTTAAAGCTCATGTCCGGAATAATGAATCATAATTCAATTTTCTAATTTTCTCTTACCTGCACAGCTGGCTGATGTGACATCGATTGATGTGACAGTTGCAGTTAATGATGTCGCATATTGAAAGTTGGTTGGACTGTTGAGATTTCCCGATGGTTGAACAACTGTAACACCTGCTGCGGCATCGACAGTTCCCGACTGTGGAAGGAAGAAATGTTCCAAATGTACAGTATATATATAAACGAAAAACACTCAAGGAAAAGTCAGAAGTACCACAATTCCCGACCGGTTTCGTCCTGATCTAAGCTGGCTAGTCATGAGATTGAAAATGATTTATCCAAAATATATGCCAGAAATAAACATAGAAATCATTCTACATTCAACTGAAATCTTAGTAAAGAAATGACATCAGCGACTTTCTTTTCACGTTCTATGCGGCTGATGTATATATTCATCTGGGAAATGGAAGCCGTTTCAAACTTCGAAGTGAGATATATAGCACACCGAATTATGATTCAATTTGATTCAGGTCATCCTAAGCATGTTTTGAAAATATACCATATTCTCTTGCCAGGCGACTTTATAGCATTGTATCTGATGAAAATAATAAGTTGCTGCAATTAAGGCAACTAAAGTCTATTCTTTTAAAATTAAAATATCCTCTCAGCCTAATCAAAGTTCGTTTATTACGGGCTAGTAACGATTGTGGTATTGATGTGAATGAAGTTGCAAGCTAGAATGAAGTTGCCAATATGTGCCTTTCATTTGTACCTTTGGTCGCGACAACCCAAAAGTCTTTTCACAGATGATTAAACCGGTCACGCAAAGTTTGTGATTAATTGATCCATTGCAGAACATGCGTTTTTTCAGGTCTTACAAACAACCGCCTCCTGTGCTTAGAATCCTTAGTAAGAACAACAGGAAGACCATTGAAGGTATTTCTCCTTGTAAGGAACCGAGGTGTAAATGTTATCCCAGTTTGATATTGGGAAAAACAATAAAGTTTAAGGTGAGCAATAGTGATCGCATCCGGTTGTTTAGCACAAATAAAAATCCAAGTCCAAGATACCATCTATAGGTAACAAAAGAGGCAACGCCGATAAAGGAAAGGACATGGATAACAACCGAGAGATGAACTCACGTGTGGCTCAGCCAACCCCACACCAAACAGTGGTGGACACCGCCCCAAAATGGGGAGGGAGGCCTAGTAGACAGATGGGACGACTATCTACTTTCGAGGTGGTGTCACGATATATGTCTATCTATCTATCTATCTATCTATCTATCTATCTATCTATCTATCTATATCTATATATATATATATATATATGATTGATTATGATTATATGATAGATGATTGCTAATCTTCTACATCTCAAGTTAAATAAAAGTAATCGAAATCGCCAAAAACATTTGTTAGTGGGTTACTGTGCGTCGATCAAGGTGCTTGTATGCGATGTATGATGCGCTTGGACATTGGAATGATTGTCAGGACATTGGAAGAGCTAGGTTTGGATTTCAACGATATTCGTGGTCAAGGTTACGACAGTGGCGCAAACATGTAGGACAAGAAAAGTGGTGTCCAAGCCCGTCTTTTACAACTGAACTCTCGGGCCTTTTTCACTCCATGTGCATGCCACAATTACAATCTTCTACTCGGCGATGCTGCAAAAATTTGCAAAGACGCTATATCTTTCTTCGTTGTTCCAGCGCCTTCATGTCTTCTTTACTGCATCTACTCATCGCTGGTCGGTGTTCATAAAGCATGTTCAAAAAAATATCAATCACGATTTGGATTCCTATACACCTGCAATGATATGAAACCGGAAGAAATTCTAAACTGTGCGAAGAACCTCGAAATCGAACTGTCGCAAGGTGACAATCGTGATATTGACGGGTACATACTATCAGAAGAAATACAGATGATCAAACCAACACTGCCGGAAAATGTCATTAACAATTCTCTCGAGACATACCGCTTCCCTGCTTCCCGTAATAGAGCGGCTGATTTCCCGAATTTCTTCACGGCTATCCAAATCTTGCTGACCGTCCCTGTAACTGTTGCGTCCGGGGATCGCAGTTTTTCGAATCCTAAATTAATAAAAACATACTTGCGATCTACGATACTACAGGACCGGTAATGCAACTTGGCAATCCTCTCCATAGAAAACGACATTTCAAAATCGATAGATTATTCAGATATAATCGACGATTTTGCTTCTATGAAATCCAGAAAAAGTTGTTTTATATACAAGCGCAACATGACTGGCCCATCTTCTCATAGAGCCACATGTTTCTTTTATTTAGACTTCTTTTTTATTGATCTCATCGCTACATCATTTCATTGAATTTCAGGTCATTCATCATTTTAGTTGCATGCACATGTACTTATTGACGCCAATAGAGGCAAGATTTCTGTATTTTCACATGATGACATGACCAAATTTCATATAAAGATAGATAGACTATCGTGTCTACAATCTGTTCAAATATACATTTTTCAATTCTTAATCGAATGGATCATCTAACATAGTACTCATAATTTATAAATTGCACACATGAAACTATCATGAAAGCATTTGTTCGTTATCATTAAAATGTTTTGTTTTGGCAGGTTTTGGACCAGGTTCGAATTGCATAAATCTGAGATAAACTAAATTTGTTTCCTAGTCTAAATTTGTGAGAAAGCTTACTTAGTCCTTGTAGGGGCTAGTAACATTATGGGAAGTTATGAGAAAGTTATATCAGTCCTCACAAGGATCATCAAAATTTGCTGTGATTTATATTTAGATTGGATATTATGTCTCCTTACTATGTCTATTTGATCATTTTACATCGATTCTGATCGATTTATGTTGATCAAATTGATCTACTGACATAAATATCAACATATCATTTGGAAACAATCACTGTCTGATATAATTCAAGGTAGATTCACTAGCACTTTTCACGAAGCTAAGAATAAGATAATGTACTGTTGTGGGCCAAATTGTGGTTTACAGGGGCAGCTTGGAAGCAGCACATCAAAAGATTTGTAAATGATCCATCCCCACCGATAAGCTCAAGATTAATAAATCGGTGAACAGCTTCGACATCTCTATCTCATCATGTTGTAAAGATATAATAAGATAAATAAATATAATAATATAATAATTATATATAATTATAAATATTATATATATATATATATATATATATATATATATATATAAAATAAATATATAATTATAAATAATATAATAATATAATAAGATAAAATTGACGTACCGAGGGAGGTACCTCACATACGATAGAGGCTAGGCTTCGCGACACAACTGTGCAGGCATTCCCACCAATTGTAACGGTGGCTGTTGGCTGGAATCCTTTACCAGTGATGGTGACATTAATTCCACCTGAAATAGAAGATAGGCCCTGTTAACGTTTGATCATGTTAACGCTGTAATCTTTAGTCTCTACCTCCGAGTCCTCCTGTTGCAGGCTGGATACCGCTAACACTGCCTGTGTATGTGAAGGTGACGGATCCATCTGCTTTGCCCTTTCCCAAAACGTGGACAACAACATCGTTGGTTCCAGCTGGACTGTCGTTCAATGTGCACGAAAGTTGTGTCGATGAAGTAACGGTTGTGACGCTACACGCTGCACCACCGATTGTTACCTCATTATTGCTCGCAGTTGAAGTGTCAAATCTTGAGCCTGTTACTTGGACAGTGACTGTTCCGGTTCCTGTAACGCAAAAGTGTAGTTAAATGCAAAAGTTTGACCATGTACACTATTTTTGTGCACCAATCCACAAAATGAATATTTGTCTTTACAAGATTGTGACATGGAATATATACTGCAGTCGGTTTTAATACTTGTATAAATAGGTTTTGTGATATGCATAAATGAAGACAATCGGTTCATATCACGGCTCTACAGTGCAGAACTGAAGATCAGTCAAATTCATCGGTGGTGAAAATACAGCGGCCAAAAGATATTTGAACAAATAATTCAAGTGCTATAAATGAAGATTTTCCCTGAGAAAGGCGAATGAATCGTAACGTCTCAAATTCTTATGTTTGTTAAATCATTTCTGTCACACTTGGGAAGATGTTTGAACTCATTTGATTTTTGCTTGCTTGGAAGTGGTGGCCGTGCCTCTGCCACATAAAAAATAATAACCTCACGTGTCTGATGGTCTAAAGTCGGCCATGAGACGGTCTACATGAAATAGCACCTTTTGAGAGATTGCGGCAATGTACTTAAAAAAGTTAATCCATTTACATTTGTCATGACAATTCATTATTTTCAACGGTAATATAGAACTGTTCGATGTCATTGGTTCAGACGTCCAACTATCAGGCAGCCAATGGTGATTGCGAAGTCGGAAGTGGCTCGAATTTAAGATGGGATTTTATTCTTATGCATCGACTCGCTGTTCACAAACACGAATCAAAATGGATGACATTCCACTTACATGGCTGTAATTTTATAGTCTAAATCATTTCATGGTTTGATTTAAGCTTCTCATTGATTAGAGATGCCGGTTATAAGCAACTCCTCAACATGTTACTTTGAAAAAACGCACGCCGACCTACAAAAAACTGTTGCATTTCATCTGTTACTTTCAGGATTCCCTCTAGCAGTAATCGGCATTATTACCAGTCTTCTCAGTTTTGCTATGTTCAGCAAAGATCGTGTGACTCCTAAAACGACGCGTTTCCTTCTAAAGACGGTTTCCATAACTGACGCATTGTTTCTTGTCTTGTTTGTTCTTTACATCGAAGTTTCCGTCATTGGAAGACAAGTTTATAAACCACCTCCTCGAATCAATGGAACGCTCAGTGGACCACTTCCATTTTATATGACAAAATTCTACCTTGTTCCTGTTCTTGTGTCCGTCCAAATAGTCGAAATATTTCGAAATTGGATTACTGTACTTATTGGCATCGAACGTTTTATTGTTGTGTTCATTCCTTTGAAAGCTCCACAAGTTTGTACGAAGCGACGTACTGTTCTGACTTGTATTGTCCTGGGAATATTTTCAGTATTGGTCCGAACACCTTTGCTAATTCGTAGAATTTTATCAACGAAAAAATTGGCGATTGGTGTTAATTTATCATCCACAGAAATGCAAACAAAACTACTAGTTGACAGATTGAAGACGATTCACGATTTACTTGACACAATCTTTATGCTAATCATTCCATTAATAATTCTTATCTTCTGTACACTCCGAATAATTCGCAGTCTCAATCAATCTTCAGATTACATTTGTGGAAATACAACACAACAAGGGCGAGATCTTCATAAACGGAATATCAAAGTCACTTGGATGTTACTTGCTGTCATCATCATCTTTGGTATTTGCACAATTCCCTACATCATTTTCACTGTTTCTAAATTCATCTCAACATGTACGTCTAGAATAATCAACTCTATGATTGTACCAATCATTTGGCTCAGTACTGTTGTGTATTCAACCGCGAACTTCTTTGTGTACGTCTTGTTTATGAGAAAATATCGTCAGATCTTGCGTCGAATGTTCGTAAGGAGACAAGTTCCTCAATCATATGACAGGACAAATGAATACAGTGTAGTGTATCGGAGCAGTGTGCCATCGATTCGACGTTGGTAAAGAGTCCATACTGAATTAGTATTGCTTCATGTGTGACTACAAGAATTTTCCTGTATCACTCTGTGATTGATTGCATTTCAGATGAAAGTCTGCCGTCTGAATATAGTAGCAATTGACAGTATGTTTTGAACTATGTATTTTTGACGATAGAGAAAGTCTTAAAACTAACGACAATCAAGCAAAAGTCTAAGGTAAACCTACTATATGCAGTATGAAAGTCAGCACAAGTCAATGACTTCAAAGTATTTATATAATTTTGCTCGAAAGAAAGTCATAAAGCTGTTGAGATTTTTTTATAGTCATCACAATTTTTTTGTCTCAATCGTGCGATAAAAAAAGATATGGCAGTGAAAACAATAGAAATCCAATTTCCCTCTCTGCTTGATTTAGTAGAATGGCATAGTAGTGCTTGGCCCAGCGATCTTCTGGTCCAGGGTTCGGCCCCCGAAAGTGTCATTAGAAGTCGTCAGGAAAGGTATCCGGACTAAAACATCACAACGCTCCAGATGAAAGTTTGACAGTGTCAGTACCGTCCAAGCCCCCAGTGTAGGAGACTTACAACGTTCAGCCATCATTCATTGATTAAGTAGACTAGATTGGAAATCTGTTGTGCGTTGATTGATGTTGAAATCCGCTACACTTAGCACCGATGAAGGTCACGTCAATGTTGATAGATCTTAACGTGACACAAATTCCTAAAGCATAATATAAATTCCTGCATTGAGGCGCTGTATATATATTTTTTCAAAATGCTTTGATATTAAAAGAGAAATGATAATAATGAATCAACAATGAATGTTTAGAAAGTACACTGACATGGCAAGGTCGGGGACGGGTCGACGGTCAGCGTAATGAAACCGGGTGCTATTGGCTCAGACGGTGGAAAACGGTGAGCAGTAATGCGCACAATGACTTTCTTACCAATTTAATGAGTTATGGACCTACGATACATGCAGTAACTGCATTTTCGAAGTCAATCATGCAAAAGCAAATTGAAGCAGAGAATCAAAGCAATGACCCAAATAGGCATATAATTAATGCGATAAGATGAACAGTGTGGACTGAGCGTTGATGTTAAGAAATGTTTTTTTCTCCGAAAGCACATCATGAAGCTTGCTTTGAAATAATTCACTGAAGTGTGATTTACTTCTTCATTTGTGATGAAATCCCAGTGATTTACGACGTCAATTAAGAGTGTTCTACACCGAAAATTAATTGTGAAGATTCAGAGTAAAATCGCCAAAATGAAGTCAAAACATGAAATTTAATTACTCATTTTGTGGAGGCTCTCAAACATCACTACTGAATCATGTAACTCACTTCAACTTTTATGTCGAAGTTAATGTTCTGAACTCAATCATGTTTCAAATTTCATGGCATTCTGATAAATAATTTCTTTTATGCAAAAGAAAATGTACGAAAAATGCCAAGTGTTTCACAATCCATAGATATTTCTTGAATTTTACCATTGGATTTCAATAGGAATCCTTTAACCTTACCTATAAGTGAAAGAAACTGGCTGTGACACTCTAAAATATTTGATGTTTGTATTCAGCGTTTCAAGATCTACAAATTCATGCTATTAAGCCCCTTGAGTGCGAAATTAGGAAGAAAATGTCAGTACCTCCCGTCCTAAAAGATGTCAACAGTTTTCACTTTAATAAGGACGGAGGCTAAGCCATGGGCCATCGTTAGCAAGTCGCGTCCTCCATAAGCCATCAGTCACAAGCCATGTCATTTTGACAACATTTCTTCTCAGATGATAGAAGGAGGCAGAAGAAGAAAATATATGATATTCTTCAAATTTTTGAAAGAATGTAGACATAAAGAATGACGTGTTATATCACAACGTCGGTCCTATTGATGTCATCGCCTAAGGATTCTCAACTGGATGACTGCTTATGGCTTATTGCTTGCGGATTATGGCTTATTCTGAATTCCAGCTCTCATTGAAACTTAAGTGTTGAACTTTTATTTGCGGCTTATGGGTTATGAATTACTGTGCGTGCCTTGGCCTAAGTATTCCAAGATGTTTTGCGGCAGCTGCACAGCGGCGTCAATCAAAAAATGTGGCATGCCGTAAACTAATCACACAGTGCTCCGCGATCCACTGTCAAATGCTCAGGTTGTAGGCTGAATTGGCATAACATATGGTTGCATTGAATTTCAATAATTTATTGCATCTCCTAAGCTCCAAGTGTTTTATAAATTATCCCATGTAATGGAATTATTCATTGTATAGAAAAATCTCGCGATCGATAGTCTAAAGAAGACACAACTCTCGCAAAATTTGTGCAGGTTAGAATATAGGAATTTGGAGACTTTGTTTGAGCTTGGAACTGCATGCATAAGTTAACAATTTCTACTTTTAAGAAGCAGTACATTTGTGTCACATACCACATCTAAGCGGTGCTCTTAAGATATGCTACATTTTCATGCTCTTACACTGTTGTAATTCTCTTGATTAAGCATTTTATTCTAGAATAAATGTCGTCAACGGTCGACATAGACCTAACCAAATCAGCTGGCCGGCCCACGTGATGAGTAGTCATCGGGCAGGTCATCCAGATCTTCAAAGTTTATGTTCAGGGCCGACTGTCCGATCTCCGGCAAAAACAGACCAGGCCGACCGGCGGCTGATTCAGCTCTGTGACATGGTACTATCGTTTAGGCGCTGTAGTCATGAGAACGCATGTCCACGACATGTCCATAACATAGTGTCGGTTTTCTATGATTAAAACAGTGTGACAGGTTGGGCGTGCACAGGCGACGGTTACACTTAAGACAGTTTTTTCGCAATTGCAGTAGTTTTATTTACGACGCACACTAACACAGAGCTTAACTGGAGTTTGCCAAGCAGTCATTCAGGTCATGGGCTTCGGAAGATGTTTACCAATTTTTACTGATATTTTACTTATATACTTTACCAATCCTCACTTATCGGGCTTTTCGCACAACAAAAACTAATTGTCGGTTGGTGAGGGGAGGGTGCTCGAAAGGAAGGGAATTATTATCAAGGGAGTTGTTAACTGAAGGTGACTGGATAATTTACGCAACTGAAGGGTTATAATCATAGAATTTATTTAACATAATAATAATAAACGTAACATGTACTTGTAATCAAAATCAGGCATACACAGATTACTCGAGCGACAATTGCATCTTGTTTCATGCACATTTGAGGAACCGTACGAGTTAATCGACGTGTAAAACTGATCTTAAGAGCCACCACTCTCCTGTATCTTCCTTTGTTATCAGATTCAGTATGATGAATAAATTATTAAATACGAGTAAATTAAATTAGCAATTAGAATTAAGCTTGGGCTGGCTATCGAATGATAAACCTATGGCAAAAATTTGTCTCATTGAAATCAAAAAGTGCATTGGTCAAAAATTGTTGAAAGCGATGATCTCATATTTAAAATGTAATGCAAATATGTCATACACAGACGGTCAATCTAGATCCTGGCCTGAAACATGTAAATAAACATGTGACTCAACCAGTTTCTCGTGGCATCTGTCAGCGCGATCATCGCGATGGGAGTCCATCCCGCCCTCCGCCTGTGTAATGAATCTGTTTATTGCATCATCCCCTTGACTGTCTCATGTCCCCTCAAATTTTCAGTCACATGATTATGCACGCTGAATGACGGGGACAAATTTTACTTTTCAAAACATTGTGGTTTATATTTGCAATTATGTCATGCACATAATTCACCCAACAGAATATCTTCATGGCTTTCAGGAGTAGCTATATTACATTATCTAAAATCTGTGTGTAAAACAAGTCACTTATAACCGCATGAGCTGCAATGCGACGTAGCCCTGCTAAATTTCCGTGAGTGCAAGTAATTCGCAAGACGTTGTCTAAATCAGTATCAATATGTTGCGACGATTATGTTGCTTTATGTATGTCATCTCATCATGGGCTCAATTTGAATTTGAATTCGAAACATACATGTGCATTCCCATGTTTGCAAATGACAATCACCTCATCGCCTCAATTTTCTTAGGGAAATAGATGATGATTGGAACTTCATGGAACATCTGCTCATATTAGGAATGTTGAGTTAAAATACAAAGCATTACTGATGCTTGTTACTGATTAATTTGAAATGAAATGACACTGAAATAATTCATAACTCTGTTCCCTTTTTTACTTCTTCCATTAATGCTGTATTCATGTTTAGTCTGATCGTTTGTCTATTTATCCATGACATTTTGAAGATATGTGAGAGAAGCAGACATGAATTGCTGTTTCTTGCAAAAAAAGCAACTATATGATAACAGAACTGTTAAAATTTTACTAAGATTTGTTTTTCCAAGCTTCTGGGATATGTGAATATCGAATCATCGAATTTTTTAGTGAGACGTGTTTTCCTAATTTCCTCCGAGACTGTGGATGGAGGTTCAGTGTAGGATTACTTTTATGAGATGTAGCTAGTTGAAAAAACAGGAGATTCTTGCGTGTCTGACTGAGGAAATATTTTGACTTCAGGGAGAGTTTTGCTGGATGCATTTCACTTGATATTCTTAGTGAATAATACATTGTGCTCTACTGATAAATATAATTATGAATTATAGCCATCTGTCGAGGGCACAAATTGGAAGATATCCGTCGGCGCGCATCGCACGAGTCATAGCATCAAAAGTAGTCCTGGAAATTATGATGTTAACTATAATAGTGGTTGGCGGCGCATAGGTCTTACTGAAGAAGAATGACTGAGATTTATGAGTCAGGCGGCAGAAGCTGGGTCGACATGGATCGTTAGGAAATCTTTGAGTATTGGGAGAGGTGCTGCTCGACTAACCATCAGATATTATTGTCCGGGCGAGGAGTGGAGGTGTCCAATTATTAAACAGTCGAAACACCGTTGAGTTGATGCTCTGTTTGCTGATGATTTCTCAGTATTTGCTGCACAATACCATGCTTTTGGGTATTTTCAACCCTAAAACGGGTGGATGTATACATTTTGTTACCATTTCCACCTATATGCACTGTAGCTACCACAATAATTATTGAGTGGCTTTTATATTTCCTGTCCATGAATAACAACATCAAATCAATACGAATTGATCTTTTACCTTGCCGCTATGTACTTAGGGATCTTTAAACGGGTGATTGTTAACAATAAATATGTCAATGTAAGATCTGCATAAATATCCGTCATATCATCTCGTCCTCATCTTTAGTTCGTATATAAAGCAAAAACATTTCTCTGATGTCAAACGAAGTTTCGCAAAGCAAACCCTGTGATGCGAGAGAGCCATGTCATGCTGTAGCTCGATCACATATTCCTATTTCTTTTGTGTTCATGCTACAGGCACTGACTATGAATTATCAAAAAGGTGACAACCTGCCAGTGTTCGAAGCCGAGGGTGATATCGAAATACAAAAAGTGCTGTACAAGACTCAGACAGTAGGTACGAGCATCACCGACGAAAGTGACATTGAAGCACATGTTGACGAAAATCAAGTGACTGAGGCTGAAGTAATGAGAGCTGTTGATATAACATGCTCATCAGAGCCTTTTGTTCGCGACATAGGCAGCGCAACATCGTGACTGAATTCTCAAGAAACGTGGTTCATTCTCTTTCTGAACGCGAATCATTTGAACTTTTCATATCTGAGGCCATGATGCGGAATATTGAGGGGAATACAAATAAGACTGACATTCGACGTGCAGCACCAGTAAAGAAATGGTATAGGAATGCGGTTTCCTTCTTCGAAATGTGCGCCTGCTTCGGCATTATTGTGGGAGGGAGCAGGAGCTGATCGTGACAATTTCACGTCCTTAGACGATCTTTAGGACACAATCGATGGCCGTCCATTTTATAAGACAACGTTGTCTCTCCAGAATTTCAAATTTTTTATCCGTACTGTTCGGTTTGACAATTATTGTTCTGATGAATTCTCGTATGGCGGCAATCAGCGAAATGTGGACTCAGTTTCTGCAAAAAACTTCGTGCTCACTTAATTCCAGAGACTGTACTCACGGTCGATGAATAGTTACTCGAGTACCGTGATCGGATTCTGGAGGGATCTTGCATTCCGTCAAAGCCCCGAAAGTATGGATGGAAATTTTTGTTCTGTAATGCATCCAACGGTTTTTTCTTTGAACGGGAAACTGCATACAGAACGAGAAAATGATATTGTATACCGCAACCTGGGATGTGAAGTTGTAATGAATCTCTAGACCCATATAACACCAGCCGTGAGACAGTAACGGACAATTTTTACGTCTCATCTCTTGGCCTGGAATCTACTTGAAAGTGGTCTGACTTTACATAAAAGGTTGCAATTTCTCCTAAACAGCTTAATGTTAGACCAATTTTAAAAAATGCCGATACTGTTTCATTCCCAAATTTTCGTCTGTACACAGAACGCGTCAGGGCAAGAAGGGGAGCAGAAGGGGGAAAGACCCCTGACGCGGTCTGTGTGCAGACGAAAATTTAGGAATGAAATTTCAAGATAAAACAGTATCGGCTATTTTAAAATTGGTCTAACTTTGTTGGTGACAATGAGAAATCATCGTCGGGAAATACCAAACACATTGAAAAGTAAACGCCCTATCATCTATACGATCTTCGTGCATGATCACCAGAGCAAAATTGTGGTTGCTTCACATATTCCTAAAAGGAACAAAAATGTGATTTTATTGAGTTCATCGCTTTCTGGAGAACAATGTGATGAGATAACAAGCCCCTTCTCTTAAGTGGTTACAACTTTGGAAAGAAAGGTGTAGACTGGATGGACGAAATGATAGAGGAATCCATGTTGTCGGAAGACTTTGAGGTGGCCTCTGTTGTTGGCATTCAACAAAATTCACATCGCATGTTTGAATGGGTACTTGCTTTTGAAAAAATGGCTATGAGAAAAGAAGAAAGCACTACTTGAAAGCGGTTGCATTTCAGCTTGCTAAATCTTTTCTAAGCTTCTGGGATATGTGAATATCGAATCATCGAATTTTTTAGTGAGACGTGTTTTCCTAATTTCCTCCGAGACTGTGGATGGAGGTTCAGTGTAGGATTATTTTTATGAGATGTAGCTAGTTGAAAAAACAGGAGATTCTTGCGTGTCTGACTGAGGAAATATTTTGACTTCAGGGAGAGTTTTGCTGGATGCATTTCACTTGATCTTTTTAATGAATAATACATTGTGCTCTACTGATAAATATAATTATGAATTATAGCCATCTGTCGTACGAGTCATAGCATCAAAAGCAGGTCTGAAAATGATGATGTTAACTACATGTATGATAGTGGTTGGCGGCGCATAGGTCTTGCTGAAGAAGAATGACTGAGATTTATGAGACGCAGCCGTCAGGCGGCAGAAGCTGGGTCGACATGGATCGTTAGGAAATCTTTGAGCATTGGGAGAGGTGCTGCTCGACTAACCATCAGATATTATTGTCCGGGCGAGGAGTGGATTTGTCCTGTTATTATACGGCCAAAATACCGTTGAGTTGATGCTCTGTTAACTGCTGATGATTTCTCAGTATTTGCTGCACAATGCCCTGCTTTTGGGTATTTTTGATAGGGTGCTTTGCAATGATTAATGTAACATAAAACTCATGACTATCAAATTATCATTGACTTAGGGACACAGTGTTCGATATTATGCGATGTAGAATTATATAATGCATTTATGACATTACACGCACAAGGCTTGAAGTAGACAAATATTCAACGTAAGAGTTTCTACTCTATGAAAGCCTAAAGTCTAATACTAATGAAACTGATTTTTATCATTTTCTAGCAGAAAATATAATTCATCCATATTCTAATTCCGCAACCATTAACTTGATAAGGAAAGTACCAAACACAGCACCTTAGTGCAAGGAGCAAGCACCGTAGACAGTACCTAGAACAGCACCAAGTTAGACATAGTGACGCCATAAATGTGATATTCTTATTTATCTGATGAAGTTAAGTCGTCATTCAGTTTTCTCTAGGATATTTTCGTCTTTCTTTGTTGCATGCATGTAGGCATGTGTTGAATCAATTTGTGTAACAAGATCTAGATAAAAAATATTTGCTAGCAAACTTACAATACTGATTTGATTGTTGTGTGATGAAATTTGTAATTCTTAATTACTTATAAGAAAACTTTATTCTGATATCTTCTCTCACCTGAAGTTGGGCTCACTGCTGTGACAGTAGGAGTCTGAGATGTCAATTGCTCAAAAGTTGACGTTCCCGTGTTTTTCGCCACTAGATTATTGACAGTAACTTCCACCTACAAACAAGGATTGACAATATTATCGAATATCAAAACTGATTCATTCATGACAAAAAGTGTCATTCCAGGATTTCATACTCTCTTTGCTGCTGAGTGAGCTTTCACTCTTTTTTGAATTAAAATTTTACGATTTCAATCGTTCTCTGTGCTGTTCAATAACATCAGTTTTCCAGCAATACAATAAATGCACGTTCAGAGACCACACCAAAGTAGCTAGGTGGAACAATAAAGAATTTCAATACATTCGATGAATAAGAAAAATTTCCATCGTCACTTGCAGATCATTGTATAATCCATCTGATTGTAATACTGTCACGATTTCTTTAAACTCTGAACATGACATAAATTTGCTTGTGGTGCTCAATGAAGGGCATTGGATGGGGCAACCGGAAGATTGCAGTAGGCCTTCCTTTCAGCAAAACTTCAGAAATTGCTGCGATTCTTCGCGGTAAAATCGCAAAAAATTCTATCTGAAGTTTGGAATGTACTCAGACCGCACGAAAACGGGGATGAAAGGAGAGTGATTAGTCAACATCGAGCACACTCTGTCGTACGTTCTGAGTGTATTCCCGAATTTCATCAGTATCCTAAATGATTCTATCAATGTTCTTTTTCATTCATTATCATCCATCACTAATTTGGCATAAGGGAATTTGGCATTTGGCACCAGTGTGTACTTCTGTCTTGAAACAATGATTGCAAGCAATAATTATATTGGATAATAGTTATGTCAACTGCGATTCCATGCAATCACAGTTGCGGGAGCCGAATAGAAGACGCACTAGGAACTTTCATGACCAGTGGATTCAATTCGAGAGGGTGTGGTAATTAAGAAAAAATGAAATTTAATCCGACTTACGCACAGTATTAGACAGCAGGCATTGTCTGCTGTCTGCCTAAAGGCGAGGCTCTTCATCTTGCAATGCTAGGAAATGGCACAATCTGCTGACAAAAATGATTGCGAAGTTTCAGTAATAGTTAAGAGCAATTTCACACATGGAGATTCGCACTCCAGAGAAATTTGTGAACATCTTTCCTACGCCTGTTATCTTTACGATTTGTTAGTCAATCGACCTCTGAATAGTCAAACCTTGCAACTATTATGAAAATTACAAGTAGAGGTGTTATCAAAAAAGGAAAAAAGAAAGGTGAAGGAAAAGTTGAGAGCGAACACCGCCAGCCATCGATGCACTTCCCTCAAAATTATCGCAACACTGCAACCAAAGATGCACTGCTGCAGTCAAGAATGCTCACGTCGGTCGCCAGTTGTTTCACTCATAAGATGGCCAAGTGACTTAAGAAAGGTCTTTGTAGATTTGCCGCACACTCCAGTAGTCTCGATAGCAATGGAAAGGATATTGAGGTATGAGGTCACGATACTTCAAACGCTTTCGATTTTCAGCTGCAGCAGAGTTCCCGAAATGATTGCAGAATCGACTAGATTGGAAGCACCATAAGTATCGGTAAAGGTGAAGTCCCACAACAGATGCTTGCCATTTTTATAATGGGAAAGTGGTGAGAACGTTAGGACGCTTGCAGTCATGCTTGCTTAATCCAATCGTTTAAAGGACTGTTGGAATGACAGCAGTTTGGAAACCACGTCGCATTACATCATTTACAGCAAAAATTGCTATCTTTTAAACCAATTATATGAATTCTTCGAATTTGAAGGAATATTGCCAATCGTAGAATTTTGAAGGAATTCATGCCAATCCGCAAGCGCTGAAAGACTTTTTTAGCTATTCAGCCAATGCATTACAATTCTCTTTCTTCAAGTGCTTCCGTTTTGCTTTTAATTGTACTTCTAGTAGATAAACGGGCAAGGTTAAACAGCAGCAAGGTTTTTTCATCCCTTACGAATGTCCACCTGCACCGTGACGAAGCGCGTCGGGATCTTTATTTTGACAGATATAAAATCGTCTATAAATTGAGGGAGGAATATATTTTTTCTTGCATCGCTGAATATCAAAGATTCTGATTCTGTGCTTTATTTGACTTTCACTCTGTTCTTTAAATTCTCCTTTGATTTTCACTTCATTAATTTATAAGCAAAATTCACATTTCCTCATGAATCAAACTTTGATCTCCTCACACCAGAATGAATTTTCATGTCAGCAGTTGAAAATGATCACCATCCGATCCACCATCTTATTGCACAAGTAATGACGAACTCTGGACATTTCCGCTTACCAAGCATAAACACCTCCCTCCGGGATAAGTCATTCGCAATTTCCATGCCAATTCTACAATTCTGGTTTCAGGTTGTAAAAGCTCTCAACTTTTTCTCTTTGTTTCTTATTATGGTTTATCTTGCATTACTTCATTTTGTAACTTTATGTTCTGGGGTCCCACGATTATCAGTAATGGGACTGTTGTATACTTTTCAATAAACGGCTTTATCATTATTATGAAATATTTGTGACTCACCTGCGGCTTAATGGCATGACCACGAATCAATTCATCAGGAATATCATCGTAATACAAGCCACCGTCTTTAACATTGACCACCGAAATTGCGACTCCTGTTCCTGTCAGTCCGCTACCATCAGTCTAAAAATTAATTGTAAACAATTGAGAATATAGACTAGAATGTGAAAATAAATGAAGAGTTTGAATGCAAAACGAGATAAGCTCCAAATTTGAAAAATTGTCGATAATGCACAGAAATAGTCCTTATGAGTACACTGTAGATGGACGTTCTGGCTAAATTCAGTCGAAAGCTTTTTAGATTCGATGTAGCATCGACGTAAATATTCATTTTAGGTGTAAAAGGCGATAACCGACGCTCAGATGTAAAACGCGATATGTGCTAATGGATGGACTCATTTAAGGCCCCAAAAAGCTATATAATATATCGTGTTATCCATTTCTACAATTTACAATGGAATCTTGAAAACATCTTACGGAAATTAAGCACATCCTTACATCCATCTGAGTAATATTCATGTCTGTCAGTTTCAAATGCTATGCACTGTTTTCATTTGCATGACTGAGACAAGCATTTGCGGTCGAAAGCTCACAAACAAAACCCTAACTGCACAGCAGGAAGAGTGCACGGGGAAGAGCTATGGTTGCAAAGAATTGTGCATAGTGTGGTATATTGATTGCTACAAGATAGAAGACGCAAAGTTTCTGCACGAGTGCGATTTATTTCAAATACCGTGGTGATCATCATCAGTGGTGATAATGCAACAAACGGACAGGATTATATGCGGTTTCAGAAATGAAATCAGTGATGAGCACATTTAAAAAAAGGGAACCGGACAGTCGCACGACAAGAGATTGCTAGTTAAAATCGACAGGATAGTCTGTCAGCGGGCACAGAAATAGAATAAGCCACGCTTAAAATTGACAGAGAAATATCTGTTAGCAAACATAGAAATAGAATATTGATTATATTGAAAATAAAATTTGTGCACGCATTTTCAGAAGTTTCTTTTCGAGTATTCAACCACATCTCGTTTTACCCAATTTGTTATTACTGCATTTCCAAATATCAGAACTTCCCTAAAGTCAACTTCAAAAGAAGGAAATCGTCACAAGTAATTAGTCAGAAGTACAAACCAGGGCATCAAATTATCTAAGCATTCTTGACATTTCACTTAATTCATTCAATCTTGACATTTCGAAACTTGACATGTTCACTTGTTTTCGTTTGAATATTGAGTATTAACCGATTACAATCAGAACTTTATTTGACGTTTAATTGAATGGAAGTTTAATTCATGTCAATAGCACAAGTTAAGATCAGTCAAACTTCATACAAAAACAGAAAATGTTGGTTGCTATAATTTTCTTTTGAAGCGTTTCACATAATTTCTTCTTTCCATTACCATTAATAGTTTTAGATTTCAAATTTTGGATGTCTTCAAATATCTCCAACGTTTTGCTACAGAGTGCATTTAACTTGTTGTTATTTGATAGCCCAATCAAACTTAAAGAAGAAATAAACGACCAATAGAAATCAATAGCTGACATTATACTAGAAGTAACAGAGTGTCTAAGACTGATAAATTAGGGAGGATATCGTCGTTTTTCCATTGATCGAAAAATTCTTTTGACTACAACAAGGGTTTTAAGAAAATGGTGAAAAGCTTTAAATATTTTATATACCTAATGCAGTGCAATGCATGGATGAAATTCAATAGCAATAGCTTATGATCGGCAATGATATCATTTTATTTTTTTATAATGAAAATATACCATTTTTTGGTGAACTATGCGTTGGCCTACACCGTAAATAGGTCTAGTCATACGAATTTTTCGATTTACACTGCCTCCATGCTACTTTTGCTGCTCTTAGCAATGAAATTAAAATTAGATTGCATACAGAATCTATATATTCCAAATAATGGAAGACCGAAGAAAGCAGTTTAGTCATACAAAGCTAAGATTCTCGTATATCAAAACTTATAGTAGGACCTATACATTAGACATCGCAAGTTTTGATTTAAACTCTATTCACTCGAATTACAAATATGCTTATAAAATGCGGTTGGTTAGGCCAACAGTATCAAAAGTACGAAAAAAGGCTAAAAATATTTGTATTACAGTCCTGCATTGCTTGGCAATCTGTTTGATAGACAGACTGACAGACTGTTGCTCTTCGCTACATGAATCAACCAGTGGGGAAGGACGTGGGCGGAATAAACGAAAAAGTCTGAATTTGCTTCAATACAAAATGAGAGGAATCTATGATTAGAAAATATAATGGATCAAAAATTTTTGATGATTTTGTATCATTTTTCAAAAATAAAATGATATCATTTTATCATTGCCAATCTTTGGTAATAGCGTAGCCAAACAATGATTTTAGTTCACTGCTCATGCCTGGTAGGTCTGGCCAGATTTCAATCATGACCTTGACTATTGGAAGTCAACAGCTGAAGGGAATTTCCAATTAAACTATCGCCTATGTACTTTATGAAGCCTAGATTTGATTATAGAAGTATTGAATTTGACTCTAGATAATAAGCTTGATTAATTTTATTAAAGAACTTAACCGATATTGATCTTTTAGCATGTTTTCATGTGAATAGGGTCAATTGATATACGACTGTGCTGCTATGTCATGCTTATGTATGAATTTCAAAACTCATTCAAGTACTTCCTGTTAACATAAGCATTTTTGTAAAATTTATGCATTTTATCTTAGATTTCATTTTTATGAGCATAGATCACCTATTTGAAGTTCAACTCCGCATTACTCTTGTAACTTTAAGGCCTGCTTTACACTAGCAGTTCATGCAGCAGATGACGAAAATGACCTCGTTATGACGTTTGCTGTAATTTCCTGTGACACGGAACATGAAGTCAGTGCTGCAGTCATAGAAATAGATTGTTTATCTGAAGTTGATTAGAATGGAAATTGACTCAAGGTCACGGCACATCCGGGGGAACTAAGTTGGGGCATGAAGAACCAATGAAAAGCTTATAATTGCACATGTGACTGATTCTAACCCAATGATACAGTCGTTGACAAGTGTATCTAAGTGAAAATGCGTGCGCTTTTTGTGCCACTATTGTGTATTGCATGAAGCTTTACTTCCATTCTAGAGGTTTTATTGTTATCAATTTCTATGGTTACAGTGGCAGTTCAGCGATTAGACCGGTGTCTATTTCTTGGCAGCCTGCTGCAATGATAGGGTCATCTGATTGGTTAATTTTCTCTATTTTTTCGTTCCATGTGCCACTTTGGTTGGACAGCGCAGTAACTGATTTGCTGTCTTGCTGTTTGCAATGTATGTGAATCAGGAGCTGCACATGCTGTTCTGTTCCATAACCAAAGAAATTGATAACAATAAAGCCTCTAGAATGGAAGTAAAGCTTCATGCAATACACAATAGTGGCACAAAAAGCGCACGCATTTTCACTTGGACACACTTGTCAACGGCTGAATCTTTGGATTAGAATCAGTCACATGTGCAATTCAAAGCTTTTCATTGGTTCTTTATGCCCCAACTTAGTTCCCCCCGGATATGCCGCGACCTTGAGTCAATTTCCATTCTTGTCCGCTTCAGATAAACAATCTATTTCTATGTCGGTGGCTATGTCATGTTGTCTAGTAATCACATGACGAAAGTGTCACTCGTCTGCCGCAACTGCAGCGACTGCCAGTGTAAAGTAGGCTTAACATCGGATTTTGAACATTATCATTTTAATAAAGAATAAATAAACAGGGCACTATTTTTGCAAGGAAGTATGTGGAATCTGGTACACGTAAACCTGACGCACATCTCTACAATTGGTTTCTTGAATTAAAGAAAAAAACATGGAATCTGATAGCAATTAAAAAGAAACTTACGACAATATCCGGTTGATCACCGCCACTCCTGATAAATTTAAGTTGCCAGACGTAACCGGCACATGACCCCCATCGCGTCACGAGAAGTTGACCCATTCGGGTTTGAGCAGGAATCAGCATATTCTTTAATTCATCAACTGTAGAGTTTGGTCTAATTCCTGAAAACAAAGGTAGGAGCTTTTTCATTCGAAGGCATCATTTGAATAACCATAGTTGGCAAATAAAAATAGTTTTATAGTTCTTTTGTACGACAAATATTGCCAGTTTTGCTTGAATAAGTTCCATACAATTAAAAGTTTACTTTGGGAACCTTGGATACTCAGTTAGAATACAAGATACAGCTGTGCTGTGATCATGAACTTCGTAGGATTTTTGTCTACACAGCGGTCACACTGAACGGCAAAGAAAGTGCAGGGAATTTTCTACAAACCAGAGGAATTTTACGCACTCAACGCTTTTGCACCGGTAGTGAGGCTGCACTTAGGAGCAAGAGAAGATAGCTGACGATGCAACACTCGAGGGTGTCAACAAAAAAAAGTGGGGGGGGGTAGAATAGAACCAACTTACTTTGAGGTAAAGAGGGCAACATTATACGCCATGTAGTGTCCGTCAGTAGACGATCGAAAGGAAGCACAGAAGGAAGAGAGGAAAGAATATGAGATGAAATAAAGTCAAAAGACGCAAATAAAGAATAAAAAGTACATGTAAGTATGTATTAGTATAAATCTAGGCATTCATTCAATTTCAAACAGATTTCTACAAGCTCTCAAATCATTTTCTATTATTTGACATACCCGCTGTTTAGCAGATCAAAATGGTCAGATGCGATCTCTCTTGAAATGACGTTCGTCTTTCGCACTACTAAGTGTCAATTTTGAATATGAAAGAGCTAACTTAGAAAATCTGATGCTTGAAATAAAAATCGTAAAAGCAGCTTTGAGATTGTGCAAATCATCAATACTATCATTTTCGAATCTCGACATTTTTAGTAACATAAATTTATCATTGTCACAAAAAAGAAAGTCATAGCGAGATCTTCCAACCTGGTCTCATCGGGGTGTACCCAGGTAATGAAACAGATGGTAAGTAGACAAGTCAATGTCACAAAGAGTGCTGCTCACCAAGGCAGCAAAAGCTGCGTCACAAATTCCTTTATCGAAAAATTTCCTTTATTATTATTTATTCCTTTATGTTGCAAAGTTCTGTATCGAAAAGCATTTCGTCGACTGGAGGCACTGTACATCAAAGCGCACAATCCAGTTCTTTGCCAGCAAAAGGAATTTGTGACGCAGCTTTTGCTACCATGGTGAACAGCACTCTTTGTGACATTGACTTGTCTACTTACCATCTGTTCACCTGGGTACACCCCGATGAGACCAGGTCGAAAGATCTCGCTAAGTTATCACTGTTAATTTGTTTACTTGCTATGTTATCTCATCATATTCTGAAGCTGCTCACTTGCATTTTAAAGTGCAAAAGAAAGTTCCAGTTTTCAAAAGTAGACTTGCGATGACAACAAATATTCTTGAGGAACAAAGAAAACAACGCAATCTGCAATTTGGAAAGCTACAATGCTGTCCTACTGCATACACATGCCAAGTTCACGAAAATCAAAAAGAATTGAGCACCAATCCTGTGAGTGCTTGATGGCTGCACACGCTGAGAACTGCAAGAAATTCCGGTTCAATTCACATCGAAAATAAATACAACCACATGTGCAGCATGTATACATTAATATAGTGCTGAGTTAGACTAATGGAGATATTGAAAGTCTGGAATTTTGAAGAAGCCTGGCTGCATAGCACCAGAAAGGTGAAGAAAGTTTTAGTGGCTTTGCAAGTGCTAACTACGAAGTCTTGAATGCTTTAAATGACTCTTGTCTTACGTTTGAAATAGAATTCCAACCCATGAGGTGCAGTTAAATAGAGCAGATTTATTGACCATAAATAATGATTAATTTTGAGCAGGTAAGAATAAAGGAAAGCGAGGAAAATTTCGATGGAAAGCAACTGATGCGAGGTCAGTAAGTTTATTTCCTTCATGTTCACAGAAATAAAGAATACATCCGTAGAAAGACTTTTACTGACCTGAAAAAGGTGATTCTCTTGAGACACTCACACTCACTGAAAGATGTCTGTCTCAGTGTCTCAGACTGCCTGAAACGATCTCAGCAATTCTTTATGTATGAGAAGAAGCGATATTTTAGTATCTGCAAGAATATTTGTACGTCAGTGTCAATTACAACAACGCAAATTATTATTGTTATTTGCCAATTTTATCTTCTGGTATGTAATGAATATTTGAAGATTGTCTGCAATTATATCAATTGAATGTAAAAGTATAAAAGCAGCGGCATCAAGGATAAACGGTCATGGATGACAACAAGTTCATGTTCATTGATACGAAGTTCATTGATCATAATCTATAAAATTCTGTGGTTGTATTTGATATTGTAGTCTCGGATGTTGTTCGGATGTGTGGACTTTTGTGCTTAACTCGCATAGATATGAGCAATAAACCGGTGTGTCTTTAATACTTTGCAGATAAAGCCTATGACAAACTTATGGTCACTGAGGTGAGCAGCCTTTACAAGAAAGTTTCCAGCTGTCATATATTGTGAGTGCGAAACTCCTAGAGCGTGGTCTAAAACAATGTAAGATAAATGCTTGATAAAATTATATGAAATATTGGTAGCACCATTGTACATGTACAATTTTTCGTGGCAAGTTCAATTTACAGTTGAACGTTTACACGCATGCGCGTGCTCAATATAGAATGATTCATATTCTAGTTTGAATTTTACATATTTAGATCGGCCACTAATTCTACAACATGCTTGTGCACTGTTTACAGTTACATGTACAATATGGGTAAAAGATTTCGTCGTAGAATAATTTTGTTATGATGTTTTCAGATTATTGACGAAACCGTGTAGGTAATGTAATTAATTTGCTTCTCATCGTTTGATGGCACCATAGAGATAAATTGCCTTGTTTGCGTATTTCGGTCTAGATATGACTTTCCTCAATACTAATGGTCACGGCCAGAACTAGCTTCAAGGGGCAGGAAGATCAATTTTCTATTGAATGCAAAAATAAAAAAAAATTTCCATAAATTCCAAATTCAAGCCTGACTTCTGACGAACTAGAACATTTACACCACATTAATCGCACATAGCAGCAAATTTGGATCGTGAAGAGTCGAAGGATGTGAATAATATTTCCATTTGACGAATTGATCACGGAGAAAAATTTACTTAAAGATATGCACTTTTCACTTGACAGGTCTGCCTGCAATCTGACCGTTGAAGCTCGTGGGTTCTCTGATAAGATCTACTATTGTAATGCGCGCGTTTGGCCAATCACACAAGCCATTTAAGAGAGTCTAATATCTATGTCAATCTGTATCGCTTGCTACCATTGCATTCCATGGCTGGGATAGGATTATGTCCGCACCAGACTAACCCACACGCAAATGAATCTATCTCTGTTGATGGCGTCAACTGCTTCTTGAGAAATCAATAAAATAGTGACGCGTAATAATAGCAAATCATAGCAATACTGATGAAGAGCGAGTTGCATGTGATCATCACTTAATTTTCTGAAAAATGCAGATAAGTATAAGTAAGATCTACTCACCCGTTATACTGATCCCATCGAACGTCAAACCAAATGAACCCTTCGGAGGCTGAGAAGCAGACTGAGTTCGTTGAACTTGAATGGGATCGGTGCCTGACCATCTTGTATCCCGGAAACTAGCTGAATTGCTTGTTGAGCCGATGTTCCCAGCAGTCCTCTATAAATCAGAAGAGAAATGTACAATGTACCTGTGCACCTTAATTAACGCAAAACGGAATGAAGTATAGTTTCATCATTTGCCCTAAACGACAGACTTTTGGAAAAATTTAGACTTTAAACCTCGTCAGCTCTTTAAACCGTTGAAGGAGGTCCCATACTTCAAAAGGAGAGATAGACGTTGGCAGCTATTCCGTTGATTACGACGATTAAGAACAAATACCTACAGGAATTGCCTATAATTAATCGATCCAATTACATTATTAAAAAATGAATCTGGGTGCTTCTAAAAAAGGAGCCTAGAATTTTAAGGTGAGATATTCGGACCGTGTGTCATCCGCGCACAAAATTTTGAAGTTCGTGCCACTCACCTACTTGTTTTTAGGCGAGATGTACTTTAATTAAAAATAGCTGACTGAAGCTCAAAAATAGTGAATAAGTGTTTTTTCTACTAAATCGCTCATGCTTAAAACCAAGCGGCATTTATCCAACGAAAATCTCGTTAAAAATAGACTTCACTCTTTCTGTAGCAATTATAGTTAGTCATGCTCTCAATGCCCCGCACACATGGTTTTTTGGTTATTTATGAGAAGTACAAACTCATGCTGCGTGAAAAATGACAAAAAGTAATATACTTGGAGAAGATTTCGTGCTATGAAATGTTTAGATATATATATATGTAAAATGTAGCCATTTGAGATTTCATTATCTACTGAGTATAGGCTCAGTCAGCTCATTTCCCCTCCCCTAGATTTTAGGATTTTGATAAATCTCACATCTTGCTACAATCTCTTTTGAAGATTTGATGCATTTGTAGTCTGCGTGATTCATTGATGGTAACAACGAGTCAAACAATTGTTAGAAGAAAAGCATACAAAATTATAATTGAAGTTTAACTTGGTGTAACAATGGAAACATTTCCCACGTGTATCGATTTATGTTTCCGAAAACTTGAAGTTAAACTTTACAAATTTTGGAAAGCTAAGGCAAGAAAGAAACAAACCATGTGTTGGTTGATGAAATTAAAAGAAGAAAGGATGAAAAGTGTTGAATTTCCAGTGCTGTATTGATACTAGGCGACGGTGAGTGAGCACGAGTAGCAACTCAGCATTAATCAAATCCTCCCAATCTGTATATACATGTAGTTTCGATTTCATTAAATGAACATGAGTCGAGACCAGGTACCACTTGCGAGATATGTAAATTTTCACACTTTTCGAGATATGTACACAAATTTGGTTGATCATAAAAGCAATACAGAATATAGAATAGTATTCCACAAATCCTCCATGTCATGACAGCTAGAATAGGTAGTATAAATTGTTAAATTAGCAATTCGATGGGTTACCGTCACTAAAAGCTCAGCTTTATTATAATAAGATTGTTTTCTTCAACGTGATTATATCACAAACTGCCACTGAAAGAGCAAAACATAATAATCAAGGAAACTGATCATAATTTACTTTAAAAAATGTCAATGGGTCCACATTACTATTCAGATTCAAGAAATGAAGCCTTGTGAATCATGTAATCATGCCGATGAAAATTGAATTAAAAACATCTCAACCAAGAAGCTCTCATAAGATCTCAACTCTTCCTTGAAAACTTACAGGAACTTGCATTATAATGTAGTTCGTGAAATTTCCTAGATCATCAGCTATTTCCGCTTAATTAAGATGCTTGTTAGCAAATATTAATTTCTTTTGACATCCAGCATGTCTCATACTACTTATAAAAGGGCTTCATGTCGGTAGTATATAAATTTGCCAAAATTTAGCTTTTAAAAAAACTGTCTAAATAATTTTTTGGACCACATGAATGTAATCTTCTTAAAATTGAATCTTTTCATATAAAAAATTTCACTGTATACATACGCTTTTTTGAGTCGACACTCTACCTACTCTTGTATACTTACTCTATGAATAAAAGTGAAAGTTTTGATGTTCCCATGGACTCAATTTAAAAGATGGCTATCAAAACATGAAAGTCATAAGCTAACATAATCATTTAGCAATTTCAGAAAATGCATGAAGGGATCCTGCAGTTCCCCGCGTGAAACCGGGTTAAGGCGGCAATGAGAGGGTCAAACCTGGAACGAAACTGAGCAGGCTGGGTCCCGCATTGGCCATTAATTCCGCTTCGTGTCTGTCTCTGTGTGCATCATGAGCAAATGCTATTGTCCGCTATTGGACATCCGAATGAGGTACGAAATCCATCTGTTTATGCTCCTGTAGTCAAAGTCAAAAACTCCCCACTTTTCAATTTATAGGCCGATAGAATGAAGTATAAAGTTAAACACGGGGTCATCTGAACATCGACCGCTGAAAGCGAATTTTCAAAAAGATTGAAGAATGAAAAAATGAGATCTCTTGACTTTCTTTAAAAAGATTGTCTCTCATCACTTGGTCAACTAAGTCATGAATATCACGAAACATATCGGCTTTGAATTTATTAACGGATAGGTCCTGCGGGTAATATCAGTAACATGCGCACACATTTTACCTTGCTTGAAGGTACGTCTGTGACCAATACTGAATTATTTTTAATTCATTTGAGCAAATGAAAATTCGTTCAATTCATGTTCGTCATTCTCAGTAACTATTCCATTTAAAAATGACTCAATAGACTATTAAGTAGATCAATTAAGATTTCCAAGAACTTTCATTACTGCGTGTTCCCAGCTTTCCATTTTATTGCGGCGAAGTCTGTCAAATAACAAATGGTAGACACAGCGATATTGAAACGAGAGACCTATCTAGTGTCAGGTTTCCAGTATAGAAGGGAAAGAAACTTTCTAGTCCTGAATTCATGTCAACTATTTTCAGAGTTATCTGTAGAGATTCTTCTTTTCTGATGAAGTCATGCGTATTCGTGATAATTAACACATGATTAGAGGAGACAAAATCAGATTCTGTTCTCATACAGTTTGTCGATTGAAACATGCAGCTTTATTCCCTGATGCGATTGTTTCGATGCTAAGATATTTTTCTTTTGGGATTAAAGCGAGCTAATTTCGTGAAGGTATTTCTTAACTTTCCCAAACTTAGCAATAATTTATGACGCGGAAACATTAAAGACGAGACTTTGGCAGTGGGCATGAATTCCCCATCGTCATTTAAAGGGAAATAAAGGTGAATGGAAATAACAATGAATCACATTGTTTCTCTTCAGAGTGTTCAATGTCGACAACATAAGAGATTCAGTAGTTCTGTAAACCTAGATGGCCCGTGTGCTGTTAATGGTCAGTAGACATATCTAGATAAAGATTCATCAAGATTCAGAAATGACCAAAGAAAGGATAAATTTCAACGTGCACCAAATGTGCATGTATTGAGATGAAAGATATACGTGCATTGTGGACGAAATCATTATAGATATGTTCATACAAAAAACGTATAAAGTATTATTGACTTTCAGTATCTCATCCAGTCCTCTAGAAATTCTGATGAATAGAGACTGCAAGCGCAGCCGCTCTGCTAGAATTCTGCCACAAGCAATTAGTCCGGCAGCCAGAACGAGTTTCTGCAGGGAACGAGGCCAAAAGTGAGACTTTCACAGAATGATGTACACCCTATGCCTACTTCGAATCGGCACGTCTGCCGAGTTCTAGTGAGTTCCTCTTCTTGTCAGACAAGATCAAAGAAAAAGATATGCAAATCCAATGGGACGAGAATTGCAGTTTTTGGCTAAAATGAAGTTTTCTATGTTTTCTCTGATTAAACGAAAAGTATTAAGCCCAGAGTCATAATTTTTGACATGTAATGTCTTCAGGTCACATTTCCTATGATATGCATGTACTTTTATCATGCATCTAATCGGGAATGTATGCGAGAATGTGGTTAAATGTGGGTAAAGTTGCTCAAAATGTTTGTGTTTGCCGACATTAAGAGGCTCGCCAAATCGAAATGTGTTTAGCTTTATAGACAGGAGTGCATGAACATGATAGGAAATGACCTGAAGACATTCCATGTCAAAAATTATGACTCTTGGCTTAATACTTTTCGTTTAATCAGAGAAAACATAGAAAACTTCATTTTAGCCAAAAACTGCAATCTAAGTAGTCCCATTGGATTTACATGTGTTTTTCTTTGATCTTGTCTGACAAGAAGAGGAACTCACTAGAACTCGGCAGACGTGCCGATTCGAAGTAGGCATAGGGTGTACATCATTCTGAGAAAAAAAATCACTTTCGGCCTCGTTCCCTGCAGAAACTCGTTCTGGCTGCCGGACTAAATGAGCAAAATCGTGAATTATGCTGTCTTATGAAATGGTTAACTTGCATTTCAATATAGGAATACATGTACATTCTAATTATCACCTATGCCGTATTCTCTCATTTTGAGACTATTCTGATGGGTTCATAAACCCTGCATTGAAAATATTTCATCGCGTTGTCGTCTATTCAAGAGTGGACTTCTATCAGAGAAAACGGAGCGTCTATTATATAGGAAACATGCTTTGTCTGTGTAGGATCATATAAAGTTTTGAAAGTCAAGTTTTACATTAGCCCATGAAATGAACAAAACCGTTTTGATGGTTAATTATTTCTTACATTTTATAGACTGCCTGCAAAAAGTTAATACTGTAGAATAACTGTAGTCAAGTACAAAACATGACTTTCAAACTTTATTTTGGTACTTCTAGCCATTGCTTATGCGTACTAATCTGACCTTATTACAGGGATGGTGTTCTTAAGATCCCTAATCTATGCATATGAATAATCAAATGATGTTAATTGGGTGATTTGAAGGCGGTGTAAGCGTTGGATTATTAGTAAGAAATGAAGGTAACATGAAGTCAACAAGCGAACTGAAAAATGTGGGAGGAATTACCTAAGTACGCTTTCATGGTCGTTGTCGATCGTCAGAGGCATCTGTCCGCACTTTAATGCTTATCATGAACTTGTCATTCAGGGTTGGAAACGGCCGGGAGCCGGGGTCGGGCCGATACATTCAAAAATGTAGAATGATTCAGCTAGAACTCGACTATATTTATGTGGATTAATTCAGTTTTCATAAACATGTGATTTTATGATTCACTAAATTTATCTTTCATTTCTTATCTGAATAGTATTGTGAACCCTTTATATCTTTCAAAGATAACTATAATCATTAATGATTATGATCTTTTGCTTTTTCAGTGGCAGGCAGTTTCCGAAATGATCACACTTAAGAAAATACTCAGTGATAAGACCAAGCATTAAAGTAATAGTCACTTCTATAGAAGTTAACGGAGGTGTTGAGATGTTAGTCTTGCTTCATAGCATCATTGACTTACATCTATGGTATTCACAAAGTATTCACAATCTCGAAATGAATGTTCTATACAAAATGGTTTAGTTTATAAAGGACTTCCCATCGTACCCCTAAGGATATGCATATTCAAATACTTGATCTTCTCCATTCGGATCATCCAGGAATAAACCGTATGGTACGCATGGCTCGCAAATATTTCTGGTGGCCAAATATAGACCAGCACATTAATAACTCTGTACAAAAGTGCAGGAAGTCTCATGTAAACGCCAACAAGAGAATAAAAACCGATTTGTCTTCCTGGGAAGATCCACAGAACTTTCTAGAGAGGGTACACATCGATATTAGTATGTGGAAGCAGCACAAGTTTTTAGTTTTCTGTGAAGCATATTCAAAATGAGTAGATATGCAATTACTGAGCACCTTGTCTTCGGAATCGGCGATCAATGCCCTTCGAAGAGTTTTTGATATGTGGGATTACCTAAATCAATAGTCTCAGATAATGGTACTCATTTTACTTCGGAGGAATTTCAAGCCTTCATGAAGAGCAATTACATCACACAAATATTTAATCCTCCAGGTCATCATTCTTCTAATGGTTTGGAGAGAATGATACAGACATTTAAAAATTACATGCGGAATTATGATAGTGATAACATGGATAAAGTAATAAATCCGGCCTCTGCATCTGTGCCTGTAAGTTTCGTTTTCTTGCAAACTCCACGGACGGAACTGTCTGTAGCTTGTACCGAGTTCAGGCCTCCAGAGAGCAGTGCTCCAACATTGGTGCGCGTAAAGAACGAACTTCCTATGCCGTCAGAGCTTGACCATGTGGGACAAATACATATATTGATCAAAGGGGACGTTTGGTACATCGTTCAGACATGACTGCAGAAGTCAACAGAAAATAGTTCAGTACAGCCTCAAGCAGAAACAACAGTTGAACTTCCAAAAATTAATATACCGAGTGATCAATCGGACCACGCAGAAGTGGAGCGGGAGGAAGAGCTTCCGATTCTTCGTCGATGTGCTAGAGTTAAGACAAAAACGACAGGCTTCAGTATACTTAAGGTATCGGGTTATAGGGGTGTTGAGATGTTAGTCTTGCGTCATAGCATCATTGACTTGCATCTATGAAGCTTGGATATCTCAGCACTAGTATTTTATGTTGTGAGTCTACATTCTTATTGATTTCTAGGTTTCGGTAGATTCCCATGTATTTCATTGACATGCCTTGCTTGCAAGGTTAAATGATATTTGAATGGTTTTGGAAGTTTAGTTGCATCCATCGGTGCTTCTGCTTGAGCATCAGATCTTAAAAATAAAAGATACTGCTGATTGCTTGTGTTATACTGCTCGGACCGGGAACTTTATCAAGAGGATTTGTAAAATACTGTTCTTTCTACTGTATTGCTATCTTGATTAGTCATTTACGTGTTTATTTCTCCAAAACTGTAAAGTTTGCATATCATATCTGTGGTACTGGATGACAACTCGAGTTCATTTGACAAAATGGAAACTGCATGTATATTGTTACTGAGTAAGTAGGGTTGTCCGCCGATATTTCACATGTCATTTTTCTATGAAAGTCGTTCATATATCTCCAAATCCAAATTAGACGGCTTTAATTGCATCATTAAGGCCGTCTAATTTGCTATGCAATACCATTGAGGTAGGAGCATTTCACCGTCCATCTTCGCATTCCCAGTGAAAATGACATTGAGGAGATTCCTATGGTTCACAATTTGGACTCGTAGATATCTCAAGCTTTACATACTTCAATGTTCTGAGCTGCATGGTCTGTGTAGAAAATTATCATAGATTCGAGTCTTTTGCAGATCAAAATCTTGGATTTTCTATGTCATAGATATTAATTTCAGTAACAATGCCTTACCTTTCAAATGATCAGCCTAAATCGTCTGGCGCAACGCGCCGACGATTTAGGCTGTCATTTGAAAGGTAATTTATCTTCATTGCTACTCTGAGGTGCTACTCTACCTTATATGCTTACTCTATGGCATAGGCGTAGACACTAACCCATTGTAGTACAAAATGTATCTATTCATCCACTTGTCTACACATTTACAAGTGGTTTAACATGAAAGTTGAGTCAGATTTTAAGCAGCGCCACCCAACTACAGATTACGCTTGAAGTAGCCTAAATATATGAATATTTTCTCAGATTTTTTCAGACGAATCTCAAGTCCCATTATTTTCGACAGATGTTTCCTATGCATTATCATGAATTCAATTTTAGATCTGCATTTTTATTCCAACATGTATTGCTAAATTGATATTGTATTTGAGATTATTCACCAAGTAAATATCACAATGAAGTAAACTACAAAAGCGTCATGAATTGTAGTCTGTGGGCACCCACACGACTCCCAACCGACAACCGGATCCTCCCACTTTCACGACTACTGCAGTCGTACAACTTTGACAGAAAGCTAAAAATTGCAGTTTGGAAAGTAAAATGCTTGATGTTCCTATCACTATTGTTATCATTAATCGTTCAGTTAGTTTTAGGTATGAAATTTTAAAGTTCATTCATCGTGAGAACTTGGTGTTCTAAACACTCGCAATAAAATTGCACAATTAATTGCTTGTTGGAAACAAATTTCTCGGAATTGTACCCCTATCTTCGAGAGGCAGAATTTTAATGAGTCTTGTATCTTGATATTTCATCCGCTTCGTAATAATATCCTAACTTTATTTTTTCTCTAATAAAGGGAGATAGATAAATAGTTGAGAAAGAAAAGCGACGAATTCAGGTTTCATTAAGAAGCAGACATGAAAAATCGCGTGAAATTTTGTAACTTCACAATGCCGCAGAAAACGCTTTCTCTACTGGGAAAGGCAGTAAATATAGTTACTTCTCTACTTTTATGTCTCTATGGTAGTTGTGATCCGTTCTCAGGCGAGTGAGGTCAAAAATTCAAAGATATTGGTTGATGTCTTTCGGAGACACAAAAGCTTTTTTCTGTAGCAAATCCTATTGAAAATATTCCATTAGAATTATCACGACTTTACTCTACCTACCGTTACTTTCATTTGTACTCACATTATGGTCTTGTTTGAATACATTCTGATTACGAAAATGATAGATAATCTAGTTTTTATAATTTCACAATTGAAAGACTGACGAAGACAAAGCATTTAACATTTTCTACTTATTAAGTGGAACAAGAACTCGTCTTTACTTGAATTATTCATCCGAGTATTTCATCTCGTGAGACTCTGCTGTCTATACACAAAGTCGAAACGCTTCAGCTCCACTAGTATTCAGCTCCAGACTTTATTGTTTTTCTTATTGTTGTCGGTCATTCTTATGTCCCGCGCATTGAAGGAAACTTTGTAGGATTTTCTTTCAAATGAACTTATTGATGTCGGTTGCAGTAACACAGGGCAATAAATGCTTCGGATATCGAATATGAAATGCGCCTTAGATGTTAGACGTGAAATAAATGACTCTCGTTTAAAAGGCGAATCGGTCTATTGTAGACATCAGAATTTGCATCTCCTAGGGATGCTCCTGGGGACAAGATTGGAACTTGACCCGGGATATCAGGGACAAAGGTTCCTACAAGGTGAGCAAGGTGTGGAGTGATCGCTGCTCAAATGTTTGTGAGTAGTTTATAAGAGTGCTTTGCCAACTTTGTATAATTTTTCATCTGAATTCTTACTATAACCGAGTTCCGACGTGTGATGATTTTAAGGAAATTTGATATTTTCTTTTCCGTAAAATATATATTCTACACATCGCTTATATTATCATCAAATTTTTTTAAAAGATTGACTTAAGTTCCGGGAAAGTGAATATGCATAGAAATCCGACACTTTATAATGATAAAGGACTAAAAAGGCCATGCACATTGAAAACAGTTGAACGTCGTGGACATGCATTGTCATGACAACGGTATCTAAGCGATGGCGGCTTCCTGTGATTGACAATGGGAGGTTACCGGCAGCTTATCACTACACTTTGTAAATATTCACGGTTATTATCATTCTCTTTACAAAAGCATTTTGACAAAATAACTTCCAAAAACTTCTTGCGCCAAGAATCTACAACTTTTGGATGTTTCGGCAATTTGCTTCTTCTAACGATCTAGCAATCGGCGCACAAATGAGAAGCTGAAATTGCCATCAACAAACAGCTGTTGTTCATTGTAGTCCACATACTTAAACAAAGCGAAAAGTCGGATTTCTATGTGAATATTTGTCCGTAGTCAATTACATTTCATTTACAGCTTGCGGTTACTCTATCAGCACAAACTTTTGAAGTGTTTCAAGACGTGATCAATCGGAAATGAATCCGCAATGAGCACGTGAATGGGTTGGTATTGCAGCTGATGGTCAAGATCTCCCTGATAAGGCAGATGGCGGTAACTTTTTGAAGAAACAGCATTTCGCACCTCGTGGCGCAAAAAGGATGAAAAAATGTTTGACCGCCAGCTGCTCATTCAACTCAAGTTCAAATTATCCAGTAATTAAATTCTATCATTTGTGAAACATGAGTAGCCAATTTATGTCACAGCGATGGAGATTTTCGCGTAGAAAATAACGTTTTTCATAAACTTACATTTGACGAAATATCTTGCTACTTGCCATGCTATATCAAAACTAATTACAATTTTAAGTAGTACTATCATCATAATCTGTTCAAATCCATTGAACAAATTTATTTCATACATAATGCTACTATTTTATACTTCCTGATCTCTTCGAATCTCTTCTTTCATGGAAAAGAGCTGGTGCCACTTCTTTCTAAAGGTGGGGAAAGTATATTCTATCACGAATGCGAACTTAGGTTGCATTACAGTTTGTTCATGTTTGCCGCTATTCTTCAGCTCACATCACAATTTAGGAGAAAAGGAAGATGGCCCTTTTAATGGTTATTTGTTGGAGGAGCATCAATTTTCCATCCTGAATCTTTTGTGGCTAGATTTGAGTATGTCATCTCAACATCAACATGGACTATAGCCGACATGGCTGTGAGTCGATGTATGCCGCAGAGATTCGTGTCTTTTGCGGTGTTGACCAATTATTCTTAAAGAACCTCGCTAAATTCTTTTTTATCGAACTTATATCGTGATAATTGTCTTATGTTAATGGTATGTTGGGCACGTTTAATTATGCGGAAATTCAAATTAAAAAAACAAATTTCTTAGGCGTCCTCAAAGTAAGCAGAATTTCACAAAAACAGAATTTAATATAGATATATCAATATTTTGTAGAAATTTACCCTTATTTACAGCAACTAAAAAATGTTCACTTACTGATACTCCATGCAGTGAGTAGAGGTTATAGTCATGTCCACAATTGAGGGGGTTCATTGTTATGGTGTATACCGTTCCTGATTTGGTTACTGATACTGTGTTCATCAACAACGGGACATCATTTTGAAATGGTGGTCGACGTCGAATATCAGGAACAACTGAAATAGTAAAGTGCATTAATCGATGAGTTTAACACACATGCTAATTCAAATTTACCAACGTATGAAGTATTACAATCAATATTCATTACTGCGCTATTGTTGATAATTCATAATTACTATGTCATGTGATGTCGTTGGCATGAAGAATATAAAAAGTCAGAATAAATTTTTAACCCTATAACTACCGAGAAAAAATGTGACACTACTTATGGTGGGGTCGCCAATATCGGTAATTTGTTTTCATTCTATAAATTACAATTCATTAGCAAGTGCTACATCCTGCTTTATCGTGGGATGAGATGATAAGCTGCATTAAAAGCTACAGTGATCACTTTAGCCAGGGTAAAAGCTTGTAAGCTACATTAGTTTACAGTTAACTCAAGCTGCAGGGCTATAACGCACACTCATGTGTTTATGAGCGTCGGAGATTTTGACAGAAGCTTTACAGGGTCATGTCAAGGTTTGATCCGGTTAAACCGCGAGCACTTAAACCAATCTCTTAATTGTTTTATTACTCATTTATTTATTCTATATCATTCTGTAAACATTCCCGGTCCAGAATTATATTTGATCGTGAGGTCATGGAATCAACTCAAGTAGTCATTAGAATAGTCTGAATACGAAGGAATTATCCAGAGCATGAAAAATTTTTATTCGTCTTTAAACCGTGATTAACTCATTAGCGCGATCAGTTACTTCTTATAACAATCAGGAAGATTCTGCATTCAGTCAATCATTTGTAAGCACCCGAAAGAAAGTAATTGTTTCGTTTTTCACGAAGTGAGCGCTAGTTTCTTTTATTTGGAAGAATAAAAGTGATGCTATCTTCGTATCATCATAGCATTACCACGGAGGGAAAGAGACAGCCGGAGTTTGCATGCCAGTATAAGAGAATCAAAGGTAACCTAGAGGGACACAAGTGACCAGATGATCCGAACATCTTCGATTAGAATCATCATGATCGATGAGGTTGAGCTCTACGATCAACGTAATTCAATGACGTGTTGATTTTGTCTCAGACTGGTCTCAAAGGTGTTGCTTATAGAGTATTGGAAAAGGTCTTTGACAGTTTTCTAAAGCTTTTGATTCTAGACAAGTCATCACATCTTTGCAGGGATAAGAAATCCGTTCCTGTAATGCACAATTACTCATTCAAACTGAAGATATAAATGAGCAGTTTGTGATTTGATCCACTGATGATCTTTGAAGACAGTGGAAGAATAAATTCATCCCTCCGTTGTTATGCACTGTTTGCAACAATCAAATTGGTGGCAGAAACACCGTAAAGAAATGTTTGATACTTGCAAAAATTTCTTATTTGTTTTGCAGTCTATCCATCTGTATGCTTCCGGAATGTAAGTATAGACCTTCCTTTAGAATTTCAAATTTGTAGAGCACTACATCAGTGATCTCTGTTTGGCTCATATATGAATTCTTCGTGATATATATAAGAAAATTGTCTGCATTTTGTGTCATCTTTCGTCGTGGGAATATCAGTTATCGGAGTAAATTTGGCCTATCAAGCAGTTATGCGCTAAATACCGCAAGTATTCGTAAAGCACAAGCATATCTTTCAAAAGTTCAATTGAAGCACAGCAACATGAAAATAATCGCATATCGGTTAACCCGATGCACTTTCCTGACTCTACCTGCCAATATTTGTGAAAAGTGAAATCTCTGATGCAGCCTGAAATATTCAAAATGTACTGTGGGGTTGCCGGTGACCCCACCGTAAGTAACGTTGCAATTTTTAAAGACGTAATTTTTGTCAGAGTTGTAATGATCTTTTTGAAACGTCATTCAGGTACAGCTAATATGCACAGGAAAGAATACTTTCTGTGAAAATGCACAGGAAATTATTCAAAGCGAGGACTATGTAAGGGAATATTTTTGGGACCCCCGGAAAAGAGACAGTGGGGTCGACCCTGAGACATAGATATAAGGCTTAATGCACTTGAATTGACATAAATTTAATTTCTTGAGATCATAATGATTAAGTAGAAGCTTCTTACGCATTCAACGCGTTAAAAGCAAAAACAAGAATTATCTCCCAAATTGTTATCAGCTTAACCATATTAGCGAGGGGGTCCGATTTGACCCCTCTCGGATTTTTAACGTCCCATTCGAATAACAGATCTTCACAACTGTTTCTGAGTGACCTTCTAACTTCGCATTTTGAAGCATTTATGGCTTCCTAGACTCTCCAAATGACATTTGTAATTCAGCACTGTAATTACAAATTAGTGAAATTTATGTATAATATGCTCATAATCGAAATCATACTTCACAAATAACAGTCGCATCATATAGCCCAATATTCAAAATAAGTGCGGTGTATTTGTATCACTCAATGAATGGAAGAGACATCGAAAGTTGTTTAAATGCTGATCAACTGCCGGTCTCCTTCACTCTGTCTTTGTTAAGTGGCCTTACAGTCCACACGAAACGCTACTGCAAAATTTATCGTATTTTTTGTCAATTTTTTACTCGACCACAATATTCAAGGCGTTATTTCTTTTTTACAACTGCCAGCGAAATTTGACAGATATTTATTTGCTGCGAAACAAAGCGCTGTTTTTATCCGTGTTCATTCGGAAGTCATCAATTTCACGCTTTGAGTAAAATCCGATTTCTATTCTATTCGGATTAGGTCTACCACAAAAGAACATCGGAGAAAGATCAATGATTTATCGTCTGAGAATTCAATTGGGAAATAGTTAAGTGTCGAATCTGGAGATGAAATGCTCGATCCTCTCAGCAAAACGGATATTTGTCTCAATTTCAGGATGTATCACGGTAAGAAGCAAAGGGTTATTTAATCATCAATAGAGTTTTATCGACAACTCAAATGGAAAGATAAAAAATTACTTTTGCTCGCAATTGACATGACAATGTTCATGTGTCAATAAATGAAATGAAAGTGCTCTTCTGAGCGTCGAATAAAATCTGCTTTTAGCTACGGTTTAAGGTTTCCCTCTATTTTCTATGTTTTGAGCTAGAGTAGGTATTGAGTTACACAGGAAAACAAAAGCATCCAATTTTTTCTCCGATTAGAAATTTCGCTGAAAAAATTGAGAAATCCACAGGATTGCTGGAAGCATGGAAATTGATAAGAAACTAGTCTCGAGGGGCAAGAGGATCATTTTTTCATTGAACGTGATACAAATTCAAGCCTGACTTCTGACGAACACCACATTAAACGCACATAGTCAGTACATTTAGATCGTGAGGAGTCGAACAGTGCGAATAATACTGTATTTCCATTTAACGAATTGATCACCAAGAAGAATTGAGTCAAAGATATGTACTTTTCACTTGACAGGCCTGCCTGCAATTTGACCGTTGAAGTTCGTCGCATAGAGCAGGGATATATAGGTAGAGTGTCGACTCAGAAAAGTATCTGCATACAGTGAATATTTTTATATGAGAAGATTCAGTTTCTTGCGGAGATTACGTTCCCGTGGTCCAAAAAATTATTTGAGCAGTTTTAAAAAAGTTTGCCAATTATATACTACCGAGATGACTCTCCTATATAAGTAGTATGAAACAAGTTGGATATCAAAAGGAATGAATATTTGCTAATAAACATCTTAGCTAAGCGGAAATTATGCTGATTATCAAGGGAATTTCATGATCCGTTTTATAATGGAAGACTTCATGAAAAAGTCGACATCTTATTGTGGTTTCTTGGCTGAACTTTCATATTTCTAATTCATGAAAGCAATAGAAGGTGATCGAGTTGCCAATTTAACAAATATCACCTCTCCAAGGCTGTCATGACACGGACAATCTGTGAAATGCCATCATTCCTTCTGCATTACAATCATGATCATTCAATTCCGTTGTTATTTCTGCAAAACTGCAGAAATTTGCATATCTCACATTTGGTGACAGTACCACCTGTATTTCCCTTGAGTTCATTTAATAAAATCGAAAGTGCATACACATTGGGATTTAATAAATGCGGAGTTACCACTCTACCTACCATTCTTACTCTATGGCTCGTGGGTCTTCTATTAAGATCTACTACTGCAATATGCGCTTGACGAATCACATAAGCCATTAAGCCATTTAAGAGAGTCGAATATCTATGTCAATCTCTCTTGCCTGCTACCATTGCATACAGTGGCTATGGGATTGAATTATGTCCGCTCTAGACTAAGGTCTCAGCCACACTGAAAGCAAAGCAAACACGAGCGTCCCGAGCAAACGCGGGCAAACGTATCTCCGAGAGCTATCAATCGCTCTGGTTTGCTTTGCTAGCAGTGTGGCAGTCTACAACTGCTGCAGTGATGACCTTATATTTGCTGCAAAACTCTTTGCTGGGAAACGCTTGGAAAAGCTCGCAGTGAGGCTGAGGCCTTACCCAGACGCAAATGAATCCATCTCTGTGATCGTACCGTATTGCCTTCCACTGATGGTAAAGTCTGAAAACTTTGCATATGAAAGATTATTCCGAAGGTGCGTTGCGAATTAGCCAGTGGCTGCAGCTGATTTTTCTACTAGCACAGAAATTTTCGTTGTGTCCCTTGACACAAAACAAGCTTACCTGAGTGATCACGGATTGGTGATGTCGCTCTAAGGGTAATAGCATCGATGTAGAAATCCGTGAGTGATGATTTTCTGAAAAACCGGACTGTCTTGACTTTTGGGGTTTCTAGGCCTGTTAGAGGAGCACTTATGTCAACACATGTGTAATACCATCTGCAAGTAAAAAGACAAGTTTTTCAGAAATGCTGCATCTTCTGATCAAGGCAGGGCGCGAATCTTAAACTCAAAGATTCGTCTATTCGATGAATTGGCGCGAATCTCAAATAATATGATGTATATTTACATCATTGTTACTTAAGCAACAGTCGACTTTTGATGTGAAGATGCAAGCACACTCAAAATTTGATTCCAAAATTGGCTCTGTTATAACGATATTGTCTCTAAAACTATATACTTTGTATCATAGATAAAAACTTTACAAAATTGTGTAGGATCAATTTGATTTTTTAAAGGTCATCATTGATAACAGCATGAGAACATTTTGCTTGGTCATTATCTTGAGAACAAGCTGTCGCAGTTGAATAAGGACATCAACTTGACATAGAATAATAATATTCAAGTAATGAAACATTTCATAGGAGCCTTCTTCCATTTATACATGTTCTTCATAAATGATAAAGTTGATATTGCATAGGAGTATATTTGATTTGGTATTGAAGTGATGCTACGTTTGGATAATTTCGACATGCTTGTAATTTATAATTCCTGCTTTTAAAAGTGGTTCCTTTCACTTTTTCTTATTCCTCATATTTGACCATCGTAGGAACAACGAAGAGAACAATCTTGAAACAACTATTTGGTCACTCCCTGATTTGAATAAAAATTTTCGTGTGAAACCTCTGTCTGTAGGCCTACTTATCACTAGCTTACTGTATCCCTATTGTAGCCTAATCATGTGCTACAATATGCTAAGTTTAGTATTGAAAGTTGGGATGCATCAGCCCATTTTTGTCACGGTGACGGCTAAATTTTGCCGATTTGTATCAAACTTTGATTTGTATAGACCTATATATATATATATATCGTGTCCTATAGACTTTACTGATAATGAGCTGAACGCACAATCATGCACTCTTTCTCAAATGCTGAATCCTGATGGGTTTCAACTTGATTCCCTACTAAGAATCCATATACAGTTACATGTCATGAAATTGATTAGAAGAAATAATAATTCATGTAAAAAGTTGAGTAGAAAGTTCTAGATTTCAGTTCTAATGCCTAGATGCCATGCCAATTATTATCATTAATTTTACAATGGATCACGGGAAAGGAATTGTGCATGCATTTCTTCTTCGAGTCACATGGATTCAATTTTCACCTTATTCATTGTCTGAATGAAGTCTTAAATCCGATTTTAGTGATCATATCACAGCGAATTACTTAATTTTAGCATGATAACAACTGAAAATTGAAAAACTCAACCCAAGTAATAGAGGCATATAGAGAACATTTACTAAAAGCATCTCGAGAACATAGATATTTATCAGATTTGACAATGCAGTTAGGAACTTCCATTTCAACCCCGCAACAACCTGTTCAAAAAAGAAATAACCATGAAATATAGTGTTTTAAAAGAAGGATAAAAATGCTGCATGCGAGATAAAAATGGTAGATAAAAAGAAGGCAGGACTTGAAACAGGCCGAAAATAGTTGTTCACACAACCTTTGGTAGGTGCAGTCATTCACGATCTGATATAATTTGCGAAATTGTCTGTTAATCTAATTCTTTTTCATTTTTTGGCTATTCTTTATAGTTACAAGTAGAACTGCAAACACCTAAAAAAGGAAATCGCTGAAATTTCAAATTGTCAAAAATCCGCCGCTGAGGCAGCACTGACTGTCAGTCACCACATCATTTCAACATTTTCAGAAACATTAAGTAGCTAAAGCATTGCTTTAGTAGATAATGGCACGCGTTTCTGTCGGAAGGGTGAGACGATCAAGATAAGTGTCACGAAGCTTGCTACAAAATCCTGATATTCAAATCCTGTGTTGCATCGGATCAGGAGGAGGCATTATCAGAAGGCGGTAACTCACTCCCGGACGATATGTCTCCTTAGCAGGCTGCCATCTACTTTGCTCCGATCACAAGCGTCAGTGTCGAGCGTGCGTTTTCAACGTGCAAGACAAATCTACATGGCAATCGCCGGCGACTTGCCCAAGAAAATCTCACAAAAATATTAGTTTGCAATTTTACCAGTTGCAAGCAAAGGAATTAGATACATGTTTTTTAAATATTTTGATTTTAAAGTCTCATAATTTTTGGGAAAAGTAAATATTCAAATATTTTGGTGGGATGAGCTAATTTTCTGAACTATGCGAAGTCTCATTACTATCATCTATAATGTGATTTGACTTCAAACAGTTATAAATCTTTGATGATTTCGAAATATTTTGATGAATAAATATTATTCCGAACCATGAAATACCTAGAAATAATGCTAATCAATTTTCAATAGTTCCAGGACGCCAAAATGTTGTCATTTTCGTGACATTCTCCCGAGACTACCGTCAACTACGGTCGTTAGAATTGCTCTTGCGTTTGAGTTACAATTATAATTTGTGCATTCGACAGTCGCCAGCTGATGAAAATGACTCTCACACGAATAATTATTTTGTTCAGTTGCTAGGACTGGTGATAGAGAAGGACAGTTCACATGCACTGCCCATTTAATTAAAGAAGTGAGTCTTTGATAATAAGGATTTGAGAATGTTTTACTATGCTCGATTCGTGTGTGGAGTAGACTGATTAAAATATATCTTGTCTTGGAACTGTAAAATTCCCATTTGCTCACTATGACTCTTTTGGTTATGACGGTCAAGGCTAGATTTGAATTTTTCATCTTCAATTTGTTAACTCATCCGGATGATAGAGAATGACTCGGTCATTGTTTTGAATCAGGTCTCATGAAGGAGTTTTTTTGACATCTATCAGCATCTGCCTATTTATCAGCTGTTGCAAGAGAGTCGTCCTCTATATTCAAAGGCAGCACAGACAATGGATATAATGCCCGGTACGCAAACACTCCGATATCTTGATATGAAAGCATTTACAGATGTTTCAATACGACGAAAAATGTTCTGGTGAGTGCAGTCATGGAGGTAAAGGAATAACAAGTCTTCATTAATGCATTCTTCAGTTAACAACGACAACTTCACAAAATATTCCAAATTTTGACATTTCTGAGCTCCGATAAACAAAATTCTTAAGGAGATATCAACATTCCTAAGCTGCATCAAATTGTTACAAAGGGAAAAATTGAAAGTATTTAGAGCGTCGGCAAATGCAATTACGTATTTCTCGGAGGAAATAATTTCATGTTCAAAATATTCATTGAAATCAATTAACATGGTGAAACTCGTATTACCTGTCAGTTAAATTCTGAGTTGGTAGCAGATTGATTTTTACGTCTGTCGATCTCTGGGTACTGTTTCTTCCCAAAAAGTAATATAATCTAAGCTTGTGATGAAACGCTCCTTTGAATGCAAAACAAAGCTGAAAAGTAAAAGCATGAATAATCATACAGTGATTACGACAAACTTAAATAAATATAGAGTTTTAAATTTGCTTGAATTTACGGAAAGCTTATGAAAGTTCATGCGATCTTACGTAACGTTTTCTCCGCTTTTACGGAAAAATCTAACTACTACATGAGTCCTGTTGCTATTCATATAACCTATAACCTGATAGATAGAGCCACAGAAGCATGCGACTCATGTCATATCTATTCTGTACAAGAAATGATTTGTAATTTCTGACGATTTATATTCCTCAGCTCATTCCTCTTTATAATCTTTTTAGTCCGTGGTTTCATTATTGATTAGGTTCTTACGGTTTACAGAACACAGGATCGAAACCATTGAACTATTTCTTCAAAGTGACTTTTGAAGGTTTTTATATGAGCATGAATATGTATACAACATCAATGGCGATAGCATTCTTTTTTAATTAATCACTTCTTAGCATGGACTGGTCACGTATGTGTACATGAATTGATAATATTAATGGCCGCTAGAAAATAAGCAATTGTGGAAAGATTTAAGCAAAGCTATTGAAATTGAAAACAAAACTATATAAAATGACGCTATATAGATCGCATATAATGCATTTCAAATAAGTACTTGACACTTACATTTTTATAATAGGAAACTAATTGCTTTGATCCCAAATCCACATTTCCAGGATTCTTCTTTGACTGCTTTCCGCAAAAAGGCTCTTCCATCTTCTCATTATTTCCAGTTTCAAAGTCTTGTGCAAAATTAATGCCGCCTTCTGTGTTCTTGACATTAAGGGTTGCTGGACAAAGAGAGGAATACATGTCCTCAACAGCCGTCTTAAGCTGTAAAGAAAATTGAATTGCTTGATAAGATGATGAGTTAAAAATTGATAAGATAAATAAATCTTTTTGCATGAGCAGCCGGAAAGATAACATTCCCGGTAGGATATTTAGATGTGGAAAGTTCGTTGCAGAAAAGAATACTCAAAAGTTGAAAAAGTCCCATGCCAGACTTTGATCATCAATTCTCCCGTGTTAGAAATTGCATAGTGATCTATTTGAAAATGTAACTTAAAGTGAGGCGCAGACTAATAGATTCTCTGTCCACCACGCTCCATCGGAGGAACTTTTTCATCTTCAGAAACGTCTATTTAGTCGGTTCAGTGTTGACCTAATTGCTTAACTTTGAAAAACAAAGACACTGTCAATAATAAATTGTATTGAAGAGCTTTCGACTACGCTTTGTCTATTCAATAAAACAAAAACTACGTACATGTACCTACAACAGATCATAAAAAAGTTTCTTTCTATGTTCTGTTGTAGTTAGTTGTTGTTTTATTGAATAGACAAAGTGTAGTCGAAAGCTCTTCAATACAATTTATTGTTGACAATGTCTTCGTTTTTCAAAATTCAGAAACGTCTGCATGGATTTTAGTATGTGAATTAAAATAATTTTTATATTGCCAGTCTAAATCTGAAGTACTTGAGATTGTCTGACTTACGAGTATGAACATTTTTCTAATACATTTCAAAGATTTGCGATTGCTTTTTTCAAATCCGATTAGAAATCGCTTTATCACATTTCTTCCTTAACGTAAAGGCATTACATCTTCGGCACACAATATTTATATTTGTACAATCATTATCTTTAACATTACGTTGCGTCAGACAAACCCATGAATGCACTCACTGAATCTTGCGAGGCAACAGAAAGTGACTGTTGATTAATTTATAAACGTTATAAAGTACATCAGCAAAAGTAATAAAAGATAATCATACAGTAATGCATATACTTCAAAATCTGTACAAAAGTGTGTCTCTGTTTGCGAGGATCCATAGCTTGGGAGCAAGATTTTTAAATTACCTGAATACAGCATTTTCTTATTAGTAGCACAACATTTTCTATTATGAAGTGATAAGTTATCAAAAATTGTCATCAGAAAAAAATGTTGATGCTGTTGTATACTCAAACTTCAAGGAGTGTCAAATTAACATTACATGAGTTTTGGAACTTTCATGCAAATTTCTCATTAACAAGCTGTAAATAAAAGTGTTCCAGAACTCTGCCCAATTTTTGACCATTTGAGTTGTCTGAACGAACTCAACCTCATAACATAGCATACATACACTCCTATGGGTTTCATGAGTGATAGTTATAAATCATGTCACATTTTCATCAAGTGTAAAAGTTTCCTATAAATATGTCAAAAAATTTACTATAATCGACATGCATATACTCGTATGATATGAAAATAATCAGCTGGATAAGTAAATTCTCTTGCAGCAGAACTGAATAAATTTGACAAACATGAGTATAACAAATCATAAGCAGAATATGTTCAAAGGGACCATTACGACGAATGATCAAGCCCTGAACAGCAAAAGAGCTAGTCGTCCTCCTCGTGTTTGCCATCGAGAACGAATGCTGTGCCACCGGCAAATATTCGCATCCAGTTGTCAACAAAACTTCTTGGACAAGCATTCTTCTCCATCTACATCCCGCAGCTCAGTGTCAACCAATTCGTCCTCTCCTTTTTAAGAACTATTGCTTTGAATTCATCCTCTCAAGTCGATACGGAATGCATATGTACCAATGTAGAGAGCACAATAATCGATCGTCGGGACATTGGTGTCATCTGACTGAAAGTAGGTTAATTTGCTCGTAGACATACATACACGTATGCCTACAGTCAAACATAGAAAATCAGGGCTCAACTTTAGATTGTTTCCCTTTGAGTCCACAAGGTTTTCGAACACACAACATAGCATCCCTGCAGCTACACTATACAATTTAGGCTTACTTAGGTCTGCTTATACAGCGCATGCGATGAAAGTGGATTCGGATGCGAGCATAGGACATAGGCTCACTAATCAATTGCATGCTACTTGTCTGCAGCTTTTCCAACTCAACACACTGACTCCAGAAATAATGTTGTTGTTGTCTGAGAGTGATGTCATCATTTCTTCTTACAGAATATTTCGACTACAGAGATTTTATGCTAGAAATGACTGTAAAGAAATTGAGACGTAATAGAAGGCAGCATGTTGTGCAGTTTTGTAATGATTAAGCAATTTTGCGGAAATTAAAATACGAGTGCACTCATCCAAGGCATTGGAGACAAAGCTTATTCTCCGCTTGCCAACGACGCGTTAACTCGCCTATTTCAAATTCAAATCAAATTCGATTGCTTGCTCATGTTTTTATTGGCAATAGGCGTTGTCACAAAATTTTAGCCTGACGGCAAATTTTAATAGGTTTGCTAAACAAAATTATTGAAACTTCTTCAAGTAAATTGGTATTCCTAATGTTCATTACCTCTCATATTCTATTATCTAGCTTCGATAGGAGTCTTGAAATTCAGGCGCTTTCATTATTGAGCATGTTTTCATATTCTAAGACTCACTGCATTCTTGACAAATGTCACAAATACAGATCTCATTCTATCAGTGATAGCAGGTAATAGCCATTAACGCCGATGAGACATTCCGCACGAGACATGAAAGAAAGTATGTCGGATCACTTTTATTCTATACTGATCCATCTCGATGAAAAAGAGTAATATCACGGCCATTAGAATAATAGGAGCATTTGTAGAAGAGGAATACTGTTACTATTTTTAACGTTGAAGATAGACTGTAGCTAAATGATAATTTTGGGTTGTTGAAGTTGAACTTTAAATAGGAACTCTGCAAGTCAATAACGTAAGGGATGTAAAAATCATTCACCCAAAACGAAATAATAAAGAGACAAGATAGTATACCATTAATGATGAAAATAGTTCAACCTCGAGTTTGTGGATGTATGTATGTAAAGTCATGCTGGGTTCCGGTTGGTGTATAGAGTTTTCGGTTCCCGTTCGAGGAGAAATAGAAAGTTTCGGTTTCGGTTAAAAATCCGGAAAATTCAAATAGGATTATTTTAAGTTTCCTTTTTACTTTACTATGCATAAATCAATAATGCATACTCGGTAAAAGCAAGTGCTTTTCTCATCATAAAAATGTAATTGAGAGATATTAAATTCGAAGGAGCCCTGTTAGGCCTTTAGTTGGTCTTTTTGAACACAGTACCTTTCTGAGATTGCTCGTCAATACTTTTTTATATAGCAAATATATATAGTATATAGAATCAAACATTTTTTATCGATCACCGAATTGTTTGAACTGTTTGTTTTAAACGTCTAGACTAGTTTTGAGCTTCTATCCTCTTATAATTTGGCTTGATTGAATGCAAACTTACATCATTCGCAGAAACGTCTTTGCTGATCGGAGCCGATGTGACATCTTCCATTTGCAATCGAATTTTATTACTTGGGGAAGCTCCTTCAGTAGTAACAGCAACAGTAACAGTAAATCCATCATCCTCCGTATTCGAGCGTTTCACAGTCATCACTGGAACACTTCCTGAAACATGTTTTGAAGACATTTAGTTCAAGCAGACTGTATCAGACTGAACATTTATCGAGCGATTTACAATGGGCGAATGAAAGTTGGAAGCCAGGCAATCGCTGTGTAATGTTGATTTGTCAACAACCAATTCGAGTCTAGTGGTGGTAACTGAGGAGTCAAAATCATATGCATAAAATCTTTTAAAGCAAAAAAACATGATGATTTTTTATGAACAGGCGGAAAATAACTGCGCGTATTGGTGGATTTGAACCACCGACCTCTGTCATTCTAGGTCAACGCTCTACCAACTGAGCTATCGATGGGCGAAAGTATGACATGAGTCCTCCATTATAGAATCTGCGTAATCCGAACAGATGCCCCCCTCCTGGACAACATGGCATTAACCGTGAAGCCAAACTACTTCTAGTCTACCAAAATATCAGTAATTCAAAGTCAGAATTATACTTTGACCTATTTACCTTAAATTAACAATCCAATCAGTGAATCAGCACCCACAAAAGCTGACTTGCTTAAAGCCGACTTAGCACTTATAATATCGATACATTCTGTCGTAGCAGATTATCGAAACTACTTCAGAATACTTATCTTATATATGCGTCAAAAAAGTACAACTTGACTAAATAAATGGTAAATAGACCTACAGATAATGTAATGGAATGTACACAATTACACAATTACACAAGTACACAATGTAATTACAGATGGATGTAATGGGCAGCTAAGTGTCGAGGTATTTTCAACCTGTCCAACGTCAATCACAAAATCGCGTGATCCACGTTGTCGAATGCTTAAGTGAAGTCGCTTTTTTACGCGTCATAGTCTATCTACCGATGGTAATGTTGACACGATGTTCCATTACATTGTCTGAAACCGGCTTGTTCTCTCGGAATTTATTTGTGCATGAACTCCTTCAAGCGACCGTGGAAGACCTTAAAGTGAACCTTTTGAACTTTCAGGCACTAAAACTGGGGCCTATTGCATTCTATGCAGTGATAAACTCATCCGTAAAGAATGGTATTATTGTAAAGAAGCACGTGCTTGGTCATATGGAAGGAAGGATTTTCGTCTGATATGTTAACGAAAGGCATGTTGTTGTTTTTTACTGGCTTCTTAATCTTTTATGTACCTTTTCCTGTTGATCCTGCACACCCCCACTAAAATGATGGTGCAAAACATGTTTGGAATAAATGATTCTTTTAAGTGAAGGTAATGATGTTTGTTGCCTCACATGCAATTTATTTATTCATTGTTTTCAGTCTCAAAATAAAACAAATAGTGAACCGTTGGTTGGAAATCAATATTAGAATGTTGTTTGATAGCATGGCAGATTCTGATAAGTTGCACTTAAAATATTGCAGTTTGTGAATATCAGCTTGTATCGATCCCTTGTTTTTTAAACATTTGGTACATTCGTCATCTTGTTAGTTGTATTCTCCTATTAAATGCGAATGTTATTCATGAAAATAAATGGCCATTTCAAGGCCACTAATATAATATAAAAGGTTTTGACATTCACCTGAAAGACCGCTGTAGTTTTCCGTTGGGTACGAAGAGGATGCCTTTGAACTGATCATTTTATTACAGCTACATGTATATTTCATTCAAATAATGTCGGCAAAATGTCGAGATCAATTGATGAGAAAGCTTGCATAGATCGTAATGCAATTCCTTTTTCAACAGTAGCAACATCTCTACGCCAATGTCTTAATGCAGTTTTTCGATGAATTAATGTTTAATGCAAATTTCGATAAAGTACAAAGTTGGCAAGACATTAGATGTGCTGTGCATTAAAGATTTTACAACTGTCAAGAGAAAAGACAGTGAACTGTTATCATTTATCAGCTTAACTTCGACAAAGAAGAAATAGTCAACGAGTTACTAATTTTGAGACGGAATTTGTTGTTTGCTCTACAAGAACATAAATCCTTTCATTAGGAGAAAGAATTCATCGGAGGATTTGTGTGCGCGAGTAGCATGTTTACTTCAGTGATAAATGTGGCCGAAAATGGCACATAATTTATTCTGAGGATCAAATATTTGAAAGAGAAGTGCAAAGACAGTTGCCCACGGGACTTACGACAAATACGAGTATGAACATTGATGCTTGTGAGTGAGGATAGACTGGTGTTTTATTTTGATATAAAAATAAAAGAGGAACTTCGGCAAACATGTCAATTATCTTACAAGATATGTCTGAATCTGTTGTCTGAAGGTAATCTGAAGTGCAAACGAAAGCTTTTTGAAGTATACATAAGTGAAAGTCATACATGCACCTGTCTATGCCTAGCGGCTATCATCCCCGTTTCAAGAAGCTATAGATATTGTGAATAATCAATAATTATCGTAACAGTCTATAAATTGAAATTTCAGTTTTCAGTGTGTGCTTTCAAAATCCAATACTTTAAATCAGAAAAGATAAGAATTGCTTAATCGTCAAAATGGAAATCGTAGAGATGGGATGTGACGATCTAGGCCGTCAAGCACACATAAAGTCAAGCAAATAGTAAATATGCCAATACAAAGATTAGTATGAAAATATATCAATGTTATCTTTGGTTAAATAGACGGTGAGAATAGAACAATGGAGTTATGTGGATGCACCTTTTCATTTGAGGCAATCTTAGTTGTTGGAAAATCTCTTAGGGAAAAGAATGACTTGGATTTTCCACATCCATAAGCACGTTTAAAGGTTGATCACAGCTATGTTTGCACAATGGAGTGAAGCATCATCTTATTCCGCCCAACAAGTGAAGCAATGGCATCTCCATAGTGTGAATATATCCAATACTTGAGTTGTCATAAGAATATAAAATTCGTCATAAGTTGAAGAAAATGTCTGGCTAATTCATTTCGCTTACATGTAAAGTTGTTCGACGCTTTGTTCTTTTTTGTGTGTATTTGATTGATACTTAGTTGATGAGCATTCATACATTAATTTTAATGCATTTGACCTTGTCGCAGTTATCTGATGATGCATTTTGTCTGAACATTCCTGTGATCAATTGAATGCCATCAAACTGATTCTGTATTGTAAAATAGGAAGCTGGCGAATAGTGTGTGGCCTTTATAATTTCAGCATCAAGACATATTTCGAGGTTGCTAATTCCTTTAATAAGTCGGTCAACAAACGATACAAACTGTTGGAATAAAATTGATAAAGTTTAGAAAACCTTATAGATTTACGGTGAATAGTAATAACTAAAGCCCACTGTGTACGGAACATATTTCTAAGAATTACTTTTTGTAATTCATTTATGATAGAGATCATGTTTCATACATTTATAAAGAAAGTCACAAAAGATCTCTACTTCGATCAACAGCCAGTTCATAGAAGGGAGGGTAAGTCCTTATTGACAAGTGTTCGCAACCATTCAAACATCCATTCTTCAGGTGGACGAATATATTCGAACATGGCAAGAAATCATCTTGAAACTTCAATCATCATCTACTGACAAGTTAGATGATTGGGAAAGTGATCCTGATGATGCTTCAGTCTTGCTGAGTTCATAGTTGAAGATATCTGGTTTATTGGGTTCTCTAGTTTCTTTTATCTCCAAAATAATCAAATTTCGTTAACACATAGTGAGGTCGAACAAATTTTTTCTAATGCAAGCAATAATTTTGAATTCAGAGATGGTATCTCACTGACTGAAAACAAATGAACTGAAATTTCGCAATAACTGATTATGTAAGATAAATTCTAAAATAAAGACATCACGCAACTTGCATTTACTCTTAAAATAGGTCTTACTATGAACACAGCATGGCTTCTCACACGCATCACGATATTCCGAGGAACTAATGTCAGGAGGAACTTGAAGATTGTTATATACCACAGCTTAGTGTAGTGGCCAGCAATAGTAAACAAAATCGCAGTTATTTTAGATTCATTGGTACTAGAAAGGATATTTGATGAACGTCATTTCGACAAGCGGAAGTGAATTTCTACTATGAGATCAAATGCACACGCAAATTGTAATCTATCAAAATAAGTACTGAACGCTTTGACAAATACGTAGAGTTTGAATTAAGTGCAGTCGAGATTCGACATACCTTCCACAACGAGCATTCGTCTTTAACGAACCTTATTTATGGACCCCAATTTTTCTATTATTTTCAATAGGAATCGAATAAAGAAATAATATTGTTGAATCCAGATGATGTGAAACTGAAGCGCTTGAATTCTATCTTCCAGACTTGACTCGTCTCATCGTGATCAAAAACTGCTCTCGTGATCAAATCTAAAATCCGATAAGGCTGGATTGTATTGGAAGTCAGATCGAACACTCGCACAAAATTTAAAGATTCTGCATCTACTGGGTTTAAATTGTCAAGGGAAGTCGTGAGCAGGAATCGCTCTGTATTGGAACATCTTGCTATGTGCATGTATAATTCATATCACAGTAATTGTAATGCGTGTTTTTCATTCATTCGATCATTTGATGTTTGAAAAGCAATTTTAAATTAGTACTATTACAATTAGTACTTAGTACTGTGTTGGTGTTGCATTTTAAAATGCCTGAAACGCAAGTTGTTCAATTTCTAAAATCCACAAGATATAAGGTCAATAAGAATACACCCGGTGCATTTTAGACGACACTATTCAAAATCAGAAGGATATTTGAGCTCAAAAACATTATTTTATAACTCCTTCCTCGCTATAATGAACGCCTCGCCATTACGAATCTTTTGCAAGGATCACGCGAGGTTCGTTATAGCGAGTCTCGACTGCATAATCTTCTGCATATCAGCTGATGCAGAAAGAAAGGTTGGCAGGTGCAAGAACGCACCAAAGGTGAATGCTTTCTACATTTGGTTAATAGTTGTTTACATTGCTTAAGCGCGTCGGATTACTAGAGCTGCAATATATCACAAAAAAGATGAAACAGCCACGAGGCTACTTTGCGGACAGACACAGAATTTTTGGTGTATTAGTTAAATTGCACAAGAAGTCAATCATCTCTTGCAGATTGCTTTGTCTTCCTCCATAACGATCCAATCGCCATCATCTCATCAGACTTAAAAAATCAGATTATTGTATAATTGGCAAAAGTTTGTTGATAATGCAGCCTTGTTTGACCAGCGGTTAGTGAGATAGCAGACTAAAGTAGATGCTCCGCAGAAATAAACACCGACTTCGTGCAAATTTATTATCTGTAAACTAAGTCCCCCTCTCTTTGTTTTTACAGATATAATTTATGCGTCTTTCATTTATCCGTACTCAAGGGTGCATAATCAGTAGATAGTTCTGATAAGCACCTCTTATTCAAGTCACTTCTCAATGCATATTTGCTCTACATGCGAGTGCTTCTAATTGAAAGGCGACACTCATTCAAAGAACTATTGACATTAAGACTTGTTCGATAAAAATTTAAAAACTAAAACATCATTTCTGTGTGCTTCATCAATTGCACCATCGACAAAGGCCTTGAAAAGAGCATGATTGCTGTTAGGTTGGTACATGGTTGATCTGGCAAGGCTGTTGGTACCTTGAGTCTCACACCCTGCACCTTTGGGTGTTTTGTATGACTGGTAGGGACGAAAATCGTCTTCCATTCTGCTTATGGGCATCATGGAACACTGTGTATCCTATGTGTATTATTATGCACATTGTATACTTAGGAATCTATGGGTAGCATATTACTCTACTCTATTTGCATCACTGTGTTTTGAAATAATAGTTTTCTACTTATTTTTGTGCACTATAATTTCTGAAAGAACAAACTAAGAAACGTTGAACAACAATATCTCATCGAAATGATTTCTGACTTCAAGAGTAAAACATGATTGCTGATTCTCTTCCAACCTCAGCACTATTTGTCAATTAAATTTGAAATCACAACTAATTTCTGGGGGATCCACGTCTGTAATGACAGCGGTGTTAGAAGCTGCTTACTGAGATTGCATTTGAATAGCTCGAATGCAGAAAATTTTTTTATGGAGTACCGCAGTAAATAAATAGATAAAATCATACAAATATGTCGATATTCTTCACCAGGGTTGAAGCCGGCCGGAACTAAGCCGGCGTCTCTGTAGCCTACTGATTAAGGCTGGCAGCTGCTCATCTTAGACCGTTAGACATCATTCGATTTCTTGTTTTCCATAGCAGACGGTAGGCTTACTGGCACTCCGAATAAGCAAGAGTTCCCGATGAAGCGCAACGACGCTGATTTTTATTGATCCAAATTGATCTTTATCAGGTAATTACACAAATATTCGTACTTTCATAATATATATTGTATACGGTGCGCGTAATAACTAATTCAAGATATGGAATAACTTTGCGATAGATAGTCTAGCGAACACATGATTCTTACAAAATTCATTACTGTTGAGTATGCGATTCCAGAAACTCCATTTGAGATCGAGTGCGACTAAAAACTAAAACTTAAACTGTATAAGTAAATATTGAGGTATAAGTAATTTGTAAAATATATAAACAATAACAAAGGTTTTGGCACTAGCTATATTACAGAAAGCTATTTTGCGGTTCTCAAGTTTACTTTTGAAAAACGCACATGTAAAAAATCGACTTAGAACTGGAGGAGCAGCGGTTAGAAAGTGATTTACTCGCTTTTACAAAAATGGTTCATGAGAGTGTTTTAAAGCTTGCATGCATCTTTAATGAATGTTTGAAGCTAACCAAATTTAGATAAGGACAAAATTATCAAAAGCATTCATTCTCGCTCATCATGTAATCAATTAAAGCACTGATATCGGTGCAAGCGTATTTACCTAGAATGAGTCTAAGGATTACTATTGTACATTATAGATGGTTTGTGACTGGTCATCAAGGTTCCTTAAGTCCATCAAATCCAGATCTTATAATTTGCAAACATTATAGTAATTATCTCAGTAAGTCTATCATATTCGCATTACAGTCTAGATAGATGTAGTTTGAAGTGATATTATATTCAAACTACATGTATCACCACGGATGAATCTTATTCTCTGTGTATAACCCATAGGTTATTAAAGGCCAAGCATATTAATCCATTAAAGACAACCCTCTATTCAAGCATTTATTATGTCTGAATTGAACCTCAAGCGGTTCTGAAGATGGCTGATAAATTCCTTAAATTAGGAAGGTAGTGTCTCTGTCTTTGATTGCAAGCGTTTATGTTTTCTAGAATTAAATATATTTTATATAAAGTAGCAGAAAAATTCAAATAATGCTTAATATTTGGAAGCAGACCTACACTACAAGTAAGCAAGCTGAAAGTATCGGAGCTCAAAGTATGAAATAATGATGATTTTTGTCAAAGTAGAATTAAAAGTTTAGCAAGTATTACCAACCTACGTGAGCCCTTTCTAAATTCATTTTGCCAATAGTTTTGCAAGTGACTCATCTTGCTTTAATTGCACGTCTCTATCATAGTTCGAATGGAATTTTGTAAAACGAAATCATGTCAAAAATATGCTTCCTGTAATCCAAAAGAGTGATAATTGCAATACATGAAAGCATCAGGAAATGCATCGGCTATTTTATGATTTTCATGAGGTTTGGACCATTTTCATGATGAGGAAATTAGAAATCCGGAATCGGCAAGGATGTTTCAAACATCAACAAACATTGATACAATGCAGTAAAATATCAAACTGATCGGAATTCACACATTTCTGTGCACCGTCCCGAGAACCGGCGCAGACAGAAATGCCAGCTGCACCGTTGTACCGCAGAGCCCTAGAACAAATATTGTTCAAAGCTATTCTACAGTAAATGCGACTACTATTTGTTGTTTTGAACCCCTATCGATGACCAGAGACCTTTGCTTTTATAACATACAATTAGAAAAATTGTCAAAAATTCGCCAATTTTCCTTAAAGTGTTTGATAGACCGAGAGCCAAACATCGAGAATAACTTGAAAAAATAACACTGGAATGCATATTCTTACCCAACTTCTTAGCGAATGTAACAGTATATATCTGTCCATTTTTCGTCACCGTCACTGCGTTATCCTTTAATACTATCAAAGCATTTAAAGCCGTTTTAAGACCATCCGCTGTTGCTGATCCATCGAGTTCATCTGTAAGGCAATAATTATAGAGTAACGTGTTTGCGGCGATAGAGAAGTTTTCATTTTTGAAAATGACTTCACAGCTTTAATGCTGTCAGAAACGACATTGACATGGTCTCTCAAGATTTATGGTTATAAGCCTGTGACGATATGGCACCAAAGCCAGCAGCTTGAACAAACTCTAAAACACTCACGGGAGAGAGAGAAGACTGACCACCCTCCCTCGTGTCACTCGCCCTGTGGTCATAGAGAAAATGCTCAAAGAGAAAACCTTTGAGTATTCGAGGAGACCCGGGTTTCGAGGTCTTTCCTAATTGCCGATGACTTATTGAATCAATGATGAAATGAAATGGTTAAGGATAGAGCAGTTTATTTGCATTAGAAATGAAATAGAAATGAAATGGTTAAGGATAGAGCAGTTTATTTGCATTAGAAATGAAATAGAAATGAAATGGTTAAGGATAGAGCAGTTTATTTGCATTACCTTGTACTGTAATCTTCACAACAATCACAAGCAAATTCAATATTTTAGCTGATTGGCAATATAATAAAAATTTATTTCGATATTTCAATACCATCACTTAGTGAAACCCCGTGATTGTGGATGTCACCCGCGAAATGCGTGTGACATGGCAGGCATGTATAAAACATAATTCTGGTAAATGTACTTTCGAAAAAACACCACTTGTGATCATAAAACAGTTGAATTTTCGCGAGCTTTCGACCGCTCTCTGCTGTCTTAATCATGCAAAGTGAATTTTGCGTGTACAAACTGAACATGCATTCAAGACTGACTACATCTCATCACGTGACATAAAATTAAAGGTTTACACCCCAACAGTTGAGGGTAAGTTAAAACCAAATGTCATGATGACACTACTTGTGAAAATAAATGCAGGAGTGTCACAAACTAATGTCTACATGTTGTTACTTATGAATGCAAATAAGTAATATGAATAAATAACAATAAAAGGAAAGAGTCAATGAATAACAAAGTTATTGCTGTACAAAGAAATAATTAATATAAAGTAATAAGAAATTTACTTAAGAAATTAAGAAATAAGAAAAAAGTATTTCTTTGCACAGCAATAACTTTGTTATTCATTGATTCTTACATTTTATTGTTATTTATTCATATTACTTATTTGCATTCATAAGTAACAACATATAGACATTAGTTTGTGACACTCTTGCATTTATTTTCACAAGTAGTGTCATCATGACATTTGGTTTTAACTTACCCTCAACTGTTGGGGTGCAAACCTTTAATTTTATGTCACGTGATGAGATGTAGTCAGTCTTGAATGCATGTTCAATTTGTACACGCAAAATTCACTTTGCATGATTCAAGGGAAAATATACTTCTGCGGATACTATAATGTATTACTTTGCATGATTAAGACAGCAGAGAGCAGTCGAAAGCTCGCGAAAATTCAACTGTTTTATGATCACAAGTGGTGTTTTTTCGAAAGTATATTTGCCAGAACTATGAGCATCCCACTTGGAAATAGTATGTTTGACTATATGCATAAAACATGCTGGTGAACACAGTTGGGAACTGGGTAGGCCCATGATTTTCAATTAATATGTCCGCAACCCATCACATTCATTTGAGACACATTTCACACCATTTGAGTACAGTTGTAAATTATGCTTGAATAACCAATTATCATATTTCAAGAATTACTACAGATGTTTTACATGAGAATTAATAAGATGATATGCATAGTGGCGTCCGCTAGGTTACACTGGACCCACCATCGTACAAACCAGTCAGTGCCATCTGAGCTTGGAAAAGAAAGACAAATGCTATCAACGTTCAGAAAGCGCAAGTTACAATACTTTGGTCATGTCATCAGAGCCCAAAACATTTCAACACACGTATTGGGAAGCAAGATTGAAGGATACCAAGAATCGCTAAGGACAGATGTGGTTGGAGAGCCGTGGTGCATACGTTCATGATACCCGACACTCAACATTGAGGATGGAAGTGAAGGTAAAGAGGTAAGGCAAGGTATGCATAGTCACCAAATAAATGCAATTTTTGAACAATAGTAAGTGTGTGCACTCATATTCGTCAATAAATGTTTTCATAACTCTAAGTTTGCGAGCTTGCTCTTCAAAACAGGGAAATATATGAGTGCGCATCATGGAAGCTCTTATCCAAATAACCATCAATGTCGATTGATATAGCGATACCTATCGTGCTTCCATAACGCCAGGACCGGCTTCCACTTCGCTGGTGAAAGCCATCATAAATCACATCAGTCTTTTGATTTGATATTTGTTTTCTTACCAATCTGAATTAGAAGTTTTCTCAACTTCGACGCTCGATATTAACTGTCCGTGAACAGTGACTCCACCCTCATATGCCCATGAAGTCAGTGGAGAGGCCTCGAAAGGATTAATCAAGTGAGATAATTATGATCACAGTACTTCAAACATGCAACTCCTGAGAGAAAAAGATTATTGCTTAATGCAACTAATAACTTTTACTCGTCTGTGACAAGCAGACATTTCCTTTCTTATGAATATCGTCTTTATGATGACAAAAAGAAATATGAATTGGAAACAAACAATGTGTTGAAAATCTCAAGGTTTTTACACTGGAAAGGGATGTAATGATTAGATGTACCTCCGCGATGAAGTGATATGACGGATGCCAGACGAGGTCGAAGGCAGAGTGGTTCGGCCGCCAGATATATAAATATATAAATTTATATCAGATATATAAAACTGTGCGTACTTCACATTTCCGAAAAATTGCAGGCCTTGCAACACATCTTAACAAGATTAACTCCGTTTTGTGATTGCTGGATATCTAGATTCCTCTCCGAAAGTCATTTAGTTGAGAAACACATTTCAAATAATATTCTTCATCGTTTCGTAATATTATCACAATAACAATAAGTCGACAATTTTAAAAGAGTACAATCGTTTACACAACACTCGCAGACGAGACCTGATGTGAAGACTTGTCTCTTTATAAGTCTTTGACTTGCGCTGCCTTGATTTTGACGTCTGATTGGACAGTAGCGCACCCGACAAAAGGTCGTTAATGCTACACACTCCTCTGTAACGTCGTAGTACCATATTTCTGTGGCAATTCCTTACATCTCGGGCGGAGCAAAACGCGGCAAAAAGTAAGAGGATGCAAAGGACACTAACAGAAATTGATCGAATCATGTCTGAAGGAAGTCGATGAAACCTGGATGAGCTGCATGCTCTCACCACTGATGAATTATTATGACAATTATTCACTCATCACTGCTATATACTCGTACAACGTGAGAACATACTTAAACTCAGACACTTGATAGTAATTTGAAATACGAAGTGATTCGAAGTAATTAGAAGCAAAATGCATAAAAGCCAGATTGTTAGCTGAGTTCTTAATGTCTAGCTTAAATTCTAGCTGAACTTCTTAATGTCAGTACCTGGATGGGAAAGTATAAGAAGTCAATGCTTAACCATTTGTAAGACTTGGGTTTCTTCGGCAGCATTTAGAAGAGGATGTATTCTGTGTTCAACCTTCAGTATGGAACTCAGCCTTGACAAAGTGAAGGTCGTCGACCTCCTCGATTGAAATTTATCTCTGTACAATACCCAAGCTCCCGAATTCGTGCCGTAATTCTCCATGACGTCGACATCATTTCTGTACATTTCCCGCATTGGAAAACAGCATTTCTAACATAACTGAATTTCAAATTACTTTAGAGCATTTGGATGTTGTTTTAGGTTCGATGTGCTCCATTGTTCCTGTTGTTGTTGTTGGCGACCTGAACAATCAATTCTCAAATTTCGATTTGGATGATCGGTTGCCAAAATTGGATCTTGATGAGAGGTTTTACACATTTCAGTTGATTGATGCAATCATTTATCGATGGAAATGATTTATTTATTAGTGATCACAAGCTACCTCGAACTGTGTATTAAACTTGTATGTATATTCCAGCAGAAAAGCGATCTTATGTAGATCATATCATTTTGTCAAATAGCCTCATGAATAAAATTAAATACTGTTCAATATTGCGAGCAGACGAAGATGACTTATATTTTTACCATTTACCATTGAAATGTAAAATTTTCGTGCAACTGTTTCTAATTCCCAAATCAAGGATTCTTAAAAGTTTCCACGAAACAATGTTTTGAATTGGCGCTCCAACGTTAAGAAGGACTTGCATTGCCATTCTTTCTCAAAAACGCGTCTCGTTCTTTCTCAATAATCCCTTCGTGTGAAACTTTTGGTGAATTAGATATCGTTGTGCCAATAGCTATTCATAATTCCGCTCGAGAATCCGGATGTTTGCGGAAACGCAGAAAGCCAAGAACATGGTAGCATCCTACTCTCGCATGTGCAAGTAACAGGTGAAGATTTCGGCATCATCTATGAGGTTGCTCTGGACTTCAGATATTATTCTGGAATTAAATATATATATTCTTGTTGCAGTCTTGCACGAAAATCTTACCGAAGAGCTAGAAAGTGTCGCGTAAGACAGAAACCCAGTGATGAAGCCAAAGCATTGAGTAATTACGGAAAGAATGGCAATTTCCGCCAATATCAAAATAAAGCCGATAGCATACGCAGATCAGGTCTTCGTACTTCATTAGTTTTATGTGCAAATAATTTCTCTGATCGCTTTAATTTGTTAATAATAAATTCCACTTTATCAGATGCACAGATGACCATAGAGGAGTCTATATCTTTGCGTGCACAAAATATTTCGAACTCGCCAATTGCTAGAAGAAATATGTTACCTGCAAGAGTCGACGAATTATTGAAATGATTGTGAAAGGGTAAATCTCCTGGTCCGAATGGAATTACACTTGAGCATCTTACATGATCGGTCTCCAGAACTGTTTTTAGCTTTGTCCAGGTTATTATCCTTATGTCTGTCTACAGCATCCGTTCCATTATCTCTCGTGTGTAGCAATATAAAACCCTTATTGAAACGATCGGGCATGAAAACAGTGGACATGAAGTATCTTCATTCTACAAGTACTCATAAAGCTCAATTCAAAATGTGATCTTCTGTGAATTTTGACAGTAATGGTGAAGGTTTTGGCAACTCTGTTAGACGGCACATTTGAGGGAGAAAAACTTATTTTGATAAAAGCTTTTGGCGGCCGCGTGCACTTAACTGACCGAACGTCCAAGTTTCTCTCATTTACTTTTCATCACTGTAAATGTGAATTACAGCTGAATGATATCATTCAATTTTTATTGTGGGAAATTAGTCCTGAAAAGTTTAATGAAACAAGCGCTTTTGTATTTGATGCAATGATAAACAAAGCAAATGAGTGCTTTATAGCATTAGAGCGCCGTCTATGTTAAATAATGAAAATTATTCAGTGGAATTATCATATTTTGAAAACCAACGACATAACTGAACATTTACGATGAAATCACAAGGAGTACCTGTATCTAAGGAAAACCTGTAGAGGAGGCCTGCTACATTATCACACTACTCATGATCGGTTGTGATGGGTTATGTAGATCAATCATGCAAAAAATGGGGGTCGGAATTTATAAATATGTGATCAGATGATCAAATTTTAGAATTAGATTTCATGCTGTCAAGAAACTATCAATTTTTATTGATATTCAGACAAGTGAAATCTCTCAAGTAAATGGTATTGTGGATGAAAGTTGTAGGTTTCACGGCATCTACATCAGAAGTTACTGCATCTCAAAATATAGATACAGAGGTCCTGAACTAGACCCCTGTCAGAGTCCAGGCTGGTGCCATCCTAGCTATCTTGCCTTCTTTAGGCTTCGATAGCTTTATGGCATCCGACTTCTATGGTAAAATTTATTCATACATAGCCATTTTTCCATGTATCTACTAATGCATCTGTCTATATTGAGGCACCAATTCCATATACAGTATTCTTAAAACATACATTTAAAATGTACTTTATCGGAGACACATTGACCTTACAGACACGCTATGGGACATAGTTTTGGATGCACGTATTTGAAAAAAAGATGGATATGTTAACAAAGTGTTGTCATTCACGTTGAAATGCGTCTTCAATCACATAGTGTCACGATAGATACTGTACGTGTCTGAAAACGTACACAATCACGTTCACTTTTCAATGCCATATGCAGACAGATAATTAGCTTCAGGATTTGACTATTGTGTTCACCAAATTTTAATACCAATTGTTCTATGAACTTTACCGAAACATAAGTGTAAGCACGCGTACTTTAATATTAACGAAGAAATTATAATATCGTCTAAAATTAATTACCTGTGGAAACACCGTGCACCAATAAACGATACTTCTTCGTTGCATCTGGAGAACTAACTGTTACCCTTTGTACTGTGGATCTCCCATCGTAAGAGTTAGAAAGTGCGCCCAAATCAACAGTCTGAAATAGCAACAAGAAACAATTAATTACTGGGAATTGCACGAAGTTGTGTTTCCAATGATGTGTAGCGCAACAGTACATAAAATGTAGTATACATTCTATACGACACAATTCTTTCGATACCACATTGTATGTGAACATATTCGGAAATGTTTGTCATTCTGAGGCAGGGATGCGGAGTCGGAGTCGCAGTCCCGGAGTCATATCATTTTTGCTGGAGTCGGAGTCGGAGTCCTATCATTTGATAGGACTCCGGCTTAAAACTAGACCCGAAGTATAATACAAACAAATTATTTATCCTCGTGCATAGCTGTCACTGTCAACTTTCTCCGTCAAACAAAAGTACAGAGACAACAGTGCATGCAAAGTTTGTAATAGTTAAGGGAATGAACCGTGATAGTGAAAAAAGGATTGTCTTTTCACTCGGTGATTTAATAGAGAAGACAAGCCTTCCTAGCCTCGATCACACGTACGCACCAAAGGTCACATCAGAGACAAAAATGAAATACAAGTTTGTTTGAGAACATTACCTCTTACCCTCACGTTAATCGTATGTGATGTCTCCTCCAAAGCGCATATTAAAATCGAAAGTATACGCATATTTTTTGAAGAAGGATGGGGGATTTTCCTGACTGGCAGAGACTGGAGAAAAACCGTGTGAAGCACACATCAACAAGATGGGAGGAGCCAAGTCGTCTGCATCCAACTTGAAGCGACATTTGATAAACTTTCATCGAAAATGATTGATGCAGCAATGATAACTAAAGATAGGTTCAGGAAAGCCTATAATGATCTATGATGTAGGTTGCCAGTTTTTTTCAAAAAACTAGGCTTTATATACTGACCACCCGGAGTCGGAGTCCTATCAACCCCGGAGTCGGAGTTCTATCAAAATGTTAGGACTCCGCATCCCTGTTCTGAGGGGATGATTGCTTCAACTTCATGCATCGGGCAATTTGACTTTAACTTTTCAATTTGCATCAACGAGATGTATTAGCTACCACGCTTTGGAGCTTATGGGTTATCTCCCCCCACGTTTTCAAATTTGTTTAAAATCCGCAGAAATAAATCAATCGTCACAAAGCACAGGTAAGTGAGGTTATTCTCTACCCACATGCAAAAATTTAGGCAAATCGGACAAGTACTTTTTGAATCAGGAGCGATAACTTGAAGTGAAGCGATGCCAGCAGCTTGATCCGACTTCTTTTGACCTCACCGTCGGAGCAGAAAACACTTCAGGTCAACAAAGTAATTTCCCGACAACTCGTGAAGCGATGATGACCAGACCACATCCCTTATATTAATATGCTTGGCTTACTAAATGACAGGGTAGTGGTCGTGGGAAGATTTCAAATTGCAGTGGATGAGAAGAGGGAGAGAGAACAATGCATACACGAGTAACAATAATGCGTCGAACAGAACAAGTCAGATCAAGCAAGATGCAGACTTCGTTGCACTTCACGTGATCGTCTCTCATGCAAAAAGTACTTGTCTGATGCATAAAATTTTGCATGTGGGTAGAAAATATGCTTAAGTACGTTTACCTGAAGTTTGGTGACGATTGATTGATTTTTGCAGATTTTAGACAAATTTGAAAACCTGGGTGGGGGGAGGAGATAATCCATAAGTGCCATAACCCATTACCCAGTGTTTTGCAGCCAAGTTGGCCAAGTTTTTTGCAGTCATTATCATTTGTTTCATATCTGCACAACACCTTCACCGCATTTGTGAAGTGAAATAAACATGTAATCTATTCTTTTCAATTTTATTCTTTTCTATTTTACCTAAATTGATCTGCATCCTATTCACCACACGAAGCACACAACAAACGGTTGCATCGATTGACACTCCTATTTAGATGCAATATTGCCTGAGCACTGAAATGTGAAACCTGCATACCAGGTTTGGAACCGGCCGAGTTTTTGGCGGCCGGACACGGGCCGCAGTCCGGTGTAATTAAAACAGACCGGCCGAGGCCGGGCCCGCGTTATTGAAACCGGCCAGCCTGGCCCAGGCAAGCGGCCGAGGTAGTCAAAACATCCAGGACTAGGCCTGCGTCCCTGTATACTACTGGTTAATGCTGGCAGCAAGTTAACTTAGACTGCTAGACATCATTCGACTTCTCGATTTCTATATAGGGTGTGGTAGGTCTGTCGGTGTTCCGGATAAGCAAGGGTTCCCTATGAAGCGCACAGGCACATGGTTTTTATCAATTTCTATCCTATTTGATCTTTAATCAGTGCAAAGTGGGGCATTTTAGATGCTAAGAAGCTATTTCTTGTCGAATGACTTCAAGGCTGCTCACACATCCTTGATGTTTACATGTATATCATCATCGTAAGAATGAATTAATGTACTAAGGATAGATCTTCAATGAAGTCGATCAAAAGAGCATTTTGATAACTGGACAAAATATACATAAACTGTAAAAAGAGTTTTTAAATTGTACCTGAAATGCTTGTAGATGATATTGTAAACTCGGCTTTGAAACAAAATTTCAATGTAACAATAAGAGCAGATTCTTGTTTACATCGTCTGAGAGGATACCACTTGTTCTAAATTGCGTTTTTAAAAGTATATGAAGCTTGAACTCAGGAATTTTTAGATCATATAAACAATGAAAACATCAATCAACTATTAGAACTCATCTACTGCGTTTACGTTCAACTCTGATCTTGGGAATTGCTTTTACATATACTGTATAATTCATTACAAGTGAAGCAGACTCAAATCACAGAATTCTGTAGTGGAATTGATTTTTGAAGTTCCGAAGCGGATGTCCAAGAAGAAATAAAGACTAGCAAGACATGAAAGGAGCAATGATACGAGAAGAAATATAAGCAAAAGATGAAAGTAATGAAGTGCCATGTCGCTCTCTCACGTTTTTATGAAATAAAATTTTTGAATTTTTAAAATATTGACAGCGACGCCAATGGAGCTAAAAGCACCAACTCTTGGAAGCAATTATTCAACTGTCTTCCATTCTCGAAAGACAAACAAATTTTCAAAAAATAGGGGTGGAGAATTGTCTATAAACGTATGACATACCGGTATTTAATTTATGATATTAAGGCATGGATAATAACAATGCATGCACGAGTATATTCAGCGTGTCTGAAGATTGCACATTGTGAAGGAGATTGTGCAGGTCGAATTGAGAACATCGGATGATAAATTAAAGTAAAATTATTCTTCGACGTCTGCACCGGTTTTGCTAAAGGCAAAGTATAACAATATTCTACGACCTGGCAGATTGCATCGTCATGGCAGACTGACATTGTAGGCGTCAAGGAAAATGAGTGCACTTCAACATTAGCTGTTAACCAATGGAGATGTAGTAAACTGAGATGAAATTCACAATTGACGCAGATTCACTATATACGCATATGAAACACAAGCAAGTCTGAAAGAAATTACATGCAGTCATTGGTACAAAATAGAATTTGTACATTATCTGCAGTATTTACAGGAAATAACTTTGAAATAGCGCTTTGTATAGTATTTAGTTCTGTATGTTGCTAATAGTAGTGCTTCTGCAAACAAACTGTTCCTGAAGATAAGACAGTCCGATCACTTGCTGAATAAGTATTTTCTATATTTATTATTAATCAATCATTCTTCGCAACTGATTATGTCAGAGATTCATACCAATCAACGAGTTATGTTTTTTCCGTTATATATAAAGCAATTTAATGAGACCCACTGAGTTACTTCCTCTAACATTTCATGTTGTTTCCTCCCTGGAAAACAAATTTGTAAACTTTTTGTGATGATTTTCATTCATTGAATATAGACATTATTATTATCTCAGTAATACAATGCCGTCATAAAAAGAAACACAATGCTGTGGTTATATCAACGAACACTGTAAACAGATAGAATACAGAGTAATACTGCAATCAGCTTTTGTTGAAGTGCATTAATTTTGTTTGAAGCTTTCAATGTCAAGCACTCTGACGATGGGAGCTGTAAGGTCGTGAAATATGGCCTGTCTTTGCATTTAACAAATCATTTATAAACGTCTAATAATATTTTCACTTTAAGATATAGGGGTCGAAAAACTTACACTTTTGAAATTTTTTAAGGAACGCTGAACTGAAACTCCTGGTCCGTATATCAGTTATCATAAGGGTTTTATGCGCGGTACACCGGTGCACTGGTTTTCGGGTCGGTTGTTGCTCCCCTTGCCAAAAAATTAGGCTATCTTATCATTCCAACGGCCACTGATTTGTGCGAAAAATGTTTTTCGGTATCCGGTAACATTATCGCAGCACAGAGAGAAAACAGAGCAGTGTCGAGATGTTAACTTTCTTGCATAGTAATTTGTAGATAACAGTGACATTGCTTTAAATCTTTCTACGTTTCCTGATGTGATCAGGTATTTTGAAAATTGAGTAAAAAATTAACTCTTCCTTTGTTATTATTTCTAAAAGAATCAATTAAAGTACCGACGTTTCGTTCGCCACCAGCTTGATAATTCAGTCATTGTGACTTCAACAATTTTTACTGCATATTTGTAGGATTTCTGCTTTCTTCTAGCTTTATAGAATTCCAAAAGACTGTCACAGAGGCGCGAGGGTTAAGCATGATAAGGACAACAAAATGAAAGGAGGCCTATGTAAGTCTGTTTCAAATTCCTTAGCATTATTAGAATTTTACTAGTGCTTTATAAAATTTGCGTTGAATTCTAGAAAATCCTAGCATTATTCATAGAAGATAGAGACCCTGCTTTCAAGATTTTGAAGTTTTAACTGACTGACACGTGACAATCTAGAACACGAAGCAAATTAAGCTTCGCCTATGCTTTAATTAATGCTTCGGTGTGACTTTTCAACATTTTCGGTGCGCCGGTTATTTTACCCGGTACATCGGTGCGAGATGGTACGGCTAACGTACGCCCTAATTATCATTTGAAATGTAATTGGCCGGCTTACAACAAAAGGAAGTGTTGTTTTCTATATTTCTGCAAGCGCCAAGCTGTCATGACGAGCCTCTCGCGCGCCACATTAAGAAATCAGTCTAATAATATTTTTGTTAGTTGGAAAACTGCCCTTTCTCTCTGTCCACTCGAATCGGATGCAATTCACTAAAAATCAAATGATTTTTATTTGAAAAAACATTGATGATTTACATAAATGATGACATAAATGATTTACAATCTGCTTTATCATTCAAATGATCACATTATGATTCAATGATTATCGTCAATTATATAATCCGCAAGTATCAGATAATTTCCATGAAGATGCTTTGTCACTTATCACTTATTTTGTACACGTCGACTCTAAGATTTTTTGAATTTTCATATTAATAGAGAATTGATTTGAGACAATAAATCCGTTCCACCATTCATGATCTGGTTCGACCATATGTCTAGTCACGGTCTGATTCATATAACCAAATTACCGGGTCTGAATGTTATCTTTAAATTCAATAATAATCTGTGGTGTTGATCTTTTATTACCATAAGATTTATAACGAATGACGTCAGACGATGCTTAGTAGTAATTATTTTGGTTGACTGACCCTAGCAAAACTGCAGCCTTCATACGACTTGAAAATATACAATGAAAAAGTTGAATTGAAGGCAATAATTAATTATAGTTAACTAATATTTATTCACTAGAATAATGAACATATAGAAGTAAAAAAGATAACAAATTATTGAGCATGAAGTGTCCATATAATTACTTAATTGTGTGTCGCTGCAGGGTATATCGGTTAAGCAGCAGGAAGAATCCAAGGAAAAAAGGAATGGCGCCGCAGATTTTTTGACTACCCATTTGTATAGAATAATAGCCTATCAAGTGGAAAATTCAAGACTGTGAACGGCTGTGCTCCTTTTCTGTTAGTTTACCACGCCAATTCAGCTGCAATTTACATCGCCAAAGGTCAACTGAGTTTTGCCGATGATTTCGATTCAAGTAGTTCACAGACAAGCTACAGCTGACATCAGTATGAAAAACTTGGAACGTAGAACGAAATACTGAAAAGGTGACTTGATGAGTAGTCAGTTGCCATATGATTCAGACAATAATTTCTTCTTGAAATGCACCTGGAAGTATGGCTGAGTAACAATTCTTGTTCAGTTCTATTTTTTCAAGTTCTCAAGAGTGCAACTGCTCCTTTTTGTGACATGATTGATTATCGTCATATGTTTTTGTATAATGCACCCCCAATTTTCAATGGGTTGTTGTATAGTTGTTTTTTAGTAAAGCGCTTATTTATTTATTCATTATTTCATATTTTCATTCCCTGTGTGCTGCTATAGGATCACAGGAATCTTTTGATCAACTATTTAATGTATCGCACATGTATGTGTAAATGATCCATAAAGATGAAATATTGTACTATATTTCACCATTTTCTGAAAAATTTAGTCAACTTTAAAAAAACTCTAAGTCGGGTCTCATTACATAGCGAACGCTCGCTCTTTGTAGAAAGCAGTGTTAAGACAGCAAAGTCCATTCTTCAGCAGTGTGCAGAACCGAGATGTCTCTAGCATAAAATATGGTTTCTAAGCACTTTCTTCGACAAAAATCGAATATTGTTCATTTGATGAGCCCGAGTTAAAGGTCTTTAAAGTTGACAAACATTTCTGACATTGTTGAAAAATATTGCAGCATCTCATCCTTAAAGGTCATTCTAGGATGCTTTTTAGAGATAGTGTTGATCGAAAATAGCTCAAGGATGCTCTCCATCCGCAGTACATGAAGTGAATCTCGAATGAGAGTATGAATGCTCTGATGACCGGATTAATCTGTACCATGACCGCTTTCATAATGTACTCGTGCCAACCATCAAAATTGTCTCCAAACAGCAGTAACTCACATTTTTCAGTCTTTGGAATGAATTATGTGGAAGGGGGCATTTTTAAAGAAGTGTTAATTAGTGATGCATACTGTACCCATGACTGTGAAGGACTGTAACCGCATGAAAATTTTGAAAGTCGTCATCACACGAGCTGTTATTCATATCAACATCTGCATACTTCATAACACATAGATATATTATGACTGCACAAACTGCATCAGTATATCCAATGGCAACTGTATTTTCAAATTCTGTTACTACGACAGTGTTCTCGCAAATCTGAAGCAATGACCTCAAACTCCTTCCCCACATCAAAGAAGATAATCAAAGCTAATTTTTGTTCTTCGATGCAAGAAATGATTTTGAGGTCATTGCTTCAGAATTCAAGAAGAATTTCGGATAATCTTAGTAATTGAGATTAAAAACTCGGCTTTATTTATTTAAAACTTTTGCTGCTTTGTTTTATTGAGTTTTACAGCCTTACAAGGTATGTTGACCACTTCTAATCAGATTTTAGTAATTGACTTCACGTAAGGAGAACCATTAATCAACGCGTGTTCACTCACGTATAAGTACCATCACAAGATTCCAAAGAATGATGACAATAATAAACTTCATTGTAATTTTCTGACTGAAAGGTTTGATGACATTGTTATCGAAAGTGAATTCAAGTTCATTCTCCTTAACAATATTGTTGTAAAAGCTTTCAACCAGAAATGACAATGAGCTCTTCTAGAACTGCATTATTTGTATTGGGATAGGATATAGATATAATGTTTCGCAAAAGTGTAAGGCGCCGACTTTTAATTAAACGTTTTCTACATTAATGGATTACATATCTGAAACCGCCTGAAAATTAGCTTCATTAACATAGCCGCTCAATCAGTCGGACTGCTGGAATAAAAAGTATTGCTTTTCTCATGTGAATATCTGTGAACTCCCATATTACGTGGGATTTTAATGGGGATCTATTAGAAAGTGCAAAACATTTTTTACAGGAAGCTAACATCTGTGAAAATAACTCAATTACTAACTCGTGCAGTTACTAGCGTCTCATATCGAAATGGCGTGTATATACATGTACACACATACGAGCAGTCGTACTGTATGCACTTCTTAAACAGGGAAAATCATTATAATCTCCCGCAACAAACTTAAGATGTGTACAAGCATCTGGTGTGTAGCCCATCCACTTTAGCATTCATTTATGATTTCAATCTCTCCTACTTTCTATTCCTCTCTCTCTGTCGTTCTCCTCTGTTTAGAGATCATTTACTATTACGTAACTGCCGCAATTGATTATGTTTGACATCGCTGTAGTAAGAGTGCTATTAGGGCCATTGTCATTCACTGATTCTCCTGAGACTAAATGACAGAAAGCTGTTAATTACAACATAATTGATTGATTGATTGAAATACATCTTGATGGACACATTTCTATGGACGGCATAATTCAATGGTAGCTAGGCTGAATTAAGTTGTCTTATTGAAAGTTCCAATATTCCAATTATTCGTCATTTAATTTTGACTGGTTCGTGCAGAATAAGACAAAAAGCCTGAAGTTAAATAGATAAAAGTTGTTTGCTTGTGGTACCTATGACAGCTTCATAAGCGACACTTTGGTGGTTCAAATTTATCTTCTTTCGCATACTAATGAGGTGTGCACTACGCACACATTATGTGCATCGGATTGTACTCGGGAGTTGAAGCCGATCAGAAGCCACGAAAAACAAAATCCAAATCCGAAGAAGATGAATCCGGATGAATACGAAGCCCACAACATATTTTCAAAATCTGACTCCGATCCGACATTCGTATCATCCGAATATTCTGAAGGAAGTTTTTCATGGTACACACAGGTTACTTCGTACTTCCTCTGTCTGTACTTCCGATTAGCTGCCCATATGTTCTATTTTTATCTCCTGAATATTGTGGATCTCACTTATACTTTATTTTTAATCAGGTTTTACTTTTAACAATGCACAAGTAAATGTACAGTACATGCATGTTCAAATGTAGGGCTATCTAATACTTCAAGCTCAATCTTGACAACAGTATTTGAATATCATAATTCTTCAAAACAGTAATTTACTCTATGCAAATCGAAGAGCGTAATTGCATTCACATAGCGTCTATATCTGGGCTCTATGTTCATATTCTGCGTTAGTTTGGTATGTCATTCACGTCTGTTACTGAAAATATACTGGTTACTCTTTTTTACTCAAATCGCACAACCGTGTTTGTATATTTTATACACGTTGCAGTTCCGTAAACATGATAAGGCTTGGTTTATAATTTCTTTTCATGCAGTAACCGAAGTATTAAGTACCTCCTAATTGTGAAGACAAAATGCATTGTTACAGAGAGAACGTAGAGTCTATGATAAAAATTCCAGATCTCACACGATGATTGTACGCATCACCAGATTACAGCGGGCATCTCCACAATAACATGAGACAAGTGAGCTAGAGCCTTGTTTACAGCTCTTGCGGAACGTACTGCGATGTAATCCATCCCTTATTCTATCTACTGCCAAGGCCGTTTTAAATTAATGACGGCCTTGCTACTGCTGACATTTAGCCGACAGTTGCTTCAATTAAAGATTTTTGCAATCAACAGGTATTAATTAAATTTTCAAGTCGTGATAAGCGTGCTGATCGTGTATAGCCTGGTATTGCGGTAAGAAATAGGCCTACGTTGCTAACTTTCTCAGAATAGTGTAGTTGGGAATTGAATAATTATCCAGACCAAATTTTTGCTTCCGACTTTTGTTGAGTGATCAAGTGTGAATTCCACAATGTCGGAAAGTCCATCAGCGTCTGAAAGGCCTCGCACTTTACATTCAAGGTTAACTGAATAAAGAAGGACATCTCTAGCATCATCAGTTGATAATGTTTGATTCTTTATTATTAAAAATATCGCAGACATTAATATGAAGATACATTGTGCCAGCGAAAGTCATGAAAATTGCTCGTCAGGCGCTCTGTTGTAAACTTTCAAACAGCTGGAGACCTGCGTGAATGACTGAGCGCGAAGGCTGAACAGTATTTTCTGAATTAGCCTAGTATTGAAGATTGTTAAATTAAGAGCACTAATTTGGACATTTGCTGACTTTAGGTTTATTTCTCTGAAGAGACAGACGTAAAGACGTGAAATGTATCGAGGTCAAAGTTTATTAATTATTCATGAAACATCCTTATATTTAATTCTTTAATTTCTAAAAGAACACATTTATTCCATAAGTTTCCTACCGTACTCGCAGTCCGGCAGCCAGAACGAGTTTAAAGAACGATGCCGAAAATGAGACTTTCACAGAATGATGTACATCCCATGCCAGCGATTCTCAAACTTTATAGTAACGCTCCCCCCTTCGATTCAGAAAAAAACTTGATTCCCCACTGCTCAGCTTAGAAAGAAGTTCACGTATTTTTAAAACATCTATTCTACAAATAACTCAGTATAAGCTGTATATTTCAAAATCATATTCATGCGCAATGGAAATGTGCAAATCAATTGCAGAGACCGCTTTTTTGTCAATGAGAAGGTTGATGTTGCTTAGCTTTTACGGGTTTATCAATACGCACTTGAGTGAAGGTCAAAGCAACGCGAGCGTCGGCTTCGGCAGACAGTCGATTTCAATATGTATTTTTCATGATAGAACGTTAACGTAACTGAGTTCTGATTCACTCCCAAGATGTGGGGAAAATCAAAAGTACTGAAAGAGCAGCTGCGGATAATTTCGAAAACTGGTTCAGTCGTCGAATCCAGAGACTTGGAAGCGTTACATTCTTAAACTCTGTCTCAAGCGACGAATCTTCCTTCATAACGAATATCTCTTCCATCATTTCAAAGTCGTCATCGAGGATTTGATCAGCGTTCTCACTGAAGGGTAATCTCACCCGTTTCTTCAATTTCATCGACTTGTTATCGTCATTGAAACAAGCAGCAAACGCGTCATGCAGCATGCTCAAGTGTTCGACGATAGCTTCCGTGAAAGTACATTCCACTTTTCAGAAAACTGGTTAGATTTTTGATGTGTTCGTACTTTCCTGTCTGCATTCTGCGACGCCATAATTTCAGCTTCTCATTGAACGCTCTCATCTTATCCATCGCATCGAGAATATTCTTGGATCGTCCTTGGAGTGATATGTGGACGTCATGAAACGCCGTGAAGATGTTAGACCGGTACTCAAGTTCCCCAGATTCTCATCATTAAAAAAAGCTGACAATGTGTGATTTCTTGATTCTGGGAATTGAGTCAGTTCAACTCGCAATTCAAAAACACACTGCGCACACGCTCCTCTTGATAACCAGCGAACTGAGTCAAAAATTAGAAGTCTACCATGAACTACCTTTTCCTCTCAACAGAGTTTATGAAAAAGACGAGTATTTGTAGCGCTGGATTTGACAAAATTCACTACAAGAACAATCAGCTGCAACTTTCAAAATCCCGGCACAAAAAAAAGAAACAGCTTCCCCCTGGGGATGAATTCCCTCACTTAGTGAACCACTACCATATGCCTTCTACGAATATGTGCGTCTGCCGAGTTCTACCTGGTTCCTCTTCTTGTCAGACGCGATCAAAGATAAACACGTTAATCCACTGGGTCGCAGATTGAAGTTTTTTACAAAAATGAAATGCTTTATGTTTTCACTTATTGAAATTTTTGACATGGATGGTCTTCAGGTCATTTCCTATGATGTGCACGTGTCACTATCATGTTTCTGATCGACAATGTATGCAAAAATGTGGCTAAATGTGGATTAGATTGCTCGAAATGCCTGTGTTTGACGACATTAGGAAGCTTGTCAAATCTGAATGTGTTTACTTTCGCGGATAGAATCTGGCCTCAGTTCTTTTCATTTTATCATTGAAAACATAGAAACACAGAAAATTTCATTTTAACGAATGATAGCAAGCTGCGTTCCGTTGTGTTTTTCTTTGATTCTGTCTGACAAGAAGAGGAACCAGTTAGAACTCGGCAGACGTACAATTTCGTAGTAGGCATAGGGTGTACATCATTCTGTGAAAGTCTCATTTTCGGCCTCGTTCCCTGCAGAAACTCGCTCTGTCTGCCTGACTATCGAGAACAGGCGCGAACTTTGATAGTTTTTAGGCCTGCGTCTGCAGCAATCAAATTATCATCCAATTAACACTGTAATCATTAGAATATCGATTATGCGAGTGATACCATCTGTAATCGCGCGCATTGTGATTTTTATACTTGCACGTAATCAAGATTACACATTTAGTACATATATTCTGGCAATTAATTTTTGGTTAAGAAGGTAGATGCAATAAAGAAAGTGCTGCTCGCCGATTGCAGGAGTAAAAACATATTCTGAACGTACATTACACAAACGAATGGAGTTTCTCAAGTACCTGAATTTCATCCTGTTGAGTCGAGGTAATTCGAATTTTTTGTATATCAGCTAAAGCATTGACGGACTGTTCTTCAACGAAGGTGGTATTAGCGATATATGTCTTCACGGAAAAGGAAATGGTTCCAGAATCAGCAAAAATACGAGCTTCCATGTAATAACTGAAAAAAGAGAATAATTGTCAAGTTGATGGATTCTGTCCGATGTACGAAAAGCTTATTCGAAATCCGCCTACTTGCGTGTAAGTCAGGCAGATGCAAAATCTCAGTCTGGATATTAAGAATGTCTATTGCCTTCAGCAGTGCAAGTTTCAGCATAGTGCTAAGTCTGCCCAATTGAACATACTTACTTTCTGCCACCAATCAGCTCAGTTCTTGTATTTGATGTATATTCGGCCTGCAAAAAATGAAATGACGAAAGTGAATAGTCAAGATGCAGAGTTCAGAGTGCATTCGTAATTTAGATTTACATTCCATTATCGAATTGCATATAGTATTTTTCTATCATTTACTAGATTGGCCTCTATGTTAAAAGGAAGTACGCAAATCTGAATGGAAAAACACTTCATTATTACGAGAATACTTTATGAGTTATTTTGGAATCACCAAGTGTAAAATTTAATAATTGTGTTAGTTCATTATATCAAGTCCACGCTATCAAGCACTAACTGGATGGACAATGTAGGAACCATAGTTTTAGAAAATGTATAGGAACTTTTTGCAGTCCTAGACACGATGAAGAAAAAGCTGTGATATACATGTGCAGTTCTTAATAAATGATGAGAGAAAAGAGGAAGATGAGAAATATCTAAATGAAAAAGAAATCGCGACAGTCGTCCACATAGGCTCACGCGATTGTTTAATTTTGGCGACTTTTTGTGTTTGCTAGGTCTAATGCCTCTCCATAGAACAAGCTACTCGAATCCACAAACATAATTTGAGATGTTTACTTTTAAATTGACTTTGGTCTTAAATTGTTTATTTAATATGCTTGTGGACTGATAAATATTCTGCGCAGAGAGATTCTTTGATATGTTGATGAAAGATACTTCCTATGTAGAAATTATTACTTGTTTTGGCATGCAGTTTTGTAGATGGTTCTTTTGAAAGAAAATCTTTGTTCTTAATGGCACAATCGAGCATCCTCAAAATTGCATAAAAGAACACCATCAACAATATTACATGCCAAGCAAGCAATGAGTTCTACATGGGAAGGACATAGGAACACTTCACCAGCGTCTCAAAGAACAACACAGAACATTTTAGGACAAACTTGTAATAATCTGGTTCTTCCTAGCTTAATTTATTCAAATCTCCAATCTCTTTCAGAATATGATACCGTAGAATTTGTTTGTCCTACTGCATTCTTATTTGGTTATTCAGATGAACACGTACCGGGCATTAGTATTTGTGATAAAACAATTTCTCTTCAAAATCTTTGATCGATGCAATTTAAGCGATTTATTCCTTGACAACATAGTATATGATTGTTTACTGGCATGTTAATCACTACAATTTCCTTGAGTTGAATCTCATGACTTTCTTGAGTTTCAAGATCAAGATCTTCGTGTAATTCGTGTTTATTATTAGTTCTCTTTATAAATCAAATCACTTTTATAAATCAGCTCACAAAACATCGCCTGACGGCAAGAGACAAGACATCAATAGACGACAAGAACTATGACAACTTCGTGATTTGCTTCCTTTCAAGATCTAGCAACATTGAGTTGGATCGGTGTCTGACCGAGACTTGAAGTTACTCGCACCATCGACAAACTGCTGTTATTGTCCATTCTAGCTTCCCTACTTAAAACAAAGCGGAAAGCCAGATTTGCATGATGTAAGTTACCATCGTAAAGTATGTCTTTCATTCTATTTCGAACCGGAAATCAACTACCTCAGGAAATTAAAAAAAGTGCAACACCGGAATTGATGCAGATCGGTCATGAACTTTAATTGTTACATTGTTAATTGACGCGACGCACTCAGTTTGAACCGCATGTCACAGGACTTCCACCGCCCTACATCCCATTCGAATGATGGCCTGGTAGCATTCGTTCTCTGAATTTCACTTATAAAAGCAGAACTGCTATATCATATTGATTAAAAATGAAGATAAGCTTTATATTGATTATGTTTATCAACTCTGTATGGATAATTTGTATTATAAACTGTTTTCCATTAGTGATTCCTAAAGCGGTTTGAATCCTAGTTTGCAATTGATGCAATCAAAGTAAAGTCAAGATCAAGATCTAGTGGTGGGAAAGTAGTGCAGTCACTATGCTACTGTACAATATACGTTTTCTTAAACTTGCATGTCTGTTTATACAGGAAACCTTCTATACCCAAATTATAGCTATTAAATAACTTCTCGGTCATAAAAAATTGAGCAATGCTGTTGAGCTAGACCTACTACCTTTATTGAACTCAATATTCCGCCACATGACTTTTTCAGCAGTGATCAAATATCTAAGCAATTTCAGATTTGCGATCATGATGATGACTGAGAAAACAGTAGCATATTTCAAACAGGGATTACCATGATGACCTCGCTTTATATGATATTAACAATATAGTGAAACGAAATATACGATGGATCAAATTGCCACGCAAAAGATGTGCGGCCGGCAGGAGTCGCACCTATGACCCCAGGTTAACTAGACCTGTGCTCTACCAACTGAGTCACGAGCCAGACTGTGTCAGTTGGCAGGATCAATCCGCAACATCACACATCAGTGGTCACAACAATTATGATCAATGGATAGATGTCTCGTCACAATTGTGACTGCCGAATCTTAGGCAAGTAGCTGGGGATCGATTATCCACCAAAGCATCGTCATTTCGTAAATGCAATTAGCAATAGAATGAAATGAAATAAATGATAGATAAAATTGTCACGCAAAAAATGTGCGTGGATATCAACAGTCTTCAATTCGTTGCCACGAGAAAGCTCCATTGAGTTCTTTTATGAACTGATTAATCCAGTGGTTAAAGTAGTATTGCATCTATACACTTGCGGATTGGGGATTGCCATCAGTCCTCATTATTACTACTTCAATTAATAATTTAATTTAGTAAGCATTATATTCTATTATAAATGGCTGCTGGGATGACTTTCATCATCGTATGAGAATGACATTTTTCTGTACTGTGCACACTGCACATACCATGCATACCGTAATTTGGACAGCACAGTAGAAATCAGTTAATGACCATTAAAAAGAAATCATGACCAATAAATCAGCTACACAGGAGCTACAAGATAAAATTTGTGAATCACCTTGCTGCTTTCGGAACTGTCCGTGCTTAAGTACATCACGTGTTGTGAGGAAGTGACCGGTGTGAAAGAATAAGTCGCATTTCTTGGTGGTGAAATGAATCCTCGAATCCTGACAATGGTTCCCACAGAAATTGTGCTTAACGATGTATATTTGAAATGCTCAATTTTATAGCTGTTGTAGCCAGCCTGGGAGGTATCCAAAGTCTTCGTTTTAAAGTCAGTGGAATCAGTGTTTGGGAAAACTTCTGCGCTCACTCCTCGTCCACCTGGAAAATCTGATGGCAATGGAGTGGCCATTTCCTCAACTCGACATTTGATCTCAGTCTGAGTAAAATCTCCTACTTGGACGCATTTGGCGTCGCCAACCCGAATGTCCAAAGGAGCTGTCGTGTTGTCGAAGTTTTTACCAGCAATTGTGAGGATTGTTCCTCCTTTCGTGCTTCCTGATGTTGGCGATACACTTTCCACTTCTGAAAGAAGAAAAGATAGACTTGTCAATTACGGGATTCGGACATTTTTAATTAAGTACAGATCTTAGGTGTTGATTGATTAGCGAACGATTTCATATTCACGCGAATAATGGTTCGATAATTTCATTGGATTTGTTATATACCAGACAACAAATCAGCCGGAAAGGTTGCTAATTTTATTGAATGTTGTCGAGTAGACCATAGGCGTATTAACAGGAACATTTTTATTAATAGCAAACGCCCCGCTCCACATTGACGTTGACAATAGGAGCAGACTTGGGATAAGCGCTGTGCTCTGCTAATTTATCTCCGTCTCTTTGAAAAGTATTCGGAGGGTCTTTTACAGTCAATGGTGTTTTCAACTACCTGTCATAGCATGTAAGAGCATTTCTTTGAGCTGTCTGTGAAATTGATCAGACGACGGGAGATCATGATAATTTTCGGAAAAAGTAAGTTAAAAACTTCCAAATCAGTCTTCGGTCGTCAATAAAATTGAGATTTGAAATTCAGACAGATATTCAGCGTCCAGCCCCTTCGAGGATCGACCTTACAATAAATAGTCAATAGTTAGTAGTCTCAATATTTTTCATATTGAGGTAGCAGCTGGTCATGATCTTTTACTTAATAGTTCTCTTTGGGTGCGGAACAGAACAGCCAAAGACAATGTTGATTCCAAATGCAGTAAGCAAAATGAAAAAAGAGCAGAATAAAAAATGTCAGTTGATTTATGACCTACTTCATGGTGAAGTAGACTTTTCATATTCAAATCAATATGTTTCTCAATATTTAATTTGAACGTGCAACGATCAGCATTCCTGTGCGATCATTGGGTTTATAAGTGGCAATACAAATATTCTAAGTACCAAAATGCAACATATGTTTCAACATTTGCAATAGAGTCAACAGTGAGTTACGGTCTATTAACTGCAGCAATTATCTTTAAATGCTTTCAAGCGAAAATGATAAAAAATTGTTCAAATACAATTACATCTCCAGAATTTAAGCATGTGCAACACTAGACCATAAATTGACAAATCTCAGGAAAATGAAAAGTCTTCTCACACGAAATAATGGCTAAATAGGTTCATAAATGTGTTATGATTGGACTTAAAGACTGAAAAATTATTCCCTTGGGTTTTTGATGCATTTTATGACCTTTGATGAGCTTTTATGTCCGACATCAATCATATGCCGATATTATCATTGCACGTAGGGTTATTTAACGGTTTTACTTTTGATCAACCAAGTGATCAAAGACTCAATGACACGATTGAGATCGGAATAATCTGAGGTTTCAGTAATGAAATGTTTGTTTAGCGATGTTCATGCAAATTTGATGAAGCCTAATTAAATTCTCGCAAACAGGAAGTTTAATTTCTTACCGGCGTATGTTTGTACCATGTAAATTTTGTTTGTCACCGTACTGATTCGGAGCACATTTCGATCCATCATCGTTCTGTCGAGGAAAAAGCCACAAACTCATCGAATCATGAAATAACAATCAAATGAACTTACCGTCCGTATGGAGCCTCGATAATCATGCTGCAGTTTTGATGACCTGCAAATATGAAAAACAATTTAATTGCCTCATAAAGCATTGCTGCATACAATCGTCAAATGAAATTAATATTCTTATACAGATGAATAAGCAGGAAGTAAACGCAGCTTAACTTTTGATTTAGGAAGATATTCTGTCGGAAGTCAGTCAATCGAATTAAAATCCGCGTAATAATGTCTCTGAATTGAAACTTTTTCAGATGTCTTCAAAACTTCGATGGAAAGGAAGTTTTTAAAAGGAATTTTTCTATTTTCCATCAATCATCTGTTTTTTCGAAGATCAACAATTGTGCATACAATTTTGGAGAAAATAAGATGTCGTTTTATAATATTCAGTTATTATTTTCCATTTTTTCATAAAATCCTGCCGGAATTTGAAATTCAACACTCCCAGGTATCCAGTTTTCTTCTGTATGGAGTTATAAACACTATTTCAAGTTTTGATGTCATCTAGGGTAATATCACGAATAAAAATTGCACTCAAAGTTCAAATAATTTGGAGAAGCATTCCGTGACACTAAGCAAGAGACTTGGCAGGATCAAATACAGTCCGTTTCATAAAAAGTGGATCATCTTAAAATTTGACTAAATAAAACATAAGTATGATACAGAAAGCATTTTTCATGTTATTTCATGTCCCTAATATATTTAAATGTCCTTATATAATCTGATAAGCTATGATACAGTAACGGTTCTTAAGAAGCTAATATTTTGTGGCCCTACCCTTATTGTCAATGACATTACCAATTCGTCTAGGCATTGATTCGATGATATCGTTGATTTTTGACTGATCTAACTTTCTCCACTCTCTTTTTAACAGTGCGGTAAGTTGTGATACGCCATCTGTAGGTAGCAGTGAACGACGAACGTTACGTTTTAGAATACTCCATACATTTTCTATGGGATTCAGATCAGGAGAACGAGCTGGCCAAGATAATGTCCTAAGCCCTAATTGAGACTTGCATAAGTTGACTCTACTACTCCTGTGACACGTAGCATTATCATCCATAAATAGCCAAGTCGATGGATCACCAAGTTGATCTGTCATTTGGCCAATGTTCATTCGTAAAACATTCACATAGCGTTCAGAATTCATGGTTCCTTGCTGTATGTGAAGTTCAGAGCGGCCATTGGTCCAGATGCCAGCCCAAATCAGTAGAGTCGCACCACCTTGTACCCGGGGACGATGTAAATGTCTCGGAATTTCCTGATCAGATTTTATCCATAATCTCAATCGACCATCACTATCCTTCAGACGGACTGAGGCCTCATCAGACCAGACAACCAGACAAGGGCCTCTTACAACTCTTGAAATTCGACTCAATAAGTCTTCTACGAATAGTGGACTTAGAAATAGACGAGACTAGTGCAGCCATCTCAGTTAACGAGAGACTTGGATCAACTTTAACAAATCTCAAAATTAGGCGGTCTCTACGTTTGGATGTTTTGCGTGGACGGCCAGAGCCCTCTTTACGACAGAGTCGAAAATCATCATTATGCCATCGATGCACATTTGTGTAAGGGACATTTAGTCGCTTGCTTGTAGCTCGCAAAGAAAACCCTAGTTCTAGCAAGGCTGACACTTTGCCTTTTGTGAATGCGATCTCGTTATTGTTCATTTGTGCTTTGTATTGTTTTCAACCGGTAAGAGATGGATTTCTAGCTGAAAGCAATCAGGAGTGCTGCCAACACCACCGCAACGAAGTCAGGAAGCTATGGAGCATGAAGTCCAGTTAATCACATGTAGCAGTTACATTATTGTTGATGAATAATGGTGCTATACTGGCTCTGATTGACCGATTTTCTTTATTTTTGTTTTGCTTGATAGCTTTTGGCTTGTAGAACAACATATTACATAACGAAGGAAACAAATGTAATTTTATAAGAGTGAGGTATGATTTTGTGTAACATTGCTAAATGAAGATCAAATTATCTACTACTTTTTTATCTATAACAGGAAAACAACTCAATATTCATGCTTGAAATTTCCAACAATGATATTAGTAAGCACAACTGACATATCTTCCAAATTTCAGAGAAATTCGTTCAAGTTTGGCGGAGTTAGACAAAGTTGAAGTTAAGGTGATGTTTAAGGGTGATCCATTTTTTATGAAACAATCTGTACTTCTTTCAGCAAGAATTTTTCGTCTCATGCAGCTACGTAAATGTAAACATCCCATCAAAAACTGACTTCCATTGCTTTAGCAAATATAGTTGCTATTACGGATTCCCAAAGTCTTGAAATGCAATTTAATGACTTCAAAATTTGTGCAATTCCATTTAACTGAAGTAATAAATGCGCATTTTTCCTACTCTTATGTAAGCATAAGGGACTACAAGTTGTCATTCGCGCCACAGAGATAGATTCATGTGCGTGTGGATCAATCTAGTGCGGACAAAATCCTATCCCAGCCGCTGTATGCAATGGTAGCAAGCGATAGAGATTTATATAGATATTCGTCTCTCTTTGACTTGTGTGATTGGCCAAGCGCGCACATTGTAGAAGTAGCTCTCATTAGAGAACCCACGAGCTTCAACGATCAGATCGCAGGAATTTCTTTCAAGTGAAAGTCACATATCTTTGATTTTTCTTCGTGATAAATTCGTCAAATGGAAATAGTATTCACACCATTCCACTCCTCACAATCTAAATCTACTGACTGTGCACTATGGTGTCAATCTTCTGGTTCTCCAGAATTCAGGCTTGAATTTGCATTACGTTCAGTGGAAAATTGTTTTTTCTTGCTCCTCGAGTCTACAGTAGTTCTGGCCGTGACTATCAGTATTGTGGAAAGTTATCTCTAGACCCTAGCACACAGACAAGGCAATTTATCTCGCGCATATGGCGTAATGTGTTTTGACTACAGTTAGCTGCCGTCTGAGCGCAGTTCAGTGAATAATTCATGACATAAACGAGAGCATGAAAGCTCGATCGCTCGATCTGAGGGCAATAGTGAAGTGGTTGATTGAACTGGCGTCTTTTAGCTGAACCAAACAGGGGAATACATCAGTTAGCTATTTCAATTGCAGCTGCACTCACACTTGTACACTTTGTATGTAAATGGGCAGACCAGTTCAGAAAATGCCCGTCTTATCAGGAATATTCAGGTACAGACCCGCAATTATATAGAATATGCTGCATTGCATATTATTACGTTTATTACGAGATCGATTTTCTTAATATTTTCTTTTTAAATTCTAGACTCTAGGCTTGATGAGCTTGAGTTAGATTCTCTTCATAAGCTACCAATAGTCTGCAAATAAAATAGTTTGACAGCAACTAGCAGAAAACCAAGTTATTTTCAATTTTTGAGTAAAATTGCTTTTAATTTGAGAAACCAGGTTGATGTAACAGCAAAACGCGCAGAGTCAATACCGTCGGCACATTTTTCTAAAATTTCCTGAATATAGATACACAGATAAAGGAGACCAACAAATAAACAATAGACTCCTAAATGTTTTGCATGAATTATAGCACGAGAAAATTATTTGAATTCCGTAATGTAAACTTGTTATGTATAGGTTTAAATTGCATTATTTCTCACGATTAGGACAGTATTTGATTCGCGCACGCGTGTATGTGCAAGAAGAAGGGTCTATCAAATAAATATTCGGAAGCACCTGCATCGGTCCCCGAAGTCATTACCAATTCTGGCAACGGTACCGAATAGTCGCGCACCAGAATTAAGTTTCTAAATAGAGTTCAAAACACAAAAATGGAATAAATGTTTTCTTAGGTGAGCGCTTACTCAGAAGCTGGCAATCGTATCATTCGGTTATCAAAGACATCTCTCCACACTATAACAGACTTACATGCTCCTGTTGCCTGGTTGGTGAAAGTATTGTATAGTTGCTTGAATCATGCGAAACCTTTTAATTTCAGCATTTCGTCATACAGTGTGAGGCTGACGTGATGAGAGACACATCCCGCTCTCTGGTCTTCTAGCAATTTCCTCAGAAATCATTACTAACTAAAGCCAACCTTGGTAGAATATGGACGGTGCTTCTCAACAGCTAACAATTTCTTTCAATGGATTAGATCAAGACTAGGTGATTAATCATTGAATAAGCTGGTGCACTCTAAACAAAACATCATCTGATTTGGACCTAATGAAATTATGATTTGCGAGTCCTCTTCTGATAGTTTGTAAGGCTTCTGTTAGTTAGCAGGCTCTGTACTATTTGAATTATTTCCATGAAGAAAAAAGAATTCATTATTTTCATTCTACGCAATTTTTATAATTAATAATGCAATTCGCATGATTATTGTGCTCTCAGTATCTACGCAGTTGATAACCGGGTATGTCAGTCAAGTTGCAGACAATAATCTGATACATTATTTCATTCCCTCGAAGTATCTGTATCGGAACCAGTTCTTTAAATTTGGGAATATATTAAACCCTGGTAAGAAGCCATCTGGGATGCGTGTATTCACATTATAGCCTCAACACCATGTGATTTGCATTAAGAATATTTCTTATCATAATAAACTGATGTATTGACTTTCACATCTTCACACGCAAAAGAAAATGTATTTTCAAGTTCAGTCCAGCCCGTTGGGCCACACTGCCTGCTCGTAAGTCTGGCTATACTTGCAGTTTCAAATTACAACTCGGCCGAAGCTTCAATTACCAATGCAACTACAAATACGGAATTGATTATTACCTGGTACTAATGTGACCAAGTGAGGGTCACATTACTACCATGCTATGCATCTTCATGCATGGCTACAGAATCAATAGACAATACACTAGTAGAGTCTGCTGATAATTAGTCTTATGATCGCAGAGTTGGAAGTGGATCAACGAAACTTGACCCATGACCCACCTGACCCACAGGGTACCCTGACCCACGACCCACTTGACCCACCACATCTTTGACCCACCTGACCCACATGGTGCAAGGGTGAATGATGTGAGTGCAATTTCCTTTTCTGGTATCACCTTTAGTTTCATTTTCATTCAAGATTAGGCTCTCAAAATTGTTGTTAAGATTTGTTATGAAGATTCAAGTGTATCAGATCACTTGTCACATGATAAACAGACATGCAACCTCATCAAAATTATCTTATAAGCAAGTTCATGCACCACAAATGCCTAAGGTTCCGTTTCTAGTTATAATTCTTGACTATCCTTTTTTAGTGCTACCTATTTAACTCGTAGAGAGATGATTAGTTAAGCTGAGCCCTACAGACTAAATTTCAAATTTTACATTTCTTAATCAAATGAAGTTAAAAATTAAGATTGCAGTTGGCCTAAATCATTTATTCATGCATTCATTATGTTAGATACTACATGTGTGAAAATTATCCCAGAAAAAACGTCAAACTAATATTTTGTTGGTTCTGATGGCAATCGATTCAAATTTCATTTACTTCTGCTAATGTTATATTTAAGTAGAATGTTGCATATTTGATGTAAGAATGACATTCATTGAAAAGCAAATGGTGTAAGCATGCGTAACGCGTGAACAGAAAGTTGAACGAGGATAAGATTATAATTCATGAATTAGCTTACAATGTAGGCCTACATATAGATGAACTGATATATTTGAGTGGCGCTACATGTACGAGTAGGTTGTGATGACAGTCACTATAGTGACATCATGTAAATATTTATATTTTTATTGATATCAGATCAAATATCAAAACGAAACTTTTATTGATGCGAAGTGTCAAGAAATATCTCCTCACAGAGCTCTTCCGTAATAAGTCTGTGTGAAAGGGATAAGTCTATATCAATGACCGTCGTCGTATGAATCATCGTATTTCAGATTATCATGCATCGAATGAGCAATTAGATGCATGGAACATGTATCATGCGAAAGTAGATTGAATGGTTAAATACTTTAGACATGAAGCATGTATATCATCAAGATATTTTGATCAATTACATATTTCGAAAATATTTAGGATCTGATCAATTTTTACCAGAGATTCACCGTTCTAATCTATAACAAAGGATATTTTCGACGAAAGACCAACAAAATCAAACGAAACAAACAAAACGAAGATCAGCTGGCATTGCAAGAAAATTTTCAAGATGAATAAAACCTCTGAATACCTGATTTCTTCAGTATAGCTGTATCTCTGAAGTCAGGGTCACCCATCATTGGGCATCGTCAGACATAGCGACAGAGAGTCGAGCATACACAATTGTACTCAAACAACTTCTCTCCATCAACCAACATCTCTCAGTAGACAGCAGCAATTGTTTTCGAGTCTTTAATTTGTGTGAATTCCGCCCCCTTTCGGAACTGTATGAGGCGTGTGAAAGTCAATAGTGTTGCATATTTTGACTGTGTGCATCCATCAACCCCTTTCAGTGACACTGACTCAATCATTTTTCATGAATGATAAGAAAACGAATAAATGAATTTTATTATACTGTATTTGAGATTGTCAAATCTATCATGGGTCTAACTGGTTGGAAGTGGGTCAACGAAGTCTGACCCACGACCCACCTGACCCACGCTAAATGTGACCCACGACCCACGTGATCCAACTCTGTATGATCGTGCTCTTGTGATCTTAGAGACATGAAACCAACTACATCAGTTATTTCACAAAGTGGACTATATTCCAGCGTGTCAATCTGATTAATCATTTAAAGAGAGGTTCGCCGTAGTATGGAGGATTTTAGATGTGCTGATTTTGACAGTGCATGGATTGTTCATGTAATAAGATACAACTGTTTCAATTAAATGCAAGATACTAACTTTTCCAAATACATGAACTGTGGCAAGGCGCAGCAATGGAGACAACGCGTTGTTGAGTGAGACTGACCTTAAGCTTGATGTTTTATATTCAAAATAACACTTACCCACAAATGATCCACCCATTTTACATTTGAATTCTCCATTATCAGATGTTCCATTTTCAAAAAGATAAAATCCATAACTGCAAAAAAATATTTTGGATCAGCAATAGTCAATGGTCAGTATGATGGCATGATTACAAAATTATTTTTGATAAGAAGCAAAGAATAAATCACTTCAATTGTTTCTGCTGGATGTTTTTCATATCTTACTTTTCATCAACGGTACTGAGATTCCTTAGTGAACATTCCATATTTGCACACCATACCCTGAAAGGGAGATAAAGATTATCGAGTTCGTCGAACAAAGCATATGTAAATTTGACAATTGAATAAATGCGTGCAGAAATAAATGCCCTGATTGAAATTTTAAATATTATGAAAACAGAGGAATTGAGGAAGTGCAACAGTCGATGGAACCACACAGAGTGGCCAGATTGCAGAGATTTCAATGAAAAACATCGTCGAACCATATGGAATCTCTGTCTGTTTGCGTTCTAATTAAAACTTGTCGCGTTCAAGAACCAGTTGCAATCATTAAAAGTTAAAATTATATTAAAATCACTTGCATTCATTTGAAAACATGCTGCAATCTATTTAAAAACAATTGCATTCAAATTAAAATGGAACTGGATTGGAATATATTGCAGCATGATTTTATCTGAAAACAAATCAAATGAAGAATGTTCTAATTAGAACACAAAAAGTGCTATTGGACGTCAAAAGAGACACACGGGTATAATCAGATGCTTTTTGTTCGACTTAATGACCTTGAATAGTTCAAGCATTCTGTAATGAATAATTTCTATGTATGCTTTACCCCTACATGTAGCAGGAACTTTATAATGCTTCGAAATCGGATTCAATTCCATTCGTTTTATTCAAAATTCGATTTCCCATGAAACATGCGTGCTTACTTTCTTCAAGCAAGTAGCAAATATAGGAAGCAAAGATATTCCTCTGCTACAAGCGTTTGATGAGTAGTATTACTTGTCCTGACTTTAAGAAACTCGTTGGTTTTTAGTGATAGAAGGATATTTCATGTTATTTTGATCAGTGATCTAACTAATTGAAATCGTGGACTCTACATCACAACATCTGGTAATGTTCTCAGCAGGATTGAGCAGCAAGCAGATCACACGCGGACTTGGTTGCAGTCATTCAATTATTTGTAGACTTCGACAAAGTTTGAATGACATGGGAACCGCTGATTATCACCAAAGGTCTGGTCGACTTCGATTGCTCAAAGATGCAATCGAGGTGTGCTTTTAAATGAAGAATGTCGCGTTTGTGGAACATCAGGACTGCCAGTAATTTCCATAAAATAAACTTGAGTGGACAGGAGAGCGACATTCAGAAGAATCAGCATATTAAGTGAACTCACAGGGTGGCATCAAACAACGAAGGAACAGGCTTCACACGCTCTACTCATGCATTCTCATGTAAATGTCCTTCAGTGTCATGTGATGATCATCACATTGACCAAACTTGCCACCAAAGTGCGATAGAAGGACCACAGATCCCCGATCTCTTTCTCAAGTGATAGAATAGAATCCTTCAGTCTATGCTTACTAACATGATCCTATCGGGTGCGACGGAATTTATAGCGTGTTTGTTCATGTCATGGATACACTCCGAATTGAATACCGGGTGTCCCAAAATTAGCGGTGAAAGTTGATTTAGAACTAAAACATGTCTGAATTCACGCTGGCTGATTCAATTTCTATGTCTAAATGCACGCTGGCTGATTCAATTTCTATGTTTAAAAGCAGACAGTAGACAGTGCGAATCGATAGCTATCAGTTTTGAAGTTATGATTCATTCAGTTGTTCACCCTGCGCATTGTTGAACTGTGTTTACACCTACCTCGAATTTGCAATGGAATATACGATAGAAGAGCAAATTACAATTACAGCCTGGATTATAACGAATGAAGTGTCAGTAGAACAGAACCGACTGCGATTTAGAGAGGAATTTAACAAAGAAGCGCCGCCCAGACAAACAATAATTAACTGGAAGAAGAAATTGTTGAACACTGGCTGTCTGGGGCACCGACAAGCCGGACAAGGAAGACCGGTGAGTGTTGCAAGCAATGAGAATACTCAGCGTGTTTTACATGCCATTGAAAATGACAACACAACATCAACTCGAAGATTATCAGGCGATTTGAAAATATCCAAATCATCAATGCACAGAATCCTTCAACAGTGTGATGTGCATCCATATAAGCCAGTGTACAGTCAAGAACTAATTGATGATGACGATCGTCGTCGTCAATTTTGTGAAACTATGAATGATCGTTTCGTCAACGATCCAGCGTTTCTAAGAAAGCTCTCATTTTCGGATGAATGTGTCTTTCATTTGACAGGCTCTATCAACAAGCACAACATTCATTATCGGAGTACAACAGATCCTCATGAGCGAATTACAAACCCAGGTCAAACTCCATCTTTAACAGTATGGGCGTGTGTTTCTTTCTATGGCATTGTGGCCAGTGACATTAGTTCTCAAACCATGAATGGTGACCGATACTGTGGTATTTTGCGTGAGAAAGTCATATAGAGATGAGAAATGATGTCTATAGTAAAGTATCTTTTGTAAATGTTGTTAATGTCCTATTTTTTAAATGAATAAATTACATAAAAGCATTTCACCGCTAATTTTGGGACACCATCCATAGATTTTGGCAAGTTTCTTTTCATTGATAATGTAGGATAATTATGTCTACAGCTGATGACCATTTAGGATGCAGAACGTGCATCAAGTTTCTTGAATTCAGGTCAAGTAAAATTACTCATTAAGCGTTTATCACTGAGCAATATCTATGCTGCCGATCCTAGTTGGCCGCTTGAAGAAGGACAGCAAGCTTATTCCATGCGAAGTCGAATTCACATGCAATCAGAAGTGCAGAGACAGCCAAATATTTCCAACAATGAATTCCAGATTCACTCTCATTCCTTTCATTTCTCTCCTTAAAGTCGGCCGACAAAAAAAAAAGCGATGAGCTTGCTTTTATATAAAAATTGATCATTGAGTAGACTACTCTCAAATAACGGCTTGAAATTTTATAATCTTGTGTTCTTCTCTATTAGTAAATGCATGCCTTTTCTATTGATGAAATACCGTTCCATAATGGGAAGGGAGCTATTAATTGGTGAGCTTTTATTCAACGGAAGAATACGTGAACGTTATTCATGTTGGTCGATTAATTCAAGCCCTACTGCAGCTCCGAAGTTTTGAAGCATTTCAAGTCAAGTGTAAGCGACGCTAATTTTCATTTTCAATTTGTTTCTATGTCTCAACACTTATCTCTTTTACTTCTTTTTACGAAATGTATAAGTATTGCTTCTAAAAGATATTCTCATGAGTTGTATCTTATCTCTTGTGCATGGAAATGGTTGTGAAGATACTTCTAAGACTGCATTTAGCAATCATCTGTCAAAAGCGATGCGAAACTAATTGTCCTCAATCCGATTTAGCAGCTACATGTATGTAGTTTCAGCGTCTGGAAGATGATTGTTCTCCATTCCAATAATATGTTGAATATTGACGACTCTCAGTATCAAGTGCGGTAATTACCAGGAAATGGCTGTGTTAATGTGTTGACCTCGTTGACCACGGCGGTCGATCCAACTCAAAACACGATTGACCTCTACTGGTGATGCTGAAGGCCAGACGAACTGCTTCGTCTAATCAGATGCCACACAATTCAGGCATTTTGCGACGACATCAACCCATTCGCCGATTGGTGCACATATTGGTCTTCCCCACTCAGCCAGTATAAGGGTCGAAATCCGAGGTCTTGATGAAGTTGGAAGTCATTAAAGTTCGCTGTTAGATTTTTGCATGGATCAATAAATGGGCAATTGCTTCAGTTAACAAAACCACTTTATCATGTTTTAAGTGCGATCGATATAAATGTTATGTCCCTCAAGTTGGTACGAACTGCAACACTAACTTCTTAAAACGTATGTGTGGAATTGAAAACCAAATTTCCATGTAATATCAGTATTTTAAGTTTGCAAAGACAGTAATTTTTCAAAAGTTTAACTCCTTAACCTTCAAAATTCAAATTTCAAATATTGATGCTACTGTTGGTGTCATGTAGACAAGGAGTTCGTGCAGCAACTCTTTTACAACCAGCCCTAAGGAAAAACCGGTAAAACCAGTTTCCTCGAAAAGATTGTGTTGGCAGCACGGACCTTGTGTTGGACCTTCTTCTCCGCAGTGCCACATGATAAATTGAGAGGATGTGGCAAAGATTGGTATACATGCTAGAAAAATTACACCTAAGGGTCATCCAGACTCTCCAAAGTGTTAAATTATCGAAGCTATTAAGCAAATTATACTTTTGTATTTCAAGCTTTACAAATAGACCATGTCAATCAATCGTTCCTTGAGATCTTGCAATCCTCAACTTCACGGCTGTGAACTCTCTTGTCCTTTTCCAAAGTTTTTACCTCATTGGTCGCTTATCTCTGACCAGAATGGATCACTCCTTTCCATACCATGACCTCTCTGTGTCTCGCATAGAGTTGATGGAAGACATGGCCTCCGTCACATCCCATTTTTGTTCCACTTTCAACTGAGGTGGATCTGAGCAGATTGCCTCATCTTGAGAAAAGTCAACGTAGACTGCAGCCGTATCTTGCTGACCTTATATTCCTCCACAATAGAATAGCTGGAGTACTGATCGAGCTCATTATCCATGCAGAACCATGACTTTTGTAGAAAAATATCATTTTTTCGTGAAAACTGGGTTTCCGATATTTACCGGTTGATCGCTAGGCAGATAAAAACTTTTTTTACAATAGATTGTTTTACAATCTCGTAGACTACGTAGCATTATCAGCAGCACCAATTTCCAAATAATTGAAAAATATCCAAATACTAACAAAAGAATGATGGCAATTCTGTTTAAAATCAACATAATTTGTGAATTGTTTGTTTGAAATGTTAAAACTTAGGCGTTTCCTGAACGAAATTAATTCCGCACTACATTTTGGTAGAATAAACAATGCCTTACATCGGATTATGTCATCAACTTCGAATCATCATAATAAACTTCATACTTTGTACAGCGATTATTTCCAAAGCTTATTAATGAAAATATTTGAAGGTTGAAATTATTGTCGAATTGAAGGTTAAGTGTCGCCGACACATAGAGTTCACTAATCCCTTCATAAGAGAAAGATTATCCATATTCAAAATTCTGTCAAATTACCGCTATTACCGCCTCAAGTGACCGATGAAATGAGACTGGATTATCGCCTCCACTGGTGTTTCTCGTTTGTTTTCTTCTGTTTACTTAACTGCAATTATTCCACATTTCGTAAGCCTTGACATTGAGTTGGCAATCACCTTCAATGCAACTAACTTTATATAATTCCTAATCTAATGTATAACAATGATGAATATTAGGCATTGGTGTGGTGTTCCCTGTAGAGCTGTCTTCTATTGAATAAAGTCGATACTTTGTCTTTCCTTGTTGTACGCTTTACTCATGATTTTATATGGAATCAACACTTTGAATGTGTTGCTAAAAAATCTCAATTTTTATTTTGTGAAATCCTCACCGCTCTTATTTCCCATTTGCCTAATGTTGCGATGCATTGCGTTCATCGGTTTGACTTACACATGTGCTTGGGCATGCAATATTCCTGATTGTCTTCAGAAAATCTTCTTTCAGTGGTACAGAGAACTTACCGGATTATTGGACTCCAGCATGATACTAAGCTATTACTTATCGCTACTACTGCTACAAAATAACGAGATAAGTCTTAGCTGTAGCAGAATGATGGGCATCTTGTGTGTAATATGCTAAATAAAGGTCATCATGTGTTACCCAGGTCCATGCACTTATAGTCTCCACAACCTCTTTGCAACAACACAACGTTTCGCCAGGTCATTCCTAAGGTTTTGCAAATGACTTTCAACACATTCTCTTAAGATTATGAGTTCAAAATAGTCTATTACCTTGTCATCCGCCAAATGCACTGTGCTCAACGAATCAGTTAGGCAATAAAATCATCTTTATTGCGACTTATCGATATTGCAGGTAAAGAAGCTTTAATGATCAGTGAAACTGTTAACTCTTCACCATAACAAGAAGAATTGATAAATTATGTCAAATGCCGCATTGCAGAGCATTTTTTATGCTGATAATTCGAACTTTGAACGTTGAATATAAAAAGCTTTATTAGTGCATAATGGATTCATATACCACAAACTTCGTCAAAGTCAGCAGAGGACAATCCACATGGCAAAGTCGTGTGATTGAAATGCCAGATATAATATAGATAATAAATTGGAGATTTTTCTGTTTTCCCACCAAAATGCTAAGTAATTCAAAAGGTAGTTGAAATAAGCAAACTCATTTCACGACAACACACTTTCGCTACCAGTCGTAAGATGACACAGGAGATTGCAAGTAACAAGACAGAACAGAAAATTGAAGAAAAAGCATCTAAGAAACTTGACTGTATGTATTGGTGCCAAAATTGACGTCTTGACGATTTTTTGCTGTCAGTACACTGCATGTGTACTAAACACACTCTCACTGTCTGTCCGGTATGACTGTTCAGATTTCATAGCAAGTAATTACATACTTTTGCGGAAGACAATTCGGCTTCTCCGGATATATTTATCATGTTCAGTTGTGATGATTCTTTAAATGTTGTTATATTGAGTGTGTGAAGAGAGTGCATCTATATCCTTAAAACAGGGACTTTGACTGATTCCTTTAACTCATTAATATATTATCGAATATAATAGGGAAAGTAAACAGAAATTTGCAAAATGGACATCCCATTGTGGTTATATCCTTCTGATGGCTGTTCGCATAGAAATGCGACACCCATAATAATAAAGGACACACACATTGAAAACGATATTAACTCGTTGACATGCGCGGTCACAATAAAGGTTCCTAAACTTTGACGGCTTCCAGTGGTTGACAATGGGACGGCTTATCATTGTACTTGTAAATATTCACGGTTAATATCATTTCTATTCATATACAATAACTTTTTCAATACATTTTGGTACAATAACTTGCAATATACCGCCATGTGGCAAGAATCTACATCTGCTGCATGTCTCATTAATTTGATTCTTCTAAAGATCTAGCAACATTTATCTTGACCGGTGCCTAAATAAGTGGCGGATATGGCCATCAACAAGCCGATATTGTCCATTCTAGTCTCAATAAACTTAAACAAATCGAAAAGTCGTATTTCTATGGTAATTCAACACCCGAGCACGGCCATGACGAAATGCTTAAAAAGCATAATACCTTTCATCACATTTCAAGTGGCATCGTAGACAGCCAGAGCTCAATGAAATACGCAGTATGATGCGCATAAAGAAGATACTGCGTGTTGTGGTAGACGCATTATGGATTCGATCGTTCAAAGACAAAATAATTCAAATCTCTCAGGAGATACTACATGTGAGCAGGTGATTGAACCCATAATTTGAGAATATGAGGTGTGGGTTCACAAATATATACGTGAACAAAACTGATTCATATTGATTGCTGCTGATGTTTCTGGTTTTCATATTAAGCTTGATTTATTTCAGAGAAAAATACCGCAGAGCAAGGAGAGAAGTTTCGCCAACGTGTCTCGGATCGAATTTTGAAATGAACGCAAAGCAATGTAACCTATGGAGCATGATATTGTGTACGGGACTTGCTGAAGATTTTAGAAGTCCGCCTTTTTGTTTTGTTTAAGTCATCCAGACTAGAATGGACAGTAGAGGTCTGCTGACGGAAATTTCAGCTGCTCATTTAGACACCGATCTACGGCAAAGTCGTTAGATCTGAAGAAGAATCAAACTACTGAAGCCAGCCATATAGTTCCAAATGCTTGTCGTAATGCGAAATTTTGTGAGTTGTTCTTTCAAAGTGATTTTATGCTTAGCTAGAAATGATAACAGCCGTGAACACTGACAATTTTCCATCAACTGACCGTTGTCAAGCACTGGAAGCCGTTATCGTTTAGGTACCGTTCCCATGACAGCACATGTCCACGACGTGGCATTGTTTCCAATGTGCGTGTCCGTTCCAGCTTTTTAATATTATGGTGTGAGATTTTTATCTTTTTTCTTTCAAACTACAGAGTTGATCATAAAAAACGGACCACCTGAATTGTATCAAACTTTAATCGCTTCTCCTGCCTTGCAGTCGCATTTTACATGGACAAGCCATACACTATCAAAGAGCTTATGCTCTCAGCTTTTCAATGAGCCATTGTAAATTCGTAGCCGACATTGTTTACGGTGGACAGAGGTCAAAATGTGAAAATTGCCACTTTCAAAAATCTCAAAAAATCTCTTCCTGGAGGTGGTCTTTCTCGACTTGAAGTTTTGTTAAGGCAAGAGAAGGAGAGTTTAGATCAAGTAGTGATCAATAGCCTAATCGAAGGCATGTCTTTGCGGATTCGATAATTTATTGAACTTTCTGGTGAGGTTGTTAAATATCTGTGACCACCAGCGAACATACCACTGGCCCTTTTAAGGGCCATATGGCTCCACAGAGCCACTGAACAACAAAGAAAATTTTATTTCAACCTTTATTTTATTAGTCTGCCGAATTTGTAGGTGTAATTGACAAAATTTCATTAAAGTCAGACAAAATTTAGATGGTCCACTTCTTATGATCATCACAGTAGTATTCTATCATTTCAAGCAGCGACTCTTTATTTGATTGAGAATTTTCCAGGAAATATAAGGATTTGAGGGAATTCTTAGATCATTCAATTGAATCAGTCGCACTATTAATCGCATCTACACTGCAGTTTAATTAGATTAAATTCTCTTTTTTCTGTTTATTATCAACTTCTATGATTATTGCTATATTTTACACTGGATAATTAATGACATTCAATGGTCGAGCGATTGAGGATAATGATGATTATCTCTACTTCCCCTTTGACCGCTAGTCGAGCAAAAATGTCTTGTTAGTTTTCCTTGCATTGAACAAAGATTAAAGAATTAAATGCGAACAAAAATCCTTGATGGATGCTATGAATATTATTGAATAAAACACGTCACCTCAGAACTTTCTCCAATTTGCCATTGCTGCTTTTGTCCATGTTGCTACCATAGCGGTCAGTGAATAACCGTCCGGTTACTGTTAAGAGGGCAGCTGAAATGTAAGAAATCGAGGAGTTGGTCAAAAGTATTAGCAGAGGTTAGCTGTTTGTGTGTTTATTACGCTTGTCATAAATTCAGGCGTCAAATGTAAATACATGATAAGTTGTTTTGGTTCCAATATTTGTGCATTAATCATTTTAAATATGCCCTGCTGCAATATGAAGCTCTAATACTCAAATAAACGATAATTTCACCAATTTTTCTACTTCTAAGACTGTTTTGAAGTCGTAGAAAAGAGAAAATTGCTTCTATTTATATTCGGAAACCAGAGAAAATTCAGGTCATTAGTCAAATTATTGTGTTCTCTTCCCAAAATAAAAGTCTAGACTTCTTATCTTTGTCTGTCCATAAAAAGATGATCTCGTCCCAAAATGAAGGTCAACCAACTCCTTTTATTGGTAGTACAATCGCAACTTTCGTCAAAGAATATTGGAGGAAATCAATAAGAAGGAATGAAACCGGATGAGGCTATAACTGCACTGATTCCAGTGGGATTTGCGATGAGATAAACAACCTCAATATTGAATTCGGTATTTTCAAGAATTCAAAGGCACTCTATGGTTCATATGCTTGCCGAGACATGCAGAACATATTACACTAATAATAGCATGCATTTGATGTAAAGTAAAAACACTAAAATATGAAGAAAAAATGCAACTTTGAAGAATTTGATGTTAAATGATTGCAGTGGAAACTAATAAAGTAAAAACAGCAGATGAAACGTTCAAAAACTGCATGCAGATCAAGTTGCTGCACGTCAATGATAAGTGTATTCGCAAAATATGTAAACTAATTAAGACATGTGATTTCTCGCTGTGCGTCTCATGAACGACGGTTCCTAATCGGTCACATTCCTGAATAACAAAGAAAAAGTGAAAACACACTCTTGTAATGTTTTTAAGATTCAAATAATGTGAAATACTCTTGCAGGGATCGATTCGTTGTGCTTCAATATGCATGTGGGTGCAACTACAGCGGAGAATTTTGCATTAGAAAAAATAAGGCATCAAATTTAGAAAGACATTGAAAGTAAAGCCAACGATGTACTGGGCTTTACAACCACCAAAGCGATGTTCATGGGGATAGTCGGCATAGTGATTTCAGGTCGGTCTCATTCAGAAAGAACACTTGGGCTCTCATAATTGGGAATTCTCAGGCTCAGGTGCTGCCGGCTGATTTCCGCTGATAGACTGCTGCGATACACCAGACATGCAGTAAATCTAAACCTTCATGCCTGATTTTCTCTGTATGGTCATTTTACAGATAATTGGTAAAATTTATGAATGTAAGTTTGATTTTAGCTGCAAGAATGACCAGCTAAGTCTACTTTTGGATATCATTTTGAATTCTGTAGTTTTATCTTCTTGTACATTCTAATACGAGGAAAATAATGAAACTCGGCTATGTTCAAGGGACTGCACTGTTTTTATAGCATTATCTTAGATCAGCACAGCGGCCCCTTTAACTCTTGCAGAACGTATCTGAGTCACAATAGTTTCAACATCATCTTTGTACCTCAGAATAATTCATCGCATTTAGGCCATGATTTATTGACTAGGGCCCGTATCTGTCAGAAAAATCAGGGCCAAACCCGACTCGTGGGCTACTTAGAAGTTTGTTTGCACGTCAAAGAAATCATCATAGATGTTTCAAAATCACTCAGTCTGATATCAACTTGGGAATCATCCCTACTTTTGCACGATTACCTTTATAAAATGATTCCGATTCAAACTATACTCCGTTGATCCAAATCGAATTGCACGTACAAACGATCTACTGTCTAAACTAAAACTCGAAATTAGTTAGTGGCATTACAAGATGTCCGAATATAATCCTTCACGATTCATCAGATGCAACAGTTCACTCCCTGGTCAATATTTTCTTTGCCAAACAGTCTGATCTAGCTGTGCTGATTAACCGCCTGATCCGATAATCCACTTGGAAGAAATGTATTGTATTTCCCGTAACGGATTACATAATTCGACAGAGGTAACCAGATAGTCCGCCTAAGGGTATTCTAGATTTCGCACTTATCGGCTCTATCTTAAGGCGAACTTTTAGCAGCACTTCGTTATGGTCGATTTTCGCAGACTATAGATATCACATGAGTAGTTACCGCGGAGTAAACTTAACAAATGCTGCTCTTTAGGTCTTCCGAAATAGACTGGTCTTCCAGTATCATCGCTTAATATAGCCAAACAACCCTCTGCACTTTGACAAATGATTTCGTCTTACCTACATAGCCGAAAAAATGGCTGAAAACGTGACCAAAAATTTAATTAAATATTTGGCAAAGGAGCCAAAAAATATGTTTGGCCGAATTTTCAATGATAATGTTTCAAAGAACACTCATAGCGTCATATTCGATTAACCTACATGTCTTTATGACAATAGCTATCGTATTGAGTGCTGATCTGTTCATCAGAACTTTCAGCTGATACTGGACTGTCCAGCGGGAAGTACTGTGTTCCTGTAATCATTGACTTGTGAGAATGGATTTTTCGATCAATTGAAAGTTTCTGTTACATGGCACTGAATAATTGTAGTATGCATTGAAAGCATGTAATGAAAATGTAGGCCTGCACATTGAACAGAGTTATGGCTACAACAATATATCACAAGCACACTGTGTTATGATAATAATAGTACATGTAATAATAATGTTGAGGATGCACGATGTATTAGTGCATTATAATGACATACACATACATAAAGTGGGCTACTGGAAATTAATAGTCGATTTTTTTACCACTGCAGTATATGCAATACCACTACAGCCTACATTTGGCAACTAGATAAAATGTACATGTATAATTTACAACCTGATAAAATAAAATTCAACTTGAGCGCAAATGAAGCCCAATTATAACAATTATAATACCTAAACTGCAATTGCAACAAAAACCAATAAGTTAATGTGCAAATCACAACATTTATAATCTCGAACCTGTAAAAGAGCATGTTGCAAATGTGCATTATTATCAAGCGCATCAATCAATTGGGCACTGATCAGTAAGAAATCAATGACTGCTTGCGCACAGTTGTTTTATCAAGCGTTAAGGTATGCGAACAGCTTTTGTTGGGTACGCTAATGATCGTGTTTAACTACAAATAGAAAAAAATCATACCATTAAAAAATATGTCCATAGTGCATCTAGGGCCCACAATGCAAGAGTTGACCTAGCCTAATGTATCATTTTACTCTCTAGACTTATATGATAACATCAAAAAAGGAACTGCTATTTTAAAGACATCAGTATATCATCATAATTCATATATTTTAATATTGGGTCTAATGGGAACCAATAGCTAGAGTGTATGACTTATAAAGTTCTCACATAGTTGTGAATACCGTGCTCTGTTTTCCACTTTAATTTGCTTTACTCTTGTTTTCACCTCACTAGATTATAGTAACTCTGATTTTGATGCTTTCTCATCAATCTTTGAGTGAATTGATGCCATTTTTAAGTTGTGAATTGCTTATTTCGGAAATGTCTATCATGAATAAAGGGTTGAAGAAGTTAGACACGCGGTTATTCGAGTTCTTCTTTCTTTCGACAAAAATTATGCGTATTATCTATAAAGTACACACTATAACGTACATCTAAAGTACTACAATGTGTATATGAAGTTAGCAAGAATTTGATGAGGAACTTAATAATTAAATCGAAAGGAAAAATGAACAAATACTATTCTGCTAACGAAAATGCACTTTCAGATGTGATTGTCATGTTGTTTGCTCATCAGAAAAACTCAGCCTGTTCTTTTTAATTCGATTGTTGTAATGCATGAATTAGCTCGATCTTTTGACGTCCGGTCTGCACGTTGTTCTATTGTTAACAAAATCAACTGTGATGATGATCAGTGTGGGAAATTTTATTTAGATGAAGCCGTTTACTTATGTACAAAGAGGAATAGGTTAAGTACAAGGACAAAGGAGTATATCCATAACATGAAAGGCGCTTGCAGATCGGCTACAGCAGAGCACACACAATCCTTCATCGGTCTATTTTCCTGCTGAAATTGTTGCAATAGAAAACAATACGCACAGATGGAAGATCAAAGAAGACATCCTTATGCAATCAAATCGTGATCGCGCTTGTTTTAGAATCAGAAGTATTTGAATTTTAGGAACTTTTGGAATTCTCTTGCAAACCATTGTTATGTGCAGCTCCGTTTTTCAGTTCTTCTTTTTTCCTTTTGTAAATAGCATTCATTTTTCATTTGTGTGGGAAGGAAGTTATGAAATCGATCCTTATAGCGAAGCCTTTCAGTCTGACAGGCCTTTGCTTTAAGCATTTACTTCCTTGCTATTAATTTTATTTCTTAAATTCAAATAATATATTGATTATTTTATTTATACATTTAGTTATTAATTTTTAGTCTATGCTTTGTACTTCTTTTTATATCTATCTAAACGTAATTTTTTGTTCGCACATATTATTCCTCCATGTTCAAATGCGGTTCTTTTATTTCTGATATCATTATGTTGCTCCCGGGCTATGATATTCGCTTTCCCCCATCTAAGTTACTGACCGGAAAAAGTATGTCAGAAAATCGTTATTGCTTAATTTCCCACCTGGAAAAGGAGAGGCAAGTGCAAACTTAATAAAGTCTCCTAGAAGTCACAAGCCTCGATATCTCAACATTGTAACTTCAGCTCAGAGAAGGGGAAGTGAATTTCACGGAAGCTGAGAGTCAACTTCCAAAAAAGTGCAACTGCTTATCTCTCAGAAATTCAAAGCCACATTACACTTTCCGCCCGGAAAATGAGAATGCGGGAAAGTAACACGAGTAACGCCGGCACAAACACGTGTCTGTCCGATACCGCTTTGGCAGAGCCATCAAGTTTGTTCATTCTATGTCTTGTGTCTATGAACCGCTACAACTCATTGTCATTATCATGCATATGACGTGTAGTCAAAGACGTCGAAAGCTCGAGTTAATTAGTGTTGTTGCAATTGATTTTAAGAAGAAAGAATTTCCCGGAAAAACAAGCAACAAGTAATAATTTGATGATAATGTAATGGATAACAATATTGTAGTAACAGCGATTTGATGATCAAAGATAAATATTTCGACATAAAACATTTAAATGAAAATGAAGGTGTGCTGAAAAAAGAATTCAAAAGACAGTAATTCGTACTAACCTGGTGGAGTTGAAGACGGTTCAATTGTGCTGATGAGTGGGGTGTGGGAGGCCGAGACCTGCAATTAACATAGATAGTCTGCATATATTCAAACCATGATAGTGATGATAAATTTGATTCTCAAGGTTGTCCATAGGAGAGCCAGTCTTGGCACGGACACTATGGATGAACAAGTCCTCATCTTTTCTTATAGAATTTTTATTTACGATTTTCTCGCAAACCTATTAGTTCGATATACTTTCTTTATAAAGATAGCAGAACAATTTCAACTCGCTACAAGTAATTTTTGATGTCCTAGTGGGTCGGCTTGTAGCAGACAGTTGAAAAATTCACGTGCAGATGCACATGTAGATGATAATTATCAGGTGATATATGAATAATAGATTGCTAACTATCCAGTCATATTGTATAGCTTGTGTTCCACTTTCCTATTCAGATACGGGCTGAAGATTTCACCTACACACTATTACCTATGCTATCAATGCTATCGGCTATGTTTTTTTTTAGGCTATGACTTTAGCTATGCTATCAATGCTATGTTTTTCGGATCCTCTTTTCAACAATGCTACTTTGTTTTTTCGTTTTTCAATACTAGTGGCATACTAGTGGCACGCTAACGATTTGTGAGAAGTCATATCCCGGCATTGTGTGTGGTGATCAGAGAGATACATTGCCTTGTCTGTGTGTTTGGTCTAGAGATGACATTATTCGGTAGTGATGGTCACGACCAGAACTTGTCTCGAGGGGCAAGAAAAATCAATTTTCCACTGAACGTAATTCAAATTCAAGTCTTAATTCTGACGAACCAGAAGATTGACACCACATTAAACGTACACAGTCAGCAAATTTAGATCGTGGGGAGTCGAGCGGTGTGAACAATATTTCCATTTGACGAATTTATCACGGAGAAAAATTGATTCCATGACATGTACTTCTCAATTGACAGGTCTGCAATCTGACCATTGAAGTTGACGGGGTTTTCTGATAAAAGTTACTTTTGCAATGTGCGCGTTTGGGCAATCACATTAGATACAGAAACACGAATATCTATGTCAATCTCCATCGCTTCCTACCATTGTATACAATTGCTGGGATTGAATTATGTCCGCACTAGACATAACCACACGCAAGTGAATCTATCTCTGTGGTGCTAATTCATATGCAGTCACAGCTATTTCGAACAAGTATGACAAATGAGAATTGTGGTGCATGTGATTTATCACCACACATAAGATAAAACTAATGATGAAAAATGTTATGTTATGAAGAATTGATCCCAGATGTGGGACCAGAAGATATTAACCAAATAGTTTGAAATTTTAGTATGTTGTTTGTTTATTAATAAATATTCAATCTAGACTCAGGCTGAGTGGAATTTGATTTTTTTAAAATATCGACCTCTAAATCTCACCCAAAATCAATAAAATTTTGGATCGTATCTTAAATTGGCCGTCGACACTGATATAAACCACAAGCATTTTGAAATTCGGAAAATAATTCTTTTCACTCCACCCTTTACGGTGTATATAATCGTCTTTTCTTGGTACATCTGCCATGTATTCTCCTTTTCTTCCATGCGTTGACTATGACGCCTCTGTACTTGGCTCACATAATTGAGCAGTGTGATCATTATTATCATCATCAAGCTCACAATCGCTCTTGGTGTAGCCTATAATTGTTGTCATTGGAAACAAGTGATGACCCGAGCACTTGAAATGAAGAGATTTGCGTGCATGAACTTAGGCAAAGTAGTGTAGTGCACCACCATTCTTGGCAAACATTTGTGATAGTTCAAGTGATCAAAGTACCACGAAGTCAAATTAATTGATCATTCGATGCAGTTTGCACACTATAACTTGTTATATGAATACATGAATGCAAAACTGCAACTTGTTTACATTCCAATCAGTCAATTAACACTGTGAACATCTCAGATAATAAAATCTCTCAAAAAGAGATTCAGAGCACTAATGGACGAGATGAAAGTGGCCATATTGTCTGACATGCTCATGATACCCGAACATTCATTTGTCTTTATTATGTGTGTTCGAGCACCATGTAAATTACAGAACTGACCAATGCTTCATGACTCTACGATTACAGCAATTTATCAAATCTCAACAGTTGTAATCGCCAGGAGACATGTTTCGGCTTGTTGGGCTTCATCAGTCGTGGGTAGGTTTGAACCAGCGACGTTGGAGCTAGAGTGCGTGCAAGCATACCCTCTAGCCACAAGGCTACCGGAGCATCTGTTGAGAGCGTGAGTTAGTCATGAAGGAATTGCGTTAACGCAGGGGCGTGGAGGGCGGATTGCATTCTGCAACCACGTAACGCAACCTCTACTAGTTACTATGTTTTCAGCAAGTAATCGTGTTCAAAACTACGATGACGGTATACATGTAACTTTCAAACCCCACGACAACAGTCGTGGAATAATGATGCTCTTTTGCAAGTGATATAGCAGAAGAGCAAATATTTGTGATAAACAGCTAACAAAGATTCTGTTCGCATACTAAAATAGTTTCAACTAAATATGCAGAAAATATTTTGCGTACGTGTATGTATTCAAAGAAGCTGTGACAGAATAGTAACTGATTATGGTGCTTACCGTATACTTGCAGTTATTTGAGTTGGACCTGCAATGAGCTGCATCAGGAATATCTACGCCATTTACCATAACCTTCACAAAATACGTTCCATACGGCATTGCACTGAAAGAAAATGATATTTAGCATTCAAAGTAGTCCCATTCTCAAATGACTCTCTTGAGAATTGTGCTGCATTAGCTTGAGCTTTACTATACTGAAAAATTTCTCAGTAAAAGTCTTGTTTTATATATATATCACACGGAAGCCTATAATGATTTTGTACATTATATGTACTTTCTATTTTATGTAATTTTTAACTGCAAAATTAATGCCATTGTGCATAATACGCTCGTATGGTAAATGAATGGAAAGTGTCAAATAAAAGATTGAAAATCGACAGTTTATGTACTCAGCATTTATTAGTAATTTGTAGAGCACTATTAGGCACAATTTATGCTACTTAACACTCACTAGCTCATTTATAAGCATTTGCTAATACTCAGATAAAATTCACTTACGGTGTGTAGCACTCAATTTGTTCTTCAGTTACGCCTTCTTCGTGAATTTGACAGACGTAAGTTCTGGTATTGGCTTGCAATGTAACATTATTTGTGCTTGTGAACAGATCCGATTCGAACCCTGGAAAAAAGCAAAAATTAGTTTTTGTTATGAAGCAAAAGAGTGATGGTGATGGTTCAATTTTAGAAAATCACAACAATCAATATCCGACCCAGGGGAATCTCTATGCACATTTTCAACAGACCAGCTTTATTAAGTAAAGATTCATCAAATAAATAATGTACTTGTGGTTTATTGTTATTAAACTGCTGACAAACGTTTTCAAAAACCTGTTAGGATGGCTACTTATCTAGATATTAACCCCATATATGAGCGTCAATCTGCAGGGAGACCGCTTAACTGAAGCTACCATCACAAAACTTGAGATGCAGGTAAGTGAAGTTTTTATCTGAATATGTGGATGTCAATTTACAGTGCGCGTCTCACATAGGCATTTCCTTCATGTTTAAAAATCACTTGAAATGACACGTGAAATTGCAATTTTTCTCGTTAAAATCGTTGAATGTCCAAATGGTTTCATTTACGCTGTCTAGCAGTTGCGAAGTTGCATCTAATGTAGGCTGCAAATTGGAGTCTGATTCAAAGGAAATTTGGTCTGCTGTTGGAATAGGACCTATATATTCATAAACTCATAAACGCATCAGCTTTTGTGGTGAGGAGTTTGACGGAACATAAGACAGACTTCGGTATTTATAGTGATTATCCTAATAAGATACGTTAGCCTCTCTGATTGACAAGCTTGCTAACGGATGTTCTAAAATATTCAAAATGCCATGATACACCAAAATTATGTATTTTGTACATTTATATTCGAGTCTCGGTCTAATGAGGACCCACCTGCCGATGGGTTCAAGTTCTCGTCCCATCGAGGTAGTGAAGCAAGAGCTACTTAATTGATATTTTACAATGAAATGACATGGATTTGACGAAAATGCTTGTCAGCCATAATATTTGGGAGTAAAGCAATTAAAGTCATATTTTGTAAATAATTTTCTTGCTAAAATTTTTGATAAAAATAAGAAGACAGACAATATTTCCACCATCTGAAGTGATCATCGTCAGAAATCTATTTACTCTCTAATTCCTACGTGAGATTCAAATTACAAAAACAAATGAACGCTAGTAGGTTATAGAACGCATACAATCCTAAAATAGGAACAAATACGGGAAAGAAAATCAGTACATATCTTAAGACTACTTACAGATTTGCAAGAGACAACATCAAGCTGCTAAATGTTGAAATTGGATCTGATATTTTTCAGTGTTCAAAAGTGCTCAAATGGAATCCTTTATAACTAACCTTGTTCCGAAACGTCATTTGTTGATAAACAGTCACGATATGTATTTCATGAATTTCAATGTAATTTGTGTGATACAAATTATATAGGCTACACATCGAGACACTCATTCGAAAGTGTTCGAAAGAGGAGCACAGACTGTCATCGTCATCTATTGGGAAGCATCGATAACAACATCATAGAGATAACAACATCAATCTGTCAATTTAATATCTTAAAGCGATGCTACTGGTGCAGCAAATAAGATCTCCAGCACGAAATGCTGCAAATAAAGCTCAAAAGGCCTTCACTCAGTGGACAATGACTCAGTGATACTCAGACTTATTGAGTAATTTTCTTTCTTCTCATTTTCCTTAATCTAGAGGTCGCAATTTCTATTTATCTTGTTTATTGAGTTTCAGGATATCTACTGGTTTCCTTTACCGTAGTACATGCATCTGTTCATTTAGGGTTGTATACGTTCTATAGCCTATCGTTTATTTGTTTTTGTAATTTGAATCTCATGCAGGAATTAGAGAGTAAATAGATTTCTGACGATGGTCACTTCAGATGGTGGAATATTAAGTCTGTCTTCTTATTTTTATCAAAAATATCAGCAAGAAAATTATTTAGCAATATGATCGTTGGAGAATATTCATATAATGTAGGTAGGACATATAAGTACTTCCACTATAGCCAAGGCTAGAATTTTTATTTTATGGCTAGAATTTTGTCACTATCAGGTGCCATTAACTGCCTCTCCACTGATTTGTCCACGGATGATAGTACTGCATCAAAATCGGCTTTTAATGCGGGTACCTTATATTTGTATTGGAATTTTGTTGTGAATTGGCATTGTTCTGCACTTAAGTCTGCGAAAGAGTCACATTGCTCTTACCTGCGGCTCTGTGATATTTCATTGCATAATTTCATTTATTTCAATTATAATTGCTTCATTCCATCTTGCATTTTAGTCACAGCAAATATGCGAGAAATTCATTTTGGGCATACTATTCAACTAAAAGAACATTTCTCAATTCTTGGCTACTTGCTTATTCTGGACTTTTAACTTCAAGACCATGAATATGAAACTACATGAATATGATACAATGTACATAGCTACGTAGCTACGTAGTTATATCATTAAAAACAGATTCATTTCCTGATGCTGACAAAAAATGGGGTTAGTGGAACCCTAAGTGACGAAAATTAGATCATTCAAGTTAATTGCAAATCACTTTAAAACATGATTATCTCAATTCTCGAGATCTTAGAATTTCGGAATCTTTTAGTATGATTCCAATACCTAATCGCAGGAAAATCTCAACATTTACATATCACAAATATGCATTTTTGGAAATCAAATGCACGACTCATTTGGAATCCTTGATAGTTTGTGCAATAAGATTTTATATGAGTCGAACAGCTGATTTCCAAGTATATATGCATGTAGTTTTTTTCTCTCATCAATACTGACGAAGTCAGACCGGCGAAGCATATTCTGAGTCGTAACATTAGTTGTTTAGCGTCGAAAGACTAATCTGTTTAATTTACAAATATTAAAGTTATAGCAGCGTAGCTTATTTTCGGCAAAGTTCTTCAGAAACATTTTGAAATTTTCGGTGCACGGTGCACTGGTGCGAACACGTGCGACTAGCGCACAGCCTCAATATTAACTTATAGGAATTCAGCACTAAAAAAGGCCAGCACTTCGTAGCTCATTTATGTGCGAATGCTATGGAACAGCAATTATTAGGAGTAATCTACTTATAATCATGCATTATTCATGACTGCTTTGCGCAGTATTACTTTGATGCTGCAATGTTAAGTCATTTTACATTATGTTTTCCTCGTTGCTTGTCTCGTATTATTATTTTGCAATAAACAACCAGCTTTTCAAACTGAAATTTTCAAAAAATAACGCTACAAAGCACTGACCTTTCTTTGCATTGCAAGACAGCCCAACAACAATGATATTGAAGCTTTGAACTTTTCATTCTGCATCTTCAAAAAGAGCGCTGTAATGTCATCAGCAATACTACATCACAACATGAACCGCCTGTATGTTCTAATCAACCGTGTTCTCTCAACCAGAGTAAGAATTTTCGACGACATCAGACACTCAGAAGATGATAAGAAGATATCTTATGTTTTCAGTAACACACTGGAGATTGTTAATGGTGGACTGGACTCCACTTAGAGATAAAAAAGCACATTTGAGAGACACGCTAAAACTGTGAGCAAAGAAGAAACTTCAGAGCGCAGCACGTTGACCACGGGTGACCCTATTTTGGCTCTGGAGGACGCTCAGACTTTTTTCAATTCCACAATCATGCGATAGACATTTTCGAAATTGCGAATGCTTTACCGACAAGAAATAGTCTGAGACAAAAATGGCAAAGGCTATACATCTGTCATAGTTTGTGCGCCAAATATTCAGTTTTTATCAAATCTGAATGATTGTGAATTTGGTCATCTTTGAACTTTGTTGCTTACAAAAACGTTGTATGTGACTTGCATTGTAAACCATCTCATCAACAGTGAAATTACAGCTTTCACCTTTTTTATGGTCTTCATCTTGAAAAGCCTCGCAAGGTTTGATCGCAAGATGAACCGCCTATCTGTTCCACTCAACCGCTTTCTCTCTGCGGGATACCAGAGTAATAGCTCTGTGAAAATATCAAGCAATCATAACATACTAAGAGTGTTTCTTCAAGTACACTCTTGTCTTTAGTTATCCAGCCTCCTTTAATTCCTAGAGTGGTGCTTCAGCGGGAACAATGACTAATTTGCCAAATCGAAGCACGCAACAACATTACTTAAGGTATATATAAGGAATTAACCGCATTACGCTCTTATGTGATTAACTGCGAATGAATTTTACCTTTGGGAAATCATATATGTCGACATCAATTGGAAGCAAGTACTGAAATGAACCACCATTTTCATTTTAATTACTTTTTGTTGCTCCCAAATCAACAGTTACTTCATGAAATTGCTAAATGTCTATCAATTGCCTAGATGCACAATTACCATGTCAGATTCCTTACTCTTTCGTTGATTAATTCATGACAGTAGCTGAATCCCTTCAAGTGTTATTCCAATTAATGGACAGGCCGTCAAAACAAAATTAGGGGTTTCAGGCTTTTTTATCACATTGAAATTTTATGCAGGACACATTCTCACTCACATTCAATATTCTCTTCAATTCACATGCATCCAAAAATAACGTGATTAACGGAACGTAAATGATCTATTAATCATGGACGAAAGAAAACTCAAAATGAATTTCTCTGCTTTATGTAGCTTCAGCTTTTATTGCAACTATCAAGATAATTTACTAAGTGTTTCTCATGTAAAACTGAAGCATGATATTGCACAACTCAAAAATAATTGATGTCCGAAATTAAGTTGTGGAATCTGTTACCGCACGGAATCATGCTTTTCATTTGAGTGTTTCAATCTTCCATTTCGAAATGGCTATGATTAATATACATATACAATTACTTATGTATTAATGGCTTGCATTAATATACAATATACATTCGAAGTATATTGTAAATGATGACTCAATAATAAATAAAAATGATTTTTCCATCCACTTAAATCAAATTTAATTGCTTGAAATACTTGCAGTATATAAATCATACATAATATCAGTATTTGTTAACTTCAGCACAACAATAACGGGTCGATTTTCACTTCATCCTTGATTTTCGATCATGAACAACCTGAAATCCTTAATTGTCTCCCGTAATTGGATTGCTGCCTCTAAACTGTTGCAGTATTATTATTTTTATCTATTGGCAATGCACCTATTAATCCATGTAATGCACTGCTGTCGCTATTCGACAACTAACTTTTGAATTGTTTTTTTGACTTCAAGAGGATCTGTTGATCGCTTTCATAACAACTAAGAATCTACTTTTGAGTTTTAGCTCCATTACGAAATCGTAATTTAGCAATTCCTTTTGATTTTTTCTTCGACAAACTGTAAACATTCCGAAATGCGTTTTAAACACAAAGTAGTTTCAGCGCAAAGTTTGATGCGATTAACGACATTAGATTAAGCTATCAAAACTTTGACTTGCCTCAATCAGATTTTGATCCGAGGCAATCTGTATCTGCACACATCGCAGATCAGGATCATTACGAGATTTGACCACCCCACTGGTTTTGTAATCGAAAATGATTGTTATAAAATACAGAAATGACCTTCATCAAATAATTGCTCCACGGCTATCGCATTACTTGCAATGAATATCCATCATTGCGGCATATTTATATTTACACAGAATAGACAAATGAAAAAATATCTACTGATTACTTAGCTGCAACTTCAGACATGAATTTTTCCGTCTGTTTCACAACGCAATTTATGTCTCGTTTTAACATCAGTTTTCTTGATATTAGTCAGTCAAGAAGAACTTACTAAGGAGAGGAAATATAATGTAGATTATCTTCTTCTCTGGGACACATTACAACTTATGTGCTGTGAATATTTCAAAATAGTTACTCACATTAACTCACTTTATTGTTGAGCTTTCGGAACCTACACCCATTGTCAAGTATTTATCTGCATAGAAGGTCCGCTCCTTCTGTGCTAATTATTGGGCACTCAGATTCAAAATATTTACGTCTGAAATAATGGAACAAATTGGCTCTCTAAATCACAGTAATCTGACAGTACTGAATCTACCAGGAATCCGGAATTCGTGTTACTCCGTTTATTTGCATGTAGGTATTTATAATATTCACCGAAGGCTTCAAATGATTGCTTTCATTTATCAGATATCCTATACTGCACAGATAGTGCTTGATCATTGGAATAGAAGAAAATCAGAAAAATGTCCTAAGGACGTCCTACGACGAATGATCAGTACGGCTTATCTAAAGTGCAAGCCTCCTAAGCGCCCCAAAACGACTTTTACAGATCTGGAAGCACATAATAAAGCACTGAAACACAGTTTTTATGCTTTCTCTTTTTCCAATAACTCGAGACAAAATACAATATTACTAGAATAGTATATCAAAGCATTTTACATATCAGTCTACATTTTATATAATTATTAAATGTAATTCAGGTTTATGAATTTGAGTGACTTACATGCACCCTCATACATGTGCTATGGCATTAATATTGAGAAAAAATGAAAATTAATTCAATGCAGCAACTAATGCAGTGTCCATGAAGTAAGCACATGACTCTTGACTCATCTTTGCACGAGAACGCAATATTTCATTTGATGAGCTATATTCAAAACTAAAGAAAAAGATTTTAAGAGGTTGTCGAAATTTATTACCATTTTAATTATACTTCCAAATGCCAACCGGATTCAAATCGGAACCGATGGACCGACGAACCGTGCATGCCTGGTCTTTCCCATGATTTATGCATTTCATATAAAATATCCAATTTAGCAGCATTCAGAAAATTAGAACAAAAACATTCTGCGATGATTTTATAATTAACAGGCAAGCGAAACATTTGACAGAGCTCAGCCAATGTTGACACAATGAAAACTTAGATCAAATCACAAGATAAATGACTTTATTATCGGCAGCATTTGTATTCTGTATCACTAAAATTAAATGAGACTTCCACACTTCGATTCTAAAAATTTCCAGGGGAGCTTCCCCATTGGATACATTAGGAGGACTTCTATGCATGCGCTATGGATGAAATATTTGTTTTGGTGAGTTAGTTTTGTTCAATTTTGTACTCTCCACTAGGATCTACAAGTAAAATGCTCCATCGAAACTCACTCACACAAGGGATAGCTGAACTGCTGAATCCATTGGCGAAAGAGGACGTTAAAGCAGTGCTAATGATGATATATTAAGTCTCATAAAGTCTAGAACACTTTATTTTTGCTTACTTTGACCGAATGATTGACAGAGCGTACGATTCATTTGGTAGACTGAGAATTTGACATGACACTTATATCGATTCAAAGCGACACAATATTCATTTGACCTTACTTTGCAGGCATTTAAATTATTTTCAACGAGGCATTTGTCAATTAACTTTCATTTTACTTAAGGATGAATTCGACAATATTGCATGTCTTTTGAACAAGTTGCAGTCTAGAATTTCGTTTAACTCTTAAAAGATTGCAAGAAATATGTTTTAGATTCGATGTGCCAATACTCTTGCCGGCTGACATTTTAGTTATCTTTTCATCTAGTTAATCGATGCCTTTTATGATGAGCATTTCAAGCTCCTCGAAATTATTTTCATATAGAAGAGTTGTAATACGTGGCCGCAGGCTGTGACATGATCTCGTCTCACTTTATGCCTTTTTTCCATGATTTCCCAGCTATGGATGCATTCAAGACAGATTATTTGGATTGAATGTGCCACTTGTGAAATTTGTTAAATTATACTTGCAGTTGGTAAAGCACCTGAAGGCTGAAACTTTTCCTTCCTACTCCAACAGATCATGAATTTTTCACTATGAGTTGTAAGCAATTATTTATAAAAAAAGAAGGTTGACCTTTTTATTCTTAAGGAACAACACTTGTATATTCGAAATCAGTCAAAAGAAATATTTGGTGGTTAAATATTGCATGAAAATTACTCACCTGAGCCTTTCACTGTAATTTTTGTGGCTCCATTTGCACTGCCATAACGTGGTTCAATACTATTTACCGTTGCGGACGCTGCTGAGCTTATGACGGCATGAGTTACTGCAATGGAATATATAAAATATGACATTGATGAATGTTTGATAGAATTTTCAGCATGCAATCTGCAATATCAAAATAGTCACATGAAACAATTACCTGCAATATGATCAGTGTAGGATCATAGCCTCGGATTCGGCCTATCTCTTACTTTAAACACGCTTACTGTTGAGCTAATGAAGCTGCAGTGGCGATTGATTCTGCAGATGCTACATTTTCTGGTAGACATCCAATTCTACTACATGTACATGTACTTAGCAAAGCTTTCTAATTTCTATTAAATTTTGAGGGTGGCGATGACGATCTCTCAAATGCAACGTCCTAGATTCCAGAATAATGAGGTTGACTTATACGACTTCAACGATTGATCGGAAGAAAATTTTAGACTTGCGCTCAGCAGATCAACCTGAGTATAAACATACATTTTTCTTCAAAAAAGCAATGCTTAACTTTTTGCACATGTGCAGGATATATTGAATGGGTCATTCAATCTTCTTAGTTATCGTAGATGAATTGACTTTCTGAACGAATTTTGCCGAAGAAATCATCTAGAAATACTAATCAAATGGTAATATAGATGGAATTTATCTACCATCGCACCACGAAGGGCCGACTTATTGTGCAGTTTTATTTGACTTCATGAATATCTCTTTATCATTACGATCTGAGTAAAAATAGTTACAATAAACTTGGCTTTTTGGAAATTTTCAGTGGAGATGATCACACGCAGGCCTTAAAATATGCGATGACGCATATCATTCAAAATTGCTGGTACAAAGGTGCCTGCTGTTCAACCAACTCAGCTGCTTAGGAATAGTTTTCTCGCCTTACTTAAGGTCCATTCACTCCGGACGCGTCGCGTCCTCACGCGCCAGAATTTTCGTTCAGAACCTTAATAAACCCATGGGGCTGTTCACAAAGAGACGCACGGGACCTCGCCGCGCCGCGTTCGGTGTGAATGGAGCTTTAGATTAACTCATTTCGTCAGTGGAGAGGACGTTCCAGATGACCGACTGCACACATTTTGGAATGTCTTATAATGGAAGCCTGTCATCAGACTTGAACTCCAAACTTCAATCAGCTCTCGTTTCAGGTGAAGACATCATAGTCTAAGTTCATGATGCATTTTAGAGTATTTCAGTATCAACGTAGCACCCCGGAGGTGAATGAATATGTCCACAGGAAGAGTTCAAAATACCAAGACGAAAGTTCTCATGCAATTTGCGAGATGTTGACCACCAGTGAATATGAATAAGAACGAACTGCATCATTTGACCTCACTTAAATACTGCTGATTAGAACACTCACTTGGTATGCACAGTAAAGAAGTGCAGAAAAGGTGTCCCCAACACATTGGTAGCCAAGAATTGGAAAATAAATCGAATGGTAGGAATCACAATCATGAAATAGACGGATGAAAGTAAAGCAATGATGCTTTCAACGAAGCACTGCAGTATCACAGCTGTGATAAACCAAGGAGGACAATAAGATGGTGGAGTTTGATTTCACAGAACAAGGAATTGCTCCATCCTGCCAGATGACGTCGTGCTAGGTACTCGGCAATATCACAATGACATGGCTCAAAATGATTTGATCAGCTGTCATGAATTCCCTCCAAATGTCCAAGTTAGGTTTACTATACATTTCCATACTTTTCACTTTCATGAACAATGATTTAGTCAGTCAAACACTGATGAGCTGTTGATCTAATTGAAATTTCGAATGAAACAAACTATCAGCTTGAAAGCGACGTTAATGATACTATTACACAATAGAATTCTTAGAGAAAATGGAAGAGGACGGACAGATGGTCAATATGAAGCTTTTAGTCTGAAATTGAAGAGCAGATTCAACAAATCACGTTTTTATTATGCTTCATCCAAAATACCCGGGGAACTTTTAAAAATATAATCACAAAAATGAGCATTAACAGCTCAATGATCAACAGTACGTTTCCGCGTGGGCATTTCAAGTTCTGTTGCCATCACTTGATATGACGCGTGACATGGCAATTTTCCTGCCTTAATTGATGAGCGTGCGCATTCCATTAACAATAATATATCAACATATCATGACATTTGTTTGTGGTAACATACAACAACATGTAACACTGTTATAACATTGAGTTTGTGGTTTCTAGTGTTTGGGGTGAATTTCTTAATGATGTCCGTCAGTCTCTTCTGTTATCAAGTTTTCTGTAAATCGATGTATTAAAATATTGTGTCAAATACAAGAATAAAATATAGTGCCAAAATACAGTCGAATCTCCTTAAATCGGACATGGATAATTAAGTCTTCGGTTAATTAAGATCATACGGCCGTGGCATTTTTTTGTATATTTGGCATACATAAGTTGTTGTTTGATTAAGACTTCCGATAATTAAGACATTGAAAGCCTGGCATTTATGGTCTTAATTACCGAGCTTTGACTGTACATGCAGATACTTTATAAATCTTTTCAAAACCATCCTTCATACATGTTCGAGTTAATCTTGAAAATTTCTCGTCCCATTGGGAACACAACGGTCTTTGGTTCGAAGTTCTCATCCATGCGAGTGGTCCTTACCATGGGGCTCCACCCGACCGGCCATTTCTGTTCAAAAGTGATGCTCTCACTTCTCTCTGATAGCCATTTCATATATATTTTTCAAAACGTGTTTACTTTAACTTGGAGCTCTGCATTGTAGAGTCATCATTCATCGTCTGTGACCGTAGCAAGATTCTATGAAATAATGAAAGAAATAACAATTATTGCTTTTGTTTTAACAGAGCCCAGCTGATCTTGTTCATCGAATAACATTACTCTTCAATGCATATTCTTCTTCGAATCTTTTGTCTGCGCAGATGTGAATTCGATAACATTTGTCATGCATGCATAGCTGATGTGCTGATATATTTCTATCGTTAAGACGACAAGCGATTTCCGTCACAGTTTTTGACTTAACCGTCTCATATCTGCGCATTTATCTTTGTTTAGTAGATTGACAGCAGCGGAAGTTATAGTTTATAAAGTAAATGCCACATGGAGGTCGGCCGCACAGAAACCCTGCTACAAGAAAGTGGTGAGATGTGTAGGTGCTGCGGTTCAAATTACTGCCTTAGTCCAAAAACTTCTTGATTACAATTCTAGATTGAGGACGTGGCATGAACAAAAATAGCAAAGACGAGACTACTTACTGACTCAAGATTCTCTTTATGATAATCCAATTTGAAATATACATAGGACTTGTTTAGGATCTTTTGTTAATGATGTGACCTAACATGATTTGTACCGCTCTTCGGCAAAAATTAAAAGCAACTGGCTATAATGTTTTAACTCCCAACTTTTCGCGCTTAGGTTTGTCAAATGGAGTTAAGACAAATAAAAACTAAAACTAAAAGTTAAGCGAGAAAATTTGGAGGTCATAACACCTCACCTGTTTTTAGTTTTAGCGGAGAAAGTGCTCTTAGGATAGTCAATATATAACCAAGCAATATCATCTGCTCCGCAATGACTATTTTTAAAAATGAAAATAATAATTTTTAAAAATAAAAATTTTTATGAAATATATAGGTTACACGGAAAAGGATAATGACTTATTGGAAATCTGTATCTTGCAAACCCAAGTGTCCTAACAAACGACTTAAGCGTTATGAAAAGATGCTAGATATTCCGATTATTTTCGCTCCTACGCACATGTTGCATGACGGACATTTGCAGACTATCATGTTATGAGTGAAAATCGTCATGTAAGGGCTGGAACGCGCCCAAATCCATGTATTTACTGTACCCCATTAATCTGAAGACTTTCACGTATGACTTCATTACAAACAAAGTTTATATGGATACTTGATGATCAACTAGAGAAATAATCACTGTAATTGAGGTCTGCAAATATCAATTTAATATAAGCTGATGAAATCAGCAAGTCAAATTGCTAATCAAACATGGTAGCCAACATGGTAACCAACAGCAAGATTGGTAATTGCACCTATCATCAACGAATGAAGTTTGTGCGCGATTGCTGTAGCAAACTGTTTCCTGATCTTGGCAATTTATAAACATCCTAATTGATGTTGATTGAACATCCTTTCATACAACGAAGAACCATTTACTGTAGTGGTAAAGTTCCTATCATTATTAAGAAAACTCCCCTTGGTGACAATTCGGCACTTATGGATTATCTCCCCCATGTTTTCAAATTTGTTTGCAATCCGTCAAAAAATGAATCAATCATCACAAAACTTCAGAGACACGTATTTGAGTATATTGTCTACCCACATGCAAAAACGTATGTAAATCGGTACTTTTTGATGTACTTTTTGAATTAGAGACGATGACGTGAAGTGCAGCGATGTCAGCAGATTGATCTGACTTTGCCTGACCTCATTGTCTGAGCAGATAGCACTAGTCAACAAAGTCATTTCGCGACAACTCTAGAAGTGAGAATGACCCAGACCACATCCTTTCCATTTATGTGCTTAACTTAAAAAACGTGTGGTAGGGTAGTGGTCGTGGGAGGATTTCAAATAGCAATGGATGAGACGAAGACAGAAAGAGAACAATGCACACACGAGTCACAATAATGCGTCGAACAGACGAAGTCAGATCAAGCTGTTGACATCGCTACACTTCAAGCTGTCGTCTCTAATTCAAAAAGTACTGTTCACATTTGCATAAATTTTTGTATGTGTGTAGAAAATATACTCAAATATCTGTATCTGAAGTTTTGTGATGGTTGATTAACTTTTTAAGGATTTTAGAAAAATTTGAAAACGCGGAGGGAGAGTTAAGTTATCTCCTCCACGAGTTTTCAAATTTTTCTAAAATCCTTAAAAAATGAGTACCCATAAGTACCGGCAATTCTGTGTCTTTCTCCTGTAGCTAAAATTGTCATTGACATGTCCGTTTTCCAAGAAAAGTTGAGATGGCTTCCAGGAAATTAACTGCAGGTTGCCATTTACCAACAAATATTGCGTATCTTGTTTTTCTGGTTTCGGATGTATGTGTGAATAAGGAATTTTGTCGATGCTGGGAGATGTGAACTAGACATGATGGCGATTCCTGATAATGGCGGCTATTAAGATCTATGCTTCAACTCAGGATGCAGCTCAATATTTAATTATTCTTTTACCAGGAAGCTCTTCCTCAAATTCAGCGATGTTTTGCAGTGGTGGTGTAATGTCAGTTCTCTTGAAGCAATTCCTAGCATTCCCACAAGCGAAAGTCATAAAAGGATCACATGAAGCAATTCTTCAATCCTTGCGACTAATTGTTTAAGTTTTGCTCAACGTTCAGCTATTCAATATTTTTGATATGTCCATTTGCAAACAAATGGAGATTGTCATAGACAGAGTCAGACGCGTTCGTATTTCGAGCAGTCATTTCTATAGAATCTTTAAATTTGAAGTCGATTGGTTTCATTGTCTCATGGCAATCATCTATTCATTGTTACATGCTTCTGCGGGTACAAGAGTAAATCTCTGCGAATTAATTACTGATACAAATGTTCACAGATACTTGCTATTAAACACTGTATAGAGCCTATAGGAAAATGGCTAAATTCCTGTAAATGGTTGCACAATACAGTTTCAAATCTATGTCAACACAATAGATGAACTTCATAAAATTATGTCTGCGGCTCTATTGAGTTAACTTGTAGACTAGTAGTTTGACACTTGAAATTAATACTCAATTAATAATTACCTCATTTTATGTTTCCAATCAGTTCATAATGGCATTTGAAAGTTAGGCGTAAGAATGAAATATTTTCCATAGTGAATGTACATGTAATGTAATTCTGAAATCAATATCAGAAACGATCGCTGACTTTTGAAGTGTGAGCCAAAGGACCTTCCTAAAATATTGTTGCATGCCTTAACTACATGTTGCATTGGAAATCTTTATAAGCCACTACCAGAATGAATTACCAGAATGAAGAGTGTAAGAACTAGTATTTATTCAATTTCATATGATCATGCCAGAAAATGCTTCAAGGCTTTAAGCACCGTGATGCAATGTTACATAGATATGCTATTTTAGCGTGAAGCAGGGTGTTCTCTCATAACATGCTCGTGAGGTTTCCCTATCTCCCTCAACTTTTATAATCAAATACACATTTTAAACAAAGTGAAAATTCAAAATTTGAAAACTGTCTCAGAAGAAAGTAAGGCAGTGTCCATACGCTTAGGCACCATTAGAGATGATTTATTCAATACTCCATTTATGGATAAAAACTTGAAAATTCCAGACAATTTGCTTTGCGAAACAAATCTTCGCTGCAGTTTTCATTTTCTAGCGATGATAATGACAATAAGAGCTGACTTCTCTGGCCATGAAATTTCATTCAGTGATTGGGATAGAGACAGGAATTCATCTACACGATATTCTTTATGAATTCCAAGCATCTGCATACCTGGATTTCAAAATTCGAGATGCTCCTCAAAAACGATGGCAATTTTCGGAAATGAATATTAGAAACTAAAGGAAACCAGATTGTTCGGATAACTACATATTCAGAATTCATTATTTGATAAGTTTTAATCAACTTTCATAAACACAAAATCAGCTTACTTAGTTGGAGTAGGAAGAGCACCAGCCTGAGAGTTTTGGATGCCTCCATCGTCGACACCCTCTCCTGCAACTTTCTTGATGACTGGTCTATATATAAAAGCCAACTTAGGTAACAGCTTCTTAGTTGGGTAAAGAAATGTAACACTTAATTTGCTGGTGATGTCACGGCCAAGTTCAATATCTAATCAACATAACATATTATAAAAAAGTGATAGAATTAGCCAATAATGAGTCGTAAATATCGCTACCGACAAAAGCTATCACTGGGTTTAAAACAAAAGAGTTTCAGCGACCAATCATGGTCGATGGATTAACGTGGTTGGTCAGGATAATAGCGTTCCAGATTCACAAATCTGGATTTGTGCGCAGTCATTGTCAGCATTTTACATCATACGGATGAAATTACCGACAACTAGCAATTTTACAGACAGTTCTTTAATCTAATAGACATTGTTTATCCTGCAATGTCCTATGTTCAAATGAAGTACTGCTCATGCGCATTTAATTTGAAGACTGCAATTACCCTTTGAAATTAATAATGATGAGATAATTATCAGACTTAATATTGTCTTATGAAGCTTGACCCTTACTTTTATCATACTTGCTTCAGTACCCTCAGAACAATGCAAACCTTAATATAGCTTTCAGGTAATCAACTCTACTGTCCAACTTAGTTGCATGCAAGAATGTGCACCTGCATGGAAATATCAAATCACTTTGAATGGACAGTGTGAACATGACTTACTCCCTTTTTGGAGCGCACATTTCTCTTGGTATTTTGATTTCGGCCAACACATGTTCATTGTACGTGCACTACCTATAAATAAAAGATATCGCAAAGAATCTGTCAAAGAACATTTAAGTCTAGATGCTTTTCTGAGATACAAGTGTTGTATTTGAAATGCGATCGATCCTTAAATCGAAATTTTAGTCTCATAGAGTTCAAGCTGGTGACGATTACTTTTTGTATTTTCAAGAAACAATCTTCAAGCCTCTTCACAGTTGAAAGTTGCGAAAAAAGACACTACTCTATAATAACAACAGATCGATGGCAAGACTAATAATAAATTGAAATCTATCATCTCACCTCATCTAAGAGAATCAACTTATCTGCTGTAAATTGTACGCTAATGTCGTTACCGTCTGGTATCAATGATGACCAAGCCTGCATGTTGTCTACCAGATGCTCCTTTTTCTTCGAATCGCATAAATATGTCAAACGTTGTATGTTGCGACTAAGATAAAGACTTTTTACTTATAAGCAGCAAGATATTTATTTACATTTAAAGATCGAACGTAGAAAATTGAATTCAATTCTATTAAAGTTTTATACATAAACAACAAGTACACAGAGATGAAAAGCATGTAATACGGTAAGCAGTTTTGAAATTAAGATTCTGATAAGTCCGAAATGACAGTGCATGTTGATTTCATACAGTTAAATTTATCTATGTTTGGTGCATACAAAAGGAGCAAGCTTGCAGAGTAATTATTGTCGTACAGTTGCAATGATCTCAGTCACTTCGGCACTTAGACTTACGTAGACTCGGGATCTGGTCGGAACGCTTGGGTAGAAGTGACTTCGCTAAAAATCCCTTCTGCCTCACTGACAGAGCCAGTTGGCAAGGTGTGAAGAAATTGCCGAGAGTCTTATTTTGTAGGACCCGTGAGAAGGATCGGAAGGTTTTTCAACAACGTGTTGATCAAGGCTTCTCTCTCTCTCGACCAACGTATGGTGAAGCATTGAGAACATAGAAATTCTCGGCATCAAACACGAGCTAGAATTTGTCTCCAAAATTTGATGTCTTTTGAGGCTGGATGGAGTGACGTCTAGCTCGACATGGGAAGAGTTACTTTTCGATGATGGCGTTGTCCAGAGTAAAGTAGCATTCCTATAATTTTCAGCATTTCTCAAATTCTCGAATGTGTTAGTATTTCTCTTCTCGCCTTCGTTTATTTGTCATCAGATCTTGTGTATCTCAAAGTCATCAGGGAGGTGTCGCGAATTCTGTCAAGGTGAAGTCTACGATCGCATTCAAATTTCCATAGCCAAAGAGCTCAGAGAAGATATCTGCTACATCATCGACCCTGCTGGTGCCTACGCCTCCTTTACTTACCTCCTTTACTGTTACACTAATAATATTGTGGCAAAACGCATTGGAATTCGGCTCCACCGTGTCCAATCTTCAGCAGCATGTATTTTTACTGCAGTGTAAAGCGTGGCTAAAAATACGTAATATTATTACACTGACTTCGATGTATTACACGGTCAGAATCTACGAATATGATGCTACGGTATTCTCCGAGCCGAAGGCGAGGAGAATACCATAGCATCATATGAGTAGATTTGAGCTGTGTGATACATAGAAGTCAGTGTAATAATACTATGTGTTCGCTGAATGATATCTCATGACTCCATGGATATATTTCATATTTGAATTCATGAATTTTGAAACAGCTTAATTATCTAGGCAAGCATTCCTTTCTTCACTTTTGAATAATCATAACATAGGAATGACATCGAGATTTGTAAACATGTCAGAGGAAGAAGTTAATTCTGATATCGATAATAGAATACCAAAAAGTACTTGGAATAAGATGAGATGGGCATTCAAGCTATTTGTCACCTGGCATGACCACTGGAAAATAAGAATTGACGATAATGTTTTGAAAGTATATAAAAATGTGAAAGAATTTACACCAAACGATCTCAATCACTGTTTGAAGTACTTCTTCGCTGAGGTCAGAAAGGTTGATGGAGATATGTGTCCTCCAGAATCGTTGAAAGGCATTGGTGCGATGCTACAGCAATATTTCAATACAGAAATGAAATGGAAAATTTCTATTTTTACGGACATTGATTTCAAAAGTGCTCGTGATTCCCTTGATGCTCAGATGAAAAAATCAGCTCAACGCGGTAACGTAAAACCAAAGAAAAGAGCATTGCCAATTGATCTAGAACAAGAGAACGAATTGTGGGAAAATGGTAGTTTTGGAATTTCAAATCCAGATCAGCTAATCCACACACTTATTTATCATTTGGGAGTTCATTTGAGCCTTAGAGCGGCTAAAGAACATCATGATATGGAATTTGGAGACGAATCTCAATTAATTCTTTGTAAAGACAGTGATGATAAAGAATATTTGAAATACGTTGAAAGAATGTCAAAAAACAAGCGTTATGGATTAAAGTGTGCCAGAATGGACCCCAAAGAGACTCGAGTTTATCAGAACACGGACAACCCAGATCGATGTGTGATCAAATTATATAAAGAGTACATTCGACATAGACCAGATGGTGCGTGCAAAGCATTTTATCTGACGCCCTTACAGAAACATCAAATAAAAGGAGCTGTTTGGTACAAACGCTGCCCAATGGGGATTCATAAAATTGAAAATACCACTAAAACGTTGATGAAAAATATTGCAAAAGACGGCGAATTCTTTACGAACACTTCTTTACGACGCACTGCTAAGACTCGACTTGTACAAGGCGGCATATCCAAGGAGGTTGCAGCACTCAAAACAGGTCGAATCAATGAAAAAGCAGATAGTGCCTACATTCATGCCGAGTATTCGAGAAAGATATGTCGAAAGTGCTGTATGGATCATATGAAGCTACAACAAACAATGTTGTATCTACAAACAACACAAACACACGAGAAAACAAGTCTATCAATTTTTATGGATGTACTTTTAACAATTGCACTTTATGATGTGTTACTCTATTATTTGTATTGGGTTGGAAACTAAGCTCAGACTCATCTCGTAATTATTAATAATTTATTAGTTATCTGTAAGAGTGTATTAGTGGTTTAGAAGTCTAAGACAATTCCGTCTTCAATTTTTTGAATCTGGTACATCTTCTAGCTCTCATGGAGCATTTAAGAGCTAATTCTTTTCGCTTCGGTGAGTCAGAACTTAGTTTTCAATCATAGTACTGTTTCAATCGTTAAAGTGTGTTATAACACATTACAGGTAATCTACTCCCAGGTAATCTACTGCAGTAGATTACCTGAGAAAGATATTGCAGTTCAAAATATACATGTTGAATATGGATATCTAAGCGTATTTTACTCAATTATAATCGACCGCCTAATTGCATTAGGGGCATAGCACATGAGGCGAATACATGTAAAGTAACCTACTGTCTACAAGGAGTTACACGGTGAGAATCTCCGAGGCGAAGGCGAGGAGATTTCTGTGTAACTCCGAGTAGACAGCTAGGTTGCTGATATGTAACCCACGAGAAGATATGAAACATGCCTATGCCCAATCTGAGATCCAATACCATAGATCTATGTTGCACTCCATAGATCCATTTTTATAACAAACTTAGATATTTCAATGAAACACAAACTTAACAATATCTTAAATATCATAGTGATTTCAGCGGAGAAATACTTGAATTTGAATTCAGCGGAGAAATACTTGAATTTGAATTGAGCGGAGAAATACAAATGGAAGTATATGATCATGGAAATCTAAGAATTCCACAAGATAGGTCAAATATAGTCTATTCTTTTATGAAATAGGAGAGGAAGAGCACGGTCATCAACTATGCAGTAGTAGACTTTAATGATTAGCTGTTTAACTTTGACATTGAGGAAAAGCAGTAGAAAAAGGCTACGATCAAATAAGAAAGGAATTGAAAGAATTCCAGACTCAATACTAAGACGATAGAAAAGTCGCGCTTTACTTCAACTGATTCAAGCGAAGGCATGAAGAATGGAAAGTGGATCATGACTACCAGAGTAAGGTATCAAGAGCACTGAATGAGGATTGCCTATCAAAAGATGCAGATGAACTATCTTTTTGACTGCTTCTTCATGGAGCTCAAGAAACAAAATGGCGATCTGTATCCACTTCCTACATGGAAATCTTTTATGTTTTCTACAACAATATTATCTCAACTAAACGAAAGGACGATGACCGAATGGCTCCATCTTGAATTGACGACCACCTCAACAGCACAAAGTAAGTCTTCATCACATTCATTCTCGCCATTTCAATATCTAAATTCTAAACTACTGAATGGATTAAAATGAACACGAATTGCATTTGCTCTAATTTATTAACCTACTCATGCTAGAATTTTTTAACCTGCAAATAGTTCATTTTTTGTGACATTTAGAAATTTATATCTAGGCCTACATAACAAAACACATGCAAAGTCGCATGATAGCTGGAATGTATTTATGATTCAATGAAGTCATTGGCTAACGAGCAATAGTGCTTAGAGCATGAGTATCAAGTAACGAAAATGAAATCAGTCATGTAAATATATAAAGTATGCATGTATATTTTGTATATGCTGCCCACACAGAGAAAATTGCCTCTTTGTATTTATGTTTCTATAATAGTCCATAAGTATTTTTCATTCAACACCAAAAGCTTGAGCTATTAAGTATATGGTGCAAGTCATTTAAGCAATATCAACTGGAAACGGAGCGTATTCCATCTTTTATTTATTTGCTTATTATTTCATTCCAAAATACAAATGGTAGGATCAATGGCATCAGATTATGATAGCAAATACTCTAATATATTTCTTGACTTTACTTCATTGACTAAAAAATACCATAAATTTCTTAACAATTCTGATTGTTCTAATTCTTACAATTCTGTTTTAATTCCAGCTCCCCTTCGAATGATGGATCAATTGTGGTTGCATCACACAGTTGCTATCAAATGCAAATTTTCAATGCCGTGACATGCTACAACAAGCAACAATTTTTCTAAGCAATGAGATCCAAGAGACGTGATGCAGATGACATAGTACTAGGCCTTCTTTCCAATGTAATAAAACATTACTACTTTGACATGTCTATTGTCTTTTGGCCGGAGAAATATATAGTGAGAATTTCAAGTAGATATCAGGGTAATTCATCGTCAGAGTGGGTTACATGACATATAGTAGACCTAAATGTTAATCTAAAGTATGACGTTTTCTCCTTGTGAAGTAAGCCTACATATACAGCATCTTAATTCTCGTATAGTCTCACTATTCACGCATTTGAGGTAGTGATAGGCGAGTGGATGAAAAATAGATTGGTGACGCCACCGTCTGAAGATCCGTAGTCCTTGCTAGCGTTAGCGTCAAGTCATGACCGATTTTGAAATTCGATGTCGCTGCGAAAGATATACAGCAAAAATCACACATCGGAGCGTCAGGGACTGCAAAGTTTCACTAATATGCCGAAAAACAATATTTGAAAGGTTCCAATGATCATGCCGCAAAGGCAGGAGTTCATTGGTTTAGCGCCGGGCAATTGACCGGCGCCGTCCTTCTCAGGATACACCCATGTAGTCATTAAAACAACAGAAATGTCAAAACAAGCGTCATAGCGACACGTAATATTACTAAAAGTTATGAAAAGTCAAGACAGCTCGTTTCATCCGATTGCCATTGCATCTATCTCGCAATCAAAAAATTAAAATGTCGTACTGGTCATTTGACCAGTATCGTACTTCTAGGGTTAACGCGAACAGTTGACACTCTTAAATGACCACTATTTTCGGATATCAATCGTGCCTATGGGCGGGGGTTTCAGATAATTGTGAAACAAGAGCTGTTTTTCATATCAAGAGTGACAATCATTTGTCGAATTTATCTCCCTTTGCCTACTCAGAGCAGCCATTGCAGACTCTACATGCATTTATTGGGATGCAGTACAGGTTTCTATGAAGCTAAATGGTCAGGAAAATGTAGAAATCTGAGGCTGAGAAGCAGACATTTGCTGCAGCCATGATTCTGAAAGTCAATTTGGCATGAACCTGTCTCGTGAATTATCATTTCATTGTTTCATTTTGCTTCTTATGAATGTAAAAGCCATTTCCATTACTTAAGTTAGTAAAATTCATGCATTTAGAGTTTAAAGCATTGCCTATTCACTACATATATCTATCTGAAACAATGCTTCATTCGTAATGAAGGCTGACATTTATATCTATTTGAGAGAATCCTTTCAACAAGATGTTGCAGAATACAGTTCATGTACTTTCTACATTAACCCGATTAGACTCAATTTTTTAAAAATGAGACTTGATGTGCTAAAGTGAGACCTTTTGTTGAATCACTCGCGTTGAAAGGAAGAGTCTTGACTCGACAGTAATTGCAAGTTATCACTGTGGCAAAATGCACCTGTTGCACTTTGCAGAGGAATACATTGCACTTTGTTTATACCACTTTCCTTAATTATGGCACAAACAACGAAACATTCCAGCTTGACCCTATCACTTCGGGTGGGCGGGTGGGGGAGAAAGGGCAATTCGATGCCTTGTCGCATGCTCACTTTCTGAAGTTGCAATCGTATCACTTTCTTACAATCGCATCTGAAGTTGCCTTAGCTGTAGAAAATCATTTCAAAGTTACATTAATATGGTTGATTTTGAAGGATTATATTCACATTTCACATACGAATATTTCAGTTGTCTTCCATGTACATATGTCTTTTTTTCTAGATCCAAATTCTGTCAAAAGTTTTGACTTTAGGTTTTGCTGTGAGAAGATGTTGACCTAGACACGAAATAAATTTAACCGAGATTTTCATGAGACAGGAGACAATATTTTGGTGGTTAAGGATGATGGGGGGGGACAGGAGTATCGACCTACTTCAGATCTCAGCATGGAAGAGGCTGAAGAAAGTTCCCGTTATCACCCGAAGAAGCTATACGATACACATGCAAATGATTATGGAATTATATCATTATATATACATGTATATGAAGATTCATTTTCCGAAAAACGGATACACAAAATTGGTGCACACAGGTAGTCATCCCGTTGAGGACGGAAGCACCGTGCGGTGCAGCGATGAGTCATCGCTGGTGAGTCATCGATGCTAAGTCATCATGCTGACTCAGCCCCCCCTCTGGAAGGAAGGTGAGGGAGAGGGCCAAGGATGTGTAGGGAGGAATGGGTCCGTGAGGAAGAAACCGTTCCCTACCCCCCCACCTCTGGAAGGAAGGAAGGAATTTTCCAGCAAGGGGTAGGAAGGGAGAAGGGGTGGAATGTGGGAAGGATAGAGTGAGGAAAGGTGGGTGTTGGTGGTTTTGGGATGAGACAAGTCGGAAATCGTCAGGAAGGAGGGTTTGGATGTGAAATTGGAGGTCAGATTTGGAATCTACGTGAAATTGTGGGTGGGGAAGGATGGAAGGAGGAGCAGCAAGGGGTGGAATCTCTGAAAACGGCAGAGTTGGAAAAAGGCGGGTGTTGATGGTTTTGGGATGAGAAAAGTCGTTTTTCGGCATGAAGGAGGGTTCGGATGTGAAAACGGAGGCCAGATTCGGAATCTATGTGAAATTTTGGGTTAGGAAGGATGTTTCCAGCTCAATCGGAGAGAAAAAATTTTGAGGACGTCCCCGCCTCCTGCCAGACTTCCAACTTTGGTGTTAGAGATCGTAGAAAGTGGTGCAATAGCTCATTTGAAAGCTAAGAGTGAGAAAAATGCAGTGGAAAGCTCAGTTTGGTCCCATTTTCCTGGGTTTAGGGAGGAAAATGGCAGGAAAACGTCAGAGTTAGAAAAGTCAGGTTTTGGATGTTTTGGGATGAGAAAAGTCGTTTTTCGACATGAAGGAGGTCTCGGATGGGAAAACGGAGGCCAGATTCGGAGGTTTTGGCCAAGTTTGGGTCTAGGAACTTCTTCCCAGCTCAATCGGAGAGAAAAAGTTCTGACCCCCCCTCCTGTCAAACTTCCAACTTTGGTTGTAGGGATCGTAGAAAGTCGTGCAATAGCTCATTTGAAAGCTGAGAGTGAGAAAAATGCAGTGGAAAGCTCAGCTTGTTCCTATCTGCCTTCGTATAGATGTGAGACGCCATTGAAAATTTTGGACATTGGCGAAAAAACGACAGAGTTAGAATTTCTACGAAAACGGCTCTAGCGGGTGAAGCAAGCCTCGGACGGGGAAACAGAGACCAGATTTGGAATCAGCGTGCCATTCTGCATCTAGAGGGTGAGTTTCAAGTGAATCGGAGAGAAAAAGTTGAAAATTTTCTTCACACTGGTTCTCCACACGGGATTTTTTCGCGAAAATGTTAAATTGTGGCCACCTTTGGCGGTAAATAGCGGAGGATTGGAAGTGAATGAAGACCTCGGGTTTCTTTTACGTCAAGACGGCACTTTGTTCTCTAGGATCCTATCTTTTCAGATGCGTGGAAGGTTTCGTTTCCAAATGAGAGCATGTTGAAAATGGAGTTTTTGCGCATTTTCCAAGATTTTGGAACTTTTGGATCATCTCGAATTCTGGTCATCGTAGAGGGTCGAGGGATGTCTTAAATGAAAGGGGAGAGCGAGAAAACATGGCTGTCAAAATTTGAAGTTAATCGGAGCACTAGAACCGGAGATAGACGGGTTTAAAGTTTTTTGATGATGGATATTACGTCATCAGCTGATCGCCACAAACTATATATGCGGGGAACCGACAGAGACTTTTCATTAAGAGGAGAGCGATTGTCAAAGGTAGGTCGTCTCTCTGAGCTTCGATGATAGCATCGGACATTCCAAATTTCGGGTGTCTGTAGGAAACCGACTTAGAAAATTTCATTGCTGATATCAGCTAAGGCGTCAGACTTAAAGGTTCGCCAGATGGCCTTTGTCTCCAGGCCATAAAAGACTCCAAAACTTTAAAGGCTTGTAACTTTGCTTCTACAAGTCCGTTTGACTTGATTCAAAAAAGAGTCGATCGCTATTGATCAGACCTAAATAGACAGACTACTTAAAAAATTTCATAAGTAGTGCTAAAAAGTTGAAAAATTAAAATTCACTATTTTTGGAGGTTTTCTGGGGTTTTCGACCCTGCTGAAGTCAACTAAAGGATTTTTAATGAATTCTGAACCAGTCTTCTCATGTCTTACGATGATACAAGCGAGCAAGACACGGAGAGTTTTGCTGTAATATTCCACTGACAGGGTGATCCTTCGGGACGGCGGATGATGCCGTAGTGATAAGTGTGGCAAGGGAGTGTGTCATATTTTAGACCGAAACCGCTGGGGCGACTCATGTTGGGCATTTGACACAGTTCTCAACGTAGCACTTTGAACGCCAATCGGTTGAGTCTTAGCTATCTTGTCATGGGTGGCATCTAAACATCTCCATTGCAAAACGCTGGTGAATCACGGCTTGCTATCAAGCTGATCAAAGCAACGACTTGGGATGTTTCCCCTTGTAAATAACTCCACCGGTTTTTATGTCAAAATCGGGGCTCGGATACCAACACAGTGACATGACGCACGCTCTGTCCGCCCGAGGTTGGATTCGTGGGTCGAGGCCTTGGAGCTGGGATAAGATCCCCTCTGAGTAATGCTTGTAACGGATTCAAGAGCTTAACACCTAAACGGTTGCTGGCTTGCTATCAGGCCTTTGTGAAATCTCGTCTAGTCTCAGTAACTCAGGGTTGGCAACGTCTATCGTTTGTCATTGTAACTTGGTAAAAATGAGACGGTTACTGCAGGCATTGACGTCAAACCTTTTTGCGTCATTGATAACCCGTCTTTGTGTTGGGAGTTGGTAACTGAAAGCACGGTGACTGCCGATGCCCATACATGGTAAAACCGCTGTTGTCATGTCAAATGCATGGCCAAATAAGGAAGGTCTGATTCATGGCTTTGTGCTCACTGGGTATATAAACCGCGACTTTTCTCTAGTCTTCACTCCTGTTTCGAGTTGCAAGACGAACGGTGAGTGCTCTGACAAAGTTTGTTAAGAAGCTTAAGAGTTTCATAAACTAGGAATCAATCCTTTGCTATCAAACGCTTACGGACCTATAATCATTGTTTTTCCCTTTTCACTTCAGAAGAATGCCTAAAGCCGCAAATGTGCGAACAACGTACAAGTTGTGCTCCTGCTCAAAAGTATTTAAGAGTGACGGATTTAAAAAGCACAAGTGTGCGAATAAGAAGCAGGTGGGTGGGCTGCGCTGCTTTTGCAGCAGACACCAAGTTTCACGTCTAATAGAGACACCGACGGAATGGCACTCCACACACAGAGAATGTGAGCAGGAAGAGCTCACAGAGGCAGAGAAAGAAAGATTATTTGCCAAAGAACTGAAGACGCTTGAAAATCAGCAGGCAGTCGCTTCAATTGTGCCACCAGAAGCTACTCCAGCCCTGAGCGAGTCAGCACCACAGTCGACTTCTGATCTCAGCGAGACCAGTAGCCAGAGTGAAGGGGAGGCTGAGGAAGGAGCCAACAAAGTTGATCTCGATAACGAGAGAGTCAGCGAGTAGTAGCGAAATTGTAACTCAATGTCGAACATTTCAAGATTGTCCACCACTGCTTGCTAAGCATGAAAAGCTGGAAAAAGATCTTGCTAGGTGGAAGGAAGATACTTTCTACCATGAGCAGAAATCAGAAAATTTTTCGCGAATGACACAGGAGTTGAAGAAGGTGACGGAGGCGTTAAATGAAAAAGAAGGCGAGTTGGAGCGTGAAAGGTTCAAGAACCTGTCGCGCAATGCGAGAGAAAAAGGCTTGCTGGTTGAGAAGGAGAAAAGAGAGGAGGAGATGAGGCGGATGAGAGAGGAGATCGAAGGGTTGCGGAGGCAGTTGGGGAAGGTGATTGAGAGCAATCAGGAGCTACATTGCAAGGTACAAGGCAGTGATAAGAAGCGACAGAGATCAAGTCGTCTACACATCCCAATCAAGAGGGGAGAGGTGATAGCGGAGTCACTTCTCTACGAGCGAGGAAGAGGCGAGCGGTGTTACTCCAGGCTGAAGAAGGGTGTTGACTGTCTTCACTTTACATTCAACCACTCGGAAGACATCACAGGATTCCTATATGAACCACGTCCGGAGAAGCTTTGTAAGTTAAAATAAGTAACTTAGAAGTCAAGATGATAACTAACAACTTCTTTCTTTACAGATATCAATGAGAAGCGCCCACCTGCTTCCGTCAACGAGCCGGAGACGAAGCGGCAAGCTTGAGTCCTATATTCCTCCAATCATCCCGAGAACGCACCATGGGCCCTTTTAAGGGCCAACCTTCTAATGCACCTAAGGCGGTCCCAAGCCCGCCACATATCTTCGGATATGGAATGCAGAGGGGAAGATTAAAATGATGAAATGGAATGAAATGGGAGGCCACCCTTGCGCCACATGCAACACATCAGACTTCTCTCTTCAGTAGTGAACAAGCTATACAAGTATTGAAGAAAACGTAAGTTAGTAAAATCAGCAGAAAAACATAGGGAGACATGTGATGTTCCAAATATAGTTATTTCAAAGATTGAACTCAACATGTTAAACCATTGATGAATAATACTACCACGAAGGGTAACAAGTCTATCGTTTATAGAAATCAACTACATGGTATCAGTAGAGACTGGTTTCCTCTAAACTATAGTTAGCAAAACGTCGTCATTAAAAAATACTTTATTTGGTCTTTGATTTAACATCATTGAAACCCACTTTAGTAATAGCAATGACAATATGGTTTATTTTATTCAGAAGCAAATGATCGCCGTAACTATGAAAGTTGTCCATCTGAGAAATAATCTTCCGCAGATGTCGTTTACAAAACTCAGAAGCATCAGTAGCATATTCTTGTCCGTAGGAACGAAATTGAAAGTCAACACTTTCCGCTGCTTCACCTTCTGGAAAATGAATGTAATTGACATGTGCAATTAAGTGAGCCTTGATGAGACTGTCTTTGAAATAAGATATTAACTCCGTAAATATTTCTCGTGTGTAGTCTAAGCATGCTTCCAATTCTGTCTCCTCCCTTTGAAACTCAAGGATGTAATCTTGTATTAAGCCTCCGAAGCACTCTTGATGAAAACGAATCGTGCAATCATCATGTTTCAATGTATTGACTTCAGGTGCCATGGTTGAGTCTATTGCTAAGCATCATGTTTGCCTAAGACGATTTCAATAACGCGTTACAAATGTGTGTGCACACATCGGGAACTCTAGCTCGTCTGTGATTGGACAAGAGGTCTCATCCATTCACCGCTTAGGAAAATCTTATAAAAGGCAGTGCACCAGCTCTGCTCTTCACATTTATCTTTCACAAGGTGAGTGTCGGTGAGCTCTTGCTATCAGGTTGTTTTGACTTGCTATGAAGTTGAATAGTCTCTTGCTATCATATCTTCTGTTCATAAAACATATCATCGCTGTAATACTTCCTTTGCTCGAGAGTTCCTTCGGGACGGCAGGTACTGCCGTAGAGGGATTGCGTTGCACGGGTTGTTCGTCGTTTGTTAGACCGAAACCTCTGAGCCGTTGCTCATGTTGGGCGTTCGACTTCATACGCAACGTGACGCTTTCTCTCGCCAGGTCAGAGTACTTCAGCCATTCGAAAAAGGTTAGTCTTTATGATATGGAGTAGAGTGAAATGTAATTCATTAGATGTCACTTCAATGATTGTTCCCATGACAAACGTTGACTAGGCAAATGAAACGATTCTCATCTTTCCTCTTCAGTGATTGAAGTCTTACTTATTGATCATCTGCAATCGACTATCTGCCATGGAATTTACGAAAATTGAGAATTGCCGCATTGCTGTCGAGATGGAGAAAGCCACCATCGAGCAATGTAAGCATTTGTATCAAGGTTGACTCATTCTATTACTAACATCATTAGGGCGCACATCCTCATTAAAATCAAGAGCCCCTCCCTTATTTTGTTCATGTTTAAACCGAATCCAAATTTTAGCTCTGCTTATCGTTGCTGCCATTCTTTTTCAGTGCATGAATGTATTCGTAATGGGGAACCCGTCCCCCAAGGAACAATCAAGGAAGCCTATGAGCGGCTTGGCAAGTGTAAGTGTCTTTAACATCTCATATTTATACTGTTTCAGATCCTCTGCATCATCCTTGTCTCATTATCTAATCTCTCTTTCCTCTCTACAGATATGGCGAAGATGAAGAAGTGGGAAGAAGCTGCGAGGCGGAGATTCGATGCTGAATTTCCGGCCCTACCTTCCCGCCCATCTACCTCCGCTCAAGGTGCGACCCCTTTCTTGGGCATCGTCATCGCCCCACCTCGACCGACACCACCCCCACCTCCCCGCTGCTGTTCATCCTTTGATGATCAGCAACATAAGGAAGTGAGGGACCATTGCCATCTCAGTGGTAAATTTAGGTCTGCCTTATGCAGTAAATGTAATATGAATCCTAGGCTCAAACGGCTAACGCTCCCCGTCATCTTCCATAACTTTAAATGTTATGATGCTCACATCATCATTCGCCATGGATTCGGTAAAATGAAATCCTGGTCATCCAAAGTGATTACACAAAGTAAGGAAAAATTTATGTGCATCACTGCTAAAGTGCAAGTCGATAAGACGAAGGAGGGGAAGCCTGTCTTCTATGACATAAAGTTTCTAGATAGTTTTCAATTTATGTCTTCTTCCTTAGCCGCGTTGGCTAATAATTTAGAAACACTTCCTCTCACTCAACATTTAAAGAAAGATTATCCCAACATAAGTGACAGTCTGATACGACGGAAAGGGGTGTTTCCTTATAGTTATTTTAGTTCAATGGACACATTGAAGGAGACATCCCTTCCGTCCATCAATAAATTTAAAAATGATTTGACGGGTGAGGACTGTTCGCCGGATGACTATAGGCATGCAGAGCAAGCATGGCTAGAATTTAGGTGTCGCACTTTTGGTGACTACATGCTTGCCTACTTAAAATTAGACGTCTATCTGTTGGCTGACGTGTTTGAGACTTTTAGGAAAGTCACATTAGAACAGGACGCCTTAGACCCCGTCCATTTTGTTTGTCTGTCGGGTCTGTCCTATCAGTCAGCCTTCAAGATGACGAAAGAGAGCATTCATTTACTGCAAGATGCAGAAATGTATACGTTATTTGAACGTGGTATTAGGGGTGGCTTAACATTTGTCAACAAACATGTTGTCAACAGCACCCAAGACATAGGATCGACCACGCATTTAATGTACATAGACCAAAATAATTTGTATGGGAGTGCATTATCCAAGCCTTTGCCACAGTCTGACTTCCAAATGTTGAACCCTATGACATTGAACACTTCTCCAATCCAGCACACATCATGGCACTGAGAGATGAGGCCGACATAGGTTATTTATTTGAAGTCGACCTCATCTATCCAGAATGTATTAAGAATAGGACAGTTGATTTTCCTCTCGCACCCGAATCTGGCGTAGTCAGTCCAGATATGTTCTCTCCCTTTATGGAAGAACACAATAAGCAATACGAGGCGGAAAATGACTTAAACTATAAACCCACTAGGAAGTTGTTGCTCACCCAATTGAACAAGCAGCATTACATCGTGCACTATTCCATCCTCAAATTCTATCTAGGTATGGGGATGCAACTTGACAAAGTCCGCTGCGCTATCCAGTTTAGGCAGAAGCCCTTTCTAAAACCGTATATAGAATTTAATAGTAAGAAACGGGTTGAATCCAAGAATCCTTTCGAAAAGGACTTCTTTAAATTTAAGAATAATGCCCTCTTTGGTAAAACCATGGAAGATGTAAGAAAGCGCATGGACTATCGTATCGTGACTGATCCGGAAACGAGTATCAAGTTATGCCGCTCGCCGTTGTTTTGTCACCATGATGTCATTTCCGAAGACATTACTGGTTTTAAAATGCTAAAATCCAAAGTAGAACTTTGCAGGCCCATTTATGTCGGTCAAGCTGTCTTGGATCACTCCAAGTTAGAAATGTACAAGTTGTTTTACCACACTTTTAAAACGTGTCCATTGATCCAACATGTAGAATTAGTAGGAGGCGATACAGACAGCTTCTTCCTAGCTTTGACAACCACTAGCCAAGTCAAACAGGAAGACATTTTAAAATATTTAGCACCCAAGTTTGATAGCTCCAACTATCCCACTGACCATCCGCTTTACTCTACCTCAAGTAAAGCGAAGCTTGGCTGCTTCAAGGATGAATGTGCCGGCAAACAGATAGAGGAGATGATCTTGCTTCGCCCCAAGATGTACTCCATGAAGCTAAAATCCTCTGAGCTTTCTATTAAACGGGCAAAAGGCATCTTGAAGTCAATCTTTAGAAAAATGACACATAGGGACTATCAAGATGCCTTAGATTCACTTAAAATTAAAAAAGTAGAAATGACCATTTTAAAATCACAGTCGCATCAAGTCAGAACAACGACGTTTAGGAAACGAGGTCTCTCAGCTTGGGAAGACAAGCGATGATGGATGAGTCCTAACCACTCACTACCGTATGGCCATCCAGACACTCATCTACCTCCACCCAAGAGACAGAAACTTTCTCTTCCTCCGTCCGGCGATGTCTGATGATGAATGCTTCCTCTCTGTTGTGGTTGATGTTTTGCTTTTTCACTCCATGGCGTTTTCTATGGGGTGTTGTGAGTGAATGCCTTGTAACATGCGTCCAACTCCTGATCACTTCACATCATGACTTGCATATCAACTGGTTTTTCCTGACCTTGTTTTGTTCCTGCACATGAGTGACTTTGTTTTCTCCCTGTATATGAGTGACTTTGTTTTCTCCGGTGATGTGAGCCATAAAAACATTGTTTTCTGCTACCATCAGTATTAACTATGTGTGACTGTGATGAAATGTCTTTCATTCTATAACATATCATGTACAGACTGTCTCGTTTTTCTTTTGACATAAAGATGTGATTCTCACTCAACAGACAGAAGTAAAAGTTTGATCATTTTGTAAGAAGGGTAGGGTTAGAAATAAAGTTGGTGATTGTAAAGTTAGAAATAAAGTTATAACCATGTCGCTGCTTGTAAGATAGGTGAAATATAAATGAAGTCAGAATCACTTCACTGTTTGTAAAGTTAGAAATAAAGTTGATTGTAAAGTTTGAATTAATGTTAGAATCATTTCACTGTTTGTAAAGTTTGTAAGATAGGTGAAATATAAAATAAGTCAGAATCATTTCACTGTTTGTAAAGTTTGTAAGATAGGTGAAAGATAAAATGAAGTCAGAATCATTTCACTGTTTGTAAAGTTTGTAAGATAGGTGAAGTATAAAATAAAGTCAAAACCATGTTAGAGTTTGTAAGTTATCATCCTCATCCAACGAATGTAACATCATGACAATTTCTTCGGCTTAGGAAACATCAACCACTTTGCTGACTCATGTCTATAAATAGCTCTGACTCATGAAGTGGTAAAGCGCCAGTCAGTTAGATAAGAATCTAATCAGTCTTGTTCAACCTTTTCACCGACACGTGTATGAGCATCATTTCATGTCTATAAATAGCGCTGACTCATCATAAAGCGATGAACCTTGTTGATGACCTTTTCACCGACACGTGTGTGTGGGCAATAGTTCATTGCGATGACTCATTCAAAACACATCATGTGATTAACACGATTCTATTAACTGTGACTCATACAGATAACGCATTAAAGATTTAACAATGTCAGCTACTTTACTGATATCATGTAAACCAGTCATGATACAATGAGTGAGGCATGAGTGTTCGCATTTTCTTGACAATTTCGTAACACATGGACTGCATCACGAAATGAGAAAGGTTTCCTAGGACTTGGATTTTGCCGCAGCGAAGGATTTGAAGATTTCGACCGTTGCTCATGCGAATGACCAACATTTCCGGACGACTGCGATGATAGACTGAATCGGGAAGATGGGTATGCAACTGTTCTAAATCGATTTCTCTTCTCAGATTCATTTCGCGCATGGCGTTGATGATGCGGATGGGGAGCATGATTCACAAATGACATGAAGGTTGAGTGAACTTCCTTTTTATACTTTTCCCATGAGGGTTTTGGAATCACGATGTAGCAGTGATCATTATGTAGAATCACCTCTTGAATGCGAATAAATACAATGCCGTCTGCTACGTTAATGACACGACAAGAGTTGGATAGGATTGCGCGATGTAACCTTCGTAGTTGAAAGCGTTTTAGAGTTATCTGAAGTTGACGTTTCGTATCATGAAATGTAACACACTGACTTTTCCATGATACATAGAGGCATGCTGATAATTTCCATATATTTTAAACCTGAGTGAAGAAGGGTATGCCTAAGAAAGAAGGAGAGAGTCATGTTCATGTGTGGCATGGTAAGTGTACATTTTCTTTCTTGATACGGTGGCCGTTAAGGCCGTGGTCTCATAAAGACCGATGGTGCGTTCTCAGTGTGTGGAGAGTGTTACTGTAGTTGATCATCATCAACATGGACATCATTTTTAAAGGTTATGGAGACAAGATAGGGATTCAACGTAAGCAACCTTCCGTCCCTGCGCGGACCCATGTAGATGGTTTAAATTTTAATTTTGAAGGAGTAGAATCCTTTTCCCAAAATGGGGAGTGTTTTGCAATTGAGTAAGTCGAATTCGCTGCCCTCCTTTTCATGGATGATGAGACAGTGTCTATCCATATGAATATACATGTATCGTCTTTCCATGATGGGAACTTGTGACCGCTTCCCAGGGTGTCGAACAATTTCTTTGGGAATGGTGAGATTTTCTTTCAGGAATGTTTCAGGAGTATTGAATTGTAACCGTGTCCAATAGTCTAACGGTACATACACGGCCAGTCCATACTTTGTTGACATAACCTTTAGATAATCTATCCGATGACTTGGAGTTTTTATGGTCATGGCTTCTCCATGATGAGTTATCTTTTGATTGAAAGCATTTTTACCCGATGATAAAGTAAGGGAGTTCAGTGTACCCAGTACGAGAGCAGAGGAGTTGATGGCTTCGAGCAACTGCATGGTTAGCGCAAGGGCGGAAGTGATTGCCATGAGCTCAGTCGTCCGTTTTATAACCAGACGTAGCTCCAATCACATGAGTTTCCCTTTTCACGTTTTCCCTGTCTTTGTTACATGACAAAGAGTTAGACCACGTGAACTTTTGACTGCGTGGGTGGAAACCTTTCCTATTTATACACAAAGTCGTTCTAGTCCTCACAAAGACTTTAGTGACACACCCCTTCTAGCGAACAAAGACGCAGTCATTTATCTAACAAGGAGCCCGATAGTAATGCACAAAGCGCAATGACTCATGTTATGACACGCCCCTTTTCTCGAACAAAGACGCATTCATTTATCTAACAAAGAGCCCGATAGTAATGCACAAAGCGCAATGACTCATGTTGCTCTATACACCATTACAAAATACTCAGTGAAAAGAAATCTTTGTTGCATCTACACAATGTGTCGACCCTCAAACAAAGACGTGGATGTAAACACACTTAGTTGAATCATGATATGTTTAACAACGTACGCATTTCCTTCCAACGTCTCTGCTATTCTCTCCATAATTTTCTCCATATGACGACCATAAAATTGATCACTAAGAGTAATCCATTCTGAGCAATAAGATCCAAAACGAAGTGGTTTTTGCAAATCTTTCAACTCTATATAAGCAACGAGTCTACCCTTTACATCTTGAGGTTGTAAACTCTCCATCAATCTTTTGAAGAGAGGAAGGCTTTCAGTTATCACTACTTTCATATCATTCATCTTCATTTTAAATGTAAGTTTCCAATCTTTTAAAAATCCATCGAATCCTTGTTGATCAAGTGTCAAATGACACATGTGGTTACTTAAGGTACATAAACGTTGTGACTATAGATTTCACATTTCTTCAATGACTTCCACTATGAATAAAACAGAAATAACAATCATGTTCCACTGTAAGTTTATTCAACACCAGAAAAACTTTACAAGTACAGAATACACTTCATAAAATGATCATCACTCATTCACAAGGAGTAAAAACATGTTTTACATAGACCCATGCTGTTGACAATAATGTAGATACAGTCCATAAACATCATAGAGACTACAATGCCAACGTGAAGAGAGTTTTGCAATGTAGGTAGCTTTATTTCTAGTATTACAATGGGATGGTGGTCTGTAAAGGTGATGTCTCTCACCAAAACATACAGCCATATCAAAAATCATTTCATCTCTAAACTTCTTTTGATCACAATGCATATGATAGTCTTGTCTTACACGATCTACCCAACATGGTAAATATAAATTATCAATGTGCAACTGAAGTGTTGCTGCTTCTCGTTCAGAATCATTTCCTAATATTTTAACAATATGAAAACCTGACAGCCACCGTTTGAAATCCCTTATCAAATACGTTTCATTTACAAATCCAATATGAATCGAAATAGAAGGATCAAGTCCATGCACATGACGTCGTGACCATTCGTCTTTGTATGGAGGACAGTAGGCAAATCTATGATATACACTAACAACAGTTTGATCACTTTCTCTCATTGCAATAGCACTCAATTCCTGCATGGGTGTTCCCTCACTGTCTATGAAGATGACAACCTACAATATCAAAAAGACTTAATTACAAGATAATACATTGAGCAGGAACTTTACAAGGATGTCTGTCCTTTACATAACAAAAGATACATACAACATGATTACAATGTTTTATTTGAACATAACGCACAAGACCGCGTTTTCCACATTCACTACATACTAACTGATTACAATACTTAAGATTTCTCTTTGGTGGTAACACCATCTTTCTTTGATGCGCGACGACGTTTAGGTTTGGTGACAGGTTCTTGACACTCTTTGACACAAGAATCAATGACTTTCTCAATGTGATCAAGACCTGTTAACTCAGGTTGATGATGAATTTGAGCAATGCGCAAATTGAGAGAAATCAAATTCCCGTCAGATTGATGAGGTCCAACATAAACAGCAGGCACCTCAATATGAAATGAATAAAAGCCTGCACCTAGCGATGACAATTCTGTTTCAACTGACTGTTCAACTGTCACTCCTGAAGTGACTTTACAATACTTGCTTTGCAAAATATAGCAGCGAGTGCCGCGATACAAAGGTTTATAATAAGCAGTTTTCTTTTCTGGCCACAACTGTAATAGTTCAGTAGGAATAAGAGCCTTTTGCCTCACAAAGTCTTCTAAAATGTCAAGCTGCTGTCGCAACCAATTATCAATAGGGATACTCAGGTTTTGACCGCAACGATTTACTTGCGTATCCATTTTTGTTAAGTATACCGCCGGCGTTTGAAGATAGAGTCGAACACCGTTGTAGCGCACTTGTTGTTTGTATGTTTGATAGCCGTGAATTACCTTTTCAATTTTCGGATTCCACAGCTCGAGATGTTGAGGATTCAGTGATGCAGCAGTTGGAGTAGGATTCATGGCCATGGCAGTCTGTAACAAAAGAATACCACTAAGTACATTGATGATCATCAGAGAAAAGAAAATTGTTAGCTTAGCAGTGACATATGAGGTGGCCCTTAAGAGGACCTTTCGGGGCGTTCGCATGATTTAAAGCTTATCACGAAAGTCTGAGTCTTCATCATCGTCCAGTAAATTAGATGTCTTGGGCTTAGGACCCGAATTAAGTTTCAATTCCCTAAAAGACTTAAAGGTAAAGCGTCTAGGTGGTGGAGGCGGTGGTGGTGGTGATGGTTCAACAAAATCAGCTTGTATAATCATCGGCCACACACTCTCCTGCGTCTCTCTTCTAAAATGCTGGTAAGGTTTAGGCCACACCGTCATGACACTCACTTGTAAATTTGGAAACAGGATTGATCAGACAAAGTTGAGAGGGGAGAATGGCTTGAGCAAGTCACACACGCTTTCCAAGTCAAGAGAATGAAATGAAGAGAAAATGGGGAAACGCCTGATTTTATAGTCTCCTGCGAATCCACATTTGACACTATGAGAGCCAATCAGAGACCTCCGTTTCTCCCCTGACTTCGTTGCGGCAGGGAAAAGGAGGCACGCGGACGACTGACTCATGAATGCTTTTCCCAAATCTTGTAGTCGAATCTAGTTTAGCACATTGAGTTGAATATGAATGTGTTTTATGCGACATAAGAGCAAGTTGGATCCATGCTCATGAAATGAATCTAGTCGAGATGCAATTTTCGCCATGTGTCGCTGATAGAAATCTTTGGGATCATGCATCGTCTCTGCAGAATAGGATGCAAAATGAAACACTACACGCTCACCTGCATGTTCATCAGTCTCTTTCTCAAATTCAATCTCTGCAACTAATCGACCTTTCACATCTTTATTCATCAAACTGTCCATGAGCAGTTGGAAAACGAAGTAACCTTTAGCGATAACAAATTCTAAGTCTGCCTTTTCATGATGAAATGAGATGATGTAGTCCCTAATCACACCACGAAGACTTTGTCGATGAAAAAGTAGTGAACAAAATTCATTCGTAAACTCTACTGCTTCTGTCATCTTTCTTCCTATCACTTTGGAGACATAGCATGAATGACATTCAGGTGTAAAATGGCACGCTGATTCCAAATCTGGTCTCTGTTTTCCCGTCTGAGGCTTGGTTCATCCGCTAGAGCGATTTTCGTAGAAATTCTGACTCTGTCGTTTTTTCGCCAATGTCCAAAATATTCAATGGCGTCTCACTTCTAAACGAAGGCAGATAGGAACAAGCTGAGATTACCACTGCATTTTTCTCAGTCTTAGCTTTCAAATGAGCTATTGCACGACTTTCTACGATCTCTAACACCAAAGTTGGAAGTCTGGCAGGAGGCGGGGACGTCCTCAAAATTTTTTCTCTCCGATTGAGCTGGAAACATCCTTCCTAACCCAAAATTTCACATAGATTCCGAATCTGGCCTCCGTTTTCACATCCGAACCCTTCTTCATGCCGAAAAACGACTTTTCTCATCCCAAAACCATCAACACCCGCCATTTTCCAACTCTGCCGTTTTCAGAGATTCCACCCCTTGCTGCTCCTTCCTTCCATCCTTCCCCACCCACAATTTCACGTATTTTCCAAATCTGACCTCCAATTTCACATCCAAACCCTCCTTCCTGACGATTTCCGACTTGTCTCATCCCAAAACCACCAACGCCCACCTTTCCTCACTCTATCCTTCCCACATTCCACCCCTTCTCCCTTCCTACCCCTTGTTGAAAAACTCCTTCCTTCCTTCCAGAGGTGGGGGGTAGGGAACGGTTTCTTCCTCACGGACCCATTCCTCCCTACACATCCTTGGCCCTCTCCCTCACCTTCCTTCCAGAGGGGGGGGGCTGAGTCAGCATGATGACTCAGCATCGATGACTCATCGCTGCACCGCATCGTGCTTCCGTCTGCAACGGGATGACTACTCACACACACACACACACACACACTGATAGTACCGGTAAAGAGTCCCAAGTGAGACATGAGAAAGAGTCTGATAAACCACCTGCACTTTTTGAATCTTCACATTTTCGCAAATGAGCGATAATATTCCATGGAAGAATCCTGTATACTTGAATGGAGACTTTGAAGCCGGTAGGAGATCCTCCGCGCTTGAATTATTCTCTGCACGAGATGTGCCGACACGACCGAACGGTAGGAGAGCGCAATGCCGATTGAGAAATCAAAGAGATACAAATATAATCAAAAGTCAAAAGAATCATAAGCCCTCCAAAAAACTCGTGCTTCGTGGTCATAAGACAGGGTTCGGACAATAGCAATTGAATGATAGGTGATAAATAGGAAAAGTCTTGATCTCATCGGCATATTATCCTTTGAGAGTCAGTAAAAAGTGCCAGTCTAAGTTGAACGAGACACAACTTTAGTTGCCACTTTTTACGGACACTCAGAGCATAACAAGCTGATGAGATCAATGCGTGTCTCGTTATCACCATTCACTAAATTGCTATTGTCTGGACTCTGTCTGATGACGCACGAAGCACGGCATGTCTTTGCATCCATTGTTTTTCCAGTCTGACTCATCATGGATCGAAAAGTGTGAGCAATAAAGCTACACGTGTAGACTAATCCTTTGTCCGTACCCCGGCTGCTTATTGCCCAACATGTGAAAGGACCTGAAACGAGATGTAGGCAACCGGTCATTTTGCTGGTAGACCCCTCTTTTTTGTGTTCATACATGCACGTATATCTTATCAAGAAAAAGAAAATTTTTCATAGTCAAGTCAATTTTTGTTGTAACATGACATTCTTGTCAGCATGAGTGTAACAATTAGTCATTGAACAAAAGAATCAACAGTGACTACTGAAAGTTATTTGTGCTAGGCCTCAGCCAAACTGAAAGCAAAGCAAACACGAGCGTCCCGAGCAAACGCTAGCGGACGTATGTCCGCAAGCTATCAATCGCTCTAGTTTGCCTTGCTCCCTGTGTGGCAGTCTACAACTGCTGCAATGGTGACTTTATATTTGCTGCAAAACGCTTTGCTGGGAAACGCTTGGAAAAGCTCGCAGTGTGGCCAGCATTGAAACTCTCAGACCCGGTGCAGGGCCAAACAATTCGGCGACATATAAAATGGCCTTGAAGGATTGGAGCAGCGCTCACATGTTGGTCTAATGTTGTCGCGAAAAGTCATGTACGTCAGCACGAGCGCACAAGCTAGTAAGGATGTATGGCGATTATGTGGTGAGTTGGCGAAAAATCTTTGCCGCGCTCTGTTTTTGGGGATATATCTCTGTCGAAGTAGAGAACTATGAGCAATGATAATTTTATTGAAAAACCAGATACAGGATTTTCATTCGCACAGTCGTATAGAAAAAAAAGAAAAGAAGCTATAACAAATAACACGGTTCGCATACATGTACACAGTTGGAAAAAAATAAGAATCTAGTATGTGTAATCAATCCATTGTAATGGAAAGTTGTAAGAAATTTGACTACAAAAGTGAAATATACACATTCGGTGTCAATATGCTGTGTGTCCACATTTGGCCTTGATATAAAAAATAGAAACACTGTTTTCTCCACGAAATCGGTTTCATCGCCTGACAATAGAATGCGAGAGCACACTGAGCACCCGTTGTGTGAACACGTCTCAGGATTGCAGAAGTTCGACAATGTCCTGAAATGCAAAGTCCATTGTGACACTGGCCGTCGTTTGTTCCCTATCGTGCTATTGGGATGATAGAAGCAGGAGGGTTACTTTTATTATCGATATCGACGCGATGAACGGTGTTGCTGAAGACTTTGCGCAGGAAAGACGAGTGAAAGGCGAAACGGTCGGGACATCCGAACGAACCTCAACGACGTATTACCCGCATGTCCAGGAGAAACCCCTTCCATTCCTCTCGCTGGTTGGGGATGAGCCCGCCACTTCATGCACTGTTCGCAGCATTCTGATTAAAGCCTGTCCATGCTCTCGACGACTTTTGCGACGGCCCTTGCTCATATCCCGGCATCGACAGACAAGACTCAGTAGGGAAATGAGTCGCTGCCATTTTTGCGAGCCGCAGTGGCGGCGAATCGTCTTCCCTGACGAATCTCGGCATGTTTTTAGGCCTATGGATGGAAGAATAAGAGTTCAGCGGGAGTTCCTCCCCAAATACTTGGTATGCGAAGCCACTCCTATTGGTGGTGGTGCACTGGTGCAGAGTTGGAAAAGTCGGAATTGGAATTAATTCCGACCCTGAATTAATTCCATTTTTCGTCGGAATTGGAATTGGAATTGACGATATTTAGATCTACTGGAATTGGAATTGACCTTGATGAACCTCAATTCCACTTTTTGATAGACCTGTGATAAATCTATTTGTACAAAAATTGAAATCACAGTATTCGGCCGTTGTGTTAACTGCACGCAGAGATAAGAGAGAGAGAGATAGATTGACAGCGCTAGTTTTATTATACATGTATTGTTGAATAAAGAGTGCTAATTGTGACTTTCATGGGCCTACAGCCCCCGGACAATGTTATTTCAGCAATTAAGCAAACAATGAAAAGACAATCATCTTTGTTCAATCTGTTATTTAGTTATTTATCATGTAAGAAAATTAATCAAAATAAAACAATTGTTGAATTTAGTTCTTGATAGGACAAGCACAAAAATTGGAGATTAACTTAATTGTTGTACACACGAAAAACAATCGGTTTGGAAAGAGGAAAATTAACCCTGCATGAAAGGGCAGCCTGTCAGTTCAAATCACAATATAGACAGTGTCAACAAATTATTCTAATAATTAATGATTCAATTAAAATGGCAATGACATGAAATATTATTCAACTTCCAATCACAACAATTGACTATATTAATTTTCAGGACTATAGTTATACAAATACGATACTCAACGATAAAAGAAAAACTTTAAACTTGCAGTTCACTTCTTGATGTTGAATTCACTTCAATTCGATTGGACTCACTTATACCAAAATAATATCATAAATATCATGAATATCAGTGTCACTTATACCGTCAATCTTCAATCGCGCTCGTTGATGTGTTGCCGCATACGCTACTGTGTTGTTGTTCGCTGGTAGGCAGTTGTAGTTGTTACTTCTGTAGTCAAGTTACACCGCGAGAGCCCGGAGTTCTTCTAACAGCTACTGAAGATGTCGTATGTGTTGTTGTTGTTTCAATTTCTCATCGTCTCTAATTTATGCAAATTTTTGAGACTTGACGATAAATCCACTTTCTTTTGAAAATTGAAAGAATTTCCTTTAATCTCTGCTCGTTAGCTTTCGACCCGACCACATTTCGTTCTTATCACGGAATTTTTAATCTCCTTTTTTAACATGGACCATTAATCAGTTTTCATGATATCATTTTTATCGTCGTTTTTCTTTCATCAACAATCACGTTATTCGCACATTGAATTTCTTTCTTCTGTCAGTTTATTAATAGATTTATTCGCATCTCTCTCTCTCTCTCATAGAAGTAGATAATAGTACACTAGAATGGAAGTTTGATATCTTGCCTATGTACAATGATGGCACATGGAAAAATCTATGGTTTGTAGATCAGATTCGATCTAAAACATTGATTCATAGTCAAACTATTTGCCAAGTTGGTTGTGGAAGTTGTTGGCAGCAAATTAATGCAGGATTTTTATGAAGATAGTATTAAGTGAGATGGTGGCATTGTTTCATGTGGTATAGCCTACTATTCTCTGGGTTGGTATATTGTGTCGATTTGCAGCAGTCATTAACAACTATTTTTCAAAATTCGAATTAAAAATGGGTCCGCAAAGTCATAATTGAAAGTGGGCGGTGCACTGGTTGTAAGAATATCTGAAGAATTCAATAGAAAAAAATTCTAATTATAGGATGATCTTCATACGGTTAAGAAACCTAGCGCTTTTGTCGAATGAACACATTGAAAGCTTCTTCACCGACAATAATTTCTCAGATAAGTGAATAGTCGCTGGAACTTTTCAATTAATTATTAAATGACACATGTGATATAGTGTAGTGATATTTTGGAAACTGATATTCGAAAGCATGTAAAGATTTTGAAAATTGTTCAAATATAGTGAACAGGGGAGGCCTTTCAAGTAAAATGAATACTCTGAGATTTCTTGACCTCTGATTTCAAGTTGGAGCAATGTATGTTCTGTAAATCGACATTGCAAGTTGCATATGTGACTGATAATACTCTTGATAGATTATAGGAGCGATATTTCAAAATGATGAGCGTACAAAACGTTTTAAAGGATTTCTTTCTTTGTCATCCTGTCGCCGCAGTATTTTGTAAATTCACTATTGCTTTTGTGTATGATCTTTGGACAAGGGGCAGCAATCCAGATCACAATTTGGCTTGATAACTATAAATACAAATGAGAAAACATGGAAACCAGCTCGCACAATTTGCGTTTTGCCCCAACTTAGTTCCCCCGGCGTGTGCCATAATTTTCATGCAATTTCCATTCTAGGACTTTCTATGGTACTGTTAATTTCAATGCTCTCTCTCTCTCCCTCTCTCTCTCAGCGTTTGATTCTTTGCTGACCGTTAATTTTCTTTTCTCTTTTTCACAAGATGTTGAATATCTCGTTTACGAAACGAAAATGGCGTAGGCTGACCGGCTACATATATACATGTACATGTACACAAGAAATATGAACTATGAACATGAGAACGCACATAGGAACGACGCAGGGAACGGCACACAGGAATAACGAGGATAAGATACGGGCACATGGGTTAGATTGAAACGAGGAAACTTTAGATACATTAACATATACGCGTCATGCAATTATCGGAATTCGGAATTGAATCTCATTATGGAATTGGAATTAAAAAATTTCAGTGGAATTTTTCCAGCTCTGCACTGGTGCTGTCATGGTGTGGGGAGGTCATCCTTGCGACGGCAAGCCACCTCTAGTTATCCTTCCATGCGCTCTCGACTAGTCGACTACTCGACCATTCGCTGCCGACTAGTCATCTGCTTTTATGGGCGGTGGACCTCGGCTGATCACGAGGAGCAGCCTGATGTCTCCAGCCTGACTCCCCTTAACCGCTTAAAAGTTGTTTGCGAGTTCCAGGAGTTTTCTGGAATTCGGAGGATGGATTGGCCAGCATGTCGCGCTGACTTGAATCCCATTGAATATCTGTGGGTGATGAAGTGAGACGGTGAGCAAAACAATGTGAGCCTCCTCCTAGCGTCACTTAACTTGCACGTGCTCTCCGCTAAGAATGGGAGGATGTCCCTCAAAACACATAGTCTTATATTACCCACCAGGTGATTTCCACATTGACGTTCCTTGTTACGATGATAGGAGGAAGTGATCACGGCTACTTGTAGAGATGACAAGTTTTATACATCACGCTGCAAATGGCTCTGTGAGTCTTCATTCTGAGGCACAGCAGACTTCTTCAAAAATGTCAATTTTTGGGCAAATTTTGAAATTTATAAGTGTTCTATATGACCCTTACTATGCCTGTGGTGGCGCCACACTTTGTTGGCACAATACTTTGACATGAAATCTATTTTAGAGTTTCAATGTTTGGAATATTTTGGCTGATTGCGGCATGTGTTCACTTCTAATGTATATTGCGGTGAATAAGTTGAATGAAATATGAAATAAGTTGAGATTACATAAAGGATTCTTCCTCTTTATACAGATGTATTTACAAATGCAAAATCTTTGAATTTGAAATTATCTGCTTATAATGTATGCATGTTCGAAATTCGTATTTCAAAAATGATATCTTATTATTTTTGTACTTTTTAGTTCTGCATCTAATTATCAAATAGTGAAAATTTTCAGAATCATGTTGCTTTTAGTCTCAATGTCTCGATGAAACTTCACCGAATTGGGCTGTTTCTTCACTTGCAGAAGCTAAATACTAAATGTGCGATTTTATTGCTATTTGAGTTGAACTGAAAGTTTAAAATTATTTGACCTTTGACCTCATTTAATATAATGATGCAATCTCATAACGATTAAGAATCATCATTTTATTAACCGCCTTGACCAGATCTTTCGATTGGTGAATGGCTTGTTAGTTTTGGTTGGCATTTTCCATTTCAAATAGTAATCAAATGGTAATTTGTTAAAAATTGGCGTTTTTTACTTTTGAACTTCACTTTAGCACAGGGATGACTTTAAAAGTGAAAGTGATGCTTTTTTTCTGGCCCCATTCAATGCCCATTCGATTGATGTGTGTTTTGACAAATATTGGGAGATAATAAATAAAATGTTTTGCAATTGTTTGGGAGATACGCAGCCACCCCCCCTCCCAGTGGGGCGAGAGTCAAGTTAAACTCTTGAATTTATAATACCTGAAGATGTTCCAGATCTCATATCCTCATGTCATGTCGCTTCACTTTTCCGCTGATGTGAAATATGACCTCGCCACCGTAGATGAGTCGTGTAAAAAATCTTCCTCTGCTTCCTTTCGAAGAACAAGCTTTCAGATATCAGGTTGACTTTCTAAATCCCCTTTGTTCTAACGCATGGCATGAGCTGGACTATAGTCTGCATGCTTCCCAGCCTAACAGGAGGTCATATCGAACACATTGAAACTTTGCAAATAAAAGTTGCCCAAACATGAAATTTTTAAAAAGTGTGCTGTGCCTCAGGAACCACAGAACCGCTGTAGCGTCATGTAAAAAACTCGTTTTCTATGCAAGAATTCTAAAAAATATTTTGAGACTGTGCTCATTCAGCAGATAGATATAGTCCAATGAAATCGGATGAAGCAGTCTGTATTAACAAGGGTCTCGCTACCGTCGTAATTTGCTATATATGTCAATAATTGCTATGTTTTTGCCTCTAACTCATGTATTTTCCTTCGCACATAAATTAGACGTGAGTTACATTGACAAATTCAATAAGTCTCATTCTTACCCCATTCGTGGATGTCAAATTTGCTATAACATCCGTTCACCCATGTAAGTTGTTGAGCATTTAGTAAATAGAGAAGGTGACTGTTGGAATTTTTTCATCAATAATCTTAACCTTTTCGCCTTTAGAATAATGTTGACAACTATCTAATTGATAGCCTTGGGGAACAACGTTCATATCCCAGTAGTGCTGGATTCTGTTTACAAAATTCGCATTTCATTCTATAACAGAAAATATCGCGTAAGGAAGACGAAATAACCTTCATAACACGAACTCATCGTCCAAACTAATAAGAGTTTTCAAAAAGCATCCGATGTTGTGACAGGGCATTTTTCTGGGGCGTTTGTATCCCAGGATTTGTTAATTAATGGCTGAACTAGCTTATCTTACGTGATCAGTCACGGGATAATGCAGCTTAATTGCAATAAACTATTGATGAAAATTAGCGGCTGCGTTGGAAGAATAAGTAAAGACTTCGAAATGTTGTGTTGCATGTCGCAACTGCTTGTTTATGTTGTTTGATGCTGAATGAAATATGACAAAGTTTATGATGATTGAGCTTCGCTAAAGAATTAATGCGATGGACATTCAGACTAATTTTTCATTTTCAATAATAATTTCTTGTACCTATCCAAAAAGTATTCCGCTTAATTTCAATCGAAGCTATGTCTCAATCCGCTTTATGAGACATACACATACATGTTTAGACACAATATATATTTGTAGTCACGGACTATTTAAGAATTATTGTCAACAATGAAGTGATAAGAAAGCAAATGAAAATTTTGCAATTTGTGTATATTTTTGTAAAATTATTCTGAACATCATCATCTCAGTCAATAATTTAATACAATGAGCCTAAAAATATTCTAGGATTTGTTTTGTTGCTTTTCTGATAATAGTTCTAAGAAATCTAAATTGTACATTGGTAAGAGATCTGTATTTGAGTACAAAAAGCAGCACTTTAAATAAAGTTGCATCAATTTCATATCCGGCTTAAGTTTCCTTGATAGGGAGCAAAAAGAGGGATAAATTATTCTTTGATTTGATACATAGTACACATCCTTTGTTTTATTCAACAAAGTCTAATATTTTATGTAGCGGAATGTTCCTACAGACAGACATGTGTTTAATTGCATGGAAAACATCAGCACTTAATTCTCTGCATGCTATGTGCATGCATGCCTGCTCGATCAGCTTCGTGGGCTCAATGGTGAAAAGATTTCGCCTAACACAATCATTTTATTGCTAAGAATGGTCATAAATTATGACATTTATTTCTCTGAGTATCAATGAAAATCCCTAATTGAAACAATATAATTGAATTTCAGTGGAAAGAAATATTCGAATTCGATAATCAAGTTTTTTAATAAATGATAGTCGAATCGGATGAATAGGTAATCGCAAATCGAACGCATTCAAAAAAGATCAAATTAGACTTCTACGCTTACAATTCTGCACACCTCTGGTTAAATTGAAAATTTGCCTCAAAAGTTTTATCAATGAACTGCAATGCAGTTGGGCTTCCACGTACAATAACACTACAATAGCCTACAATTCTTGAAAAAAATATGAAAAATCGCGCACCATGCAATCATATTTATGTAAAAATTTGCACATCAATGCGGCGCGTGAGAACTTCGACGGGGCTCCCAGCTAGATTTCCTGTGATATGGGACAGTTGTTCGAATGAAAAATCGTGTCCTACGAAAAAAGCATGAGTTTCATTACCTAATTATAGATAGCAGTTTTACATGATTTGTCTTTCACATGTGCATTTGATTTGCATGCACTGCACAGTGCATGTGCATGTATTTACTTGCAAAAATTAAATACTATACATGTAGATCAAAATGGGGTTACTAACTCCTAGTGCTCTATTGCTGGATACTAGACATAGCTTACCTATTGATGAAAAGATGTTTATCTTCAGGTGTTTTTTGAATAAGGAAATTGCTCTAAATACAACTAGAATTTCATCTCCAACAGAACCTTTAGACCTTTCTGACCTTTAGATTTGAAAGCTCTTGTTCGATGGCCGTTTTCTAGTTATCAGATTTCGGATAGCATGTAATGAATCCATCAACTTGTTATGGATTTGATTACGCCAGTTAAGTGTAGAACAGAAGACTTAGGACCAGAAATTGCATTGATCAAGTGATCTATCAATGTGTCTCCACCACTATTTCTTCTATCTTATCAATGTTCCTGGCAACTCCGTGTAAGCGCATCATTCTGACATTGCACCAACATGGAGATTGGTGTAATAATTGACATTTGCCTCAATCTTTAGTATATAACATCTTTGCTTCATATATTTGTATAAGAATCATAATTCAATTTTCACAAGGTTTGCAAAGTGTAGAAGCCTTTGTTTAAGTTGCATTAAAGTTTTATTGTTATGATGCACTTGATAAACGTGCAGTTGATATTGATAAATAGGTAACATTCTTTATACGTCGCAGTCAACTTTAAAGTAACATCAATTCAGTGTGAAATGAATGACTTCATCAAGTTCCCGTCTTTTCAATGGATAGGTGAGGGAAATGCACTATTGGAGTACAAAGCATCATTGATTAGAGCCTCAGGATAATTGCATGTGTACCGCATAAGCATAGACCTAAATAGTAAACATTGCAAATGTCATGACTTGCGTGAAAAGTTCCCTTTACTTCACTCCAAATATCTATCAATCTCTTCACGTCATCAATCATTCCACATCTTGGCAAGTGCTTACATTTTGTAGAGATCACTCACTGTTCTGTCAGCATCTCTTTAAATTTCCGTAGATCCAACCTGCGACGTTCGATAAAACGTTCGACTGAGTTTCACGTCGAAGTCATGATGACCGTGATTACAAAATCGATTCGACGGTAAAGTAGTCGCACCTGCCAAGTCACCCGCATTTTGGGGATGACGCGCGCAATCAAGGGGTTTCTCACGCACACCCGCAATTCAATAACTTTCAACCGCCTCAATAAGTGATGCTGTCGAAATATCGAATTTATATATTGATTGTCTGTCTTTTTGTTGAGTCGTGCGGTGCCATTGGGATTCAACCAAGACCTTGGAATCAGTCGGTAGGCGTCTCACAATGACAACAGGAGACAGTTGGGAGACTGCATGGCTGATGCAGAGAAAAGGTTTCGACATCCAACGAGGGAATCCTGCCTGTTTATTAGGAGCAGGATAACAGGACATTTTTATGAACTTTTTATTACTTGCAGTGTATATCCTTTTGTAAAATGTTTTTCTTGAAATAAAAAAGACACTCTAAGGTAGTTATGGCGACCTGAGTGTGGGAATTGTAAACCTGTAAACATATGCCTTCGGTCTTCGTGCTTTCTATACCTATTCACTTATTCTAATTCCTAGCATTCCTAATTTAAATGCAAAGGAATTAGAAATGTGCGCGGCCAAAATATCTGCATGCTCTACCATGATATGATTTCTACAGTCATATTTACTCATGGACTCCTAGATATATAGCACCTGGACTGTCAGCCAAAATGTCAGGTGAACATCAGAGGGATAATATCTTGTTCATTATGTTATAAAACAAATAACGTTTCTTTAAATTGACAGGAGCATAATAAGTAAAATTCATACTTCGGCCAGTAACGGCAAATTCTCTGTCAAGAATATACTTCCTCACATGAGCTGTGCGTTCGGAAAATATTCGAGGTTAGATATAATAGCGCAGGCCCAAAACTCAAATACTTTTAAGTGAATTACTTTTGAGATCGCTCTTCTGAAATCAGATAAATATGTTTTATTTCTTGAGCCAGATGTTTAGCCATACAATTTTCACAATATTTAAACTTGGCGGTATTATGCCCAGAAAAATTACGCGATGTTGGCCTAATGTACAAAATGAAATTGAAAGGTGTGAAAAATGTCATTTTCCTGAGATTTTGTTTTGTATGTAAAATGCATGTGCATGTATACATTGCATGTCAGCCATTTAATCCGTCACAGGTATTGTCTATGAATCCCTATCGCACCATTAACATAAAATAGTGATTTCAAAAGAATAGAAGAAAACTTTAGAACGATTAAATCCAACTTTATGCAACAATTCTGTAACTTTCATACATCATCATATAAAGTAGACTTTTATCATGTCAGAGATCACAGTGGACTGGACACATAAGCAATGCCTTTATAATTCATAAAACCTATTTGATCGTGAAGCAGCGTCGTCCTTGCAATTTGATTGTCTGAATGAATTCTACCACAGTATATTCGACTATTTGACTCTTTTGCAGTTTATTTCATATACCATTTGTAAAACCTCATTCCCATTGTTCGAATAATTTTGCATGTTGTATAGACAGGAGAATTTAACAAGAAGTTCTGTTATTCATTTATGTATAATTAAGCTGTTGCATTGCTAGAATACAGAATTATAGCTTTTTCTCATTCACCTGATGCATACAGGTTGTTCGTGAAATATTGTGTCCTCTTGGATTCAAAATACAAAGAAGGCTAATAACGTCACAAGTTCAGATTAAAAACTTTTTGTCATTTTTGGCAACCACTTTTCAACTAGAATCAGTTAGATATTTCCCTCAATTCTCCTGATTTCAATCTGTATGCTTTAATGAACATTTCGCACGAGTCACATTTTTGGATATTGAAAACATACAAGTGTCAGTCACATAATGATTGGTTTCAATTAAATGGATATCGCAGTTCACCATTTTACGAGAAGTGACCAAACCGTTGATGTCTGGTGAAAGTATGCCGTATTCCTTAAAATAGCTTAATGTTCCATTAAATGAAAAGTAAACAGCAAAGTTGCGAATTCGGAATACCAATATTTTATTGGAAAATTGCAACCGGTAACTTGATGCCTCTAAATGTACTAATCTAAACGTTCAACGAGTTTTGGGTCGGGACAAAACTCTTTAATAAAGGGTCGGGACCCGAAACGTCCGAGTAGAAAACACACGTTGTTTTTATTCAATTTATTCAATTTTACTTATCAGCAAAAACTAAAGGGAGTGATAACCGGATTTTATTGTACTCATGAACAGTAGAAGACGCAGAAATGTGAATAATTTCTTATAATTCAAAGTTGCGTTACATTTTCATCACCACGATCCCACGTTTGCGTATGATACTGAATAACATAACTAGAATTAACAAATATCTTCCGACATTTCAATATTTGATCATCCGACATTGAATTGAGAGTGTTGCATATTTTTCGATCATCAGTGATCCCGTTAAATGGATTAAAATAGCGTGGAGGATATATTTTTACACTATATTTAAACCATGCCTGATCTTTGTATGCAGCCAACACATCCATCAAAATGCGAGATCCTGTAGTCACTTCAGGGCTGCGATGTTCCAATTGTTTTACGATGGTTGAAACAACCTCAACCCAAAGGACTTCGCCTGGCCTTGAATACATGAAAGAGTTCTGAATGTGTCCAAGCGTTGATGGCTTCTTACTAGGTTGCTCTGCTTCCACATCTCCAAGTACTATTCGATAGGGTGTCAGCAGATTTTCAAAAGGTCTTACACACTCGGTGTCCAAATCAGCATAAATGCCTCCGTAGTGGTACATGTATAAGTATCTAACGGCTTCAGCACGCTGAATGTTTAGCGGCAATGAATCGTAATGCTTCAAGAACCATCGATAATGACGTTTGACGAAGGAATGGCTTAGCTTGTCGGTCCACAGAATGTATTTGGCTTTCGGGAAGCATGTTTTCCATGTTGCAGACCATTTAGACATTTGGGGTGGGAGTTGTTCTGTTTTCCATGACTGATGTATAATGAGTGTTGAAGGCCATGAAGAGGGATACTTCAAGTTACCAGTCTTACTCATGTGTTCTATTTCTGACCAATTTCCAACTATATCGTAATACATTCTATATATTGGAGCACCAGTGGAATCATCATGAAAAACAAAAATTTCCAAAGCTACAAGAAATATAAATACCGCAAAGACAATCAAGAACGTAATCCGACGACTTACAGAGTCCATTTTATTTCCTTCTCAGTAGCATGAAGACAAATATTTAAGCAATACCGCATTGCATTTTAGTTTCAAATATAATCAATATCAGAGTGCCGTTGCTACCTATTAAAACATCAACAGAACCATAGAAATTAACAATACCATAGAAAGTCTACTATTATCTACTTCTATGGACAAAACATAGATGTTTATCGCCGGTAGCTTTATAGATCACTCCAGGGACATCTATGATTGATACAAGATGTCTTATATTGATCTTAGAAGTCTATGTATTGATCATACTGTAGATGTCCCTGATCAGTCATGGACTGCTAGATACGAGCACATAGAAGTAGATAATAGCACTATGGTATTGTTAATTTCTATGGCTAGATATTTAACATGATATTTAAATCCCTACTCTATTAGTGCACCCATGACACATAGAATTCTAAATTTCTCTGGACAAATAGGTTGAAATTGGCTTCCTACATGATCAGGCCAGAAATCCTAAATTAGACTACTTTACAAATAGACTGTCATTTAAGTATTATCAAATTTTTGCCAGCACAATTCATGTCAAGCACAGGTTTTTGGGCGCATAAGCCATACATGCTTATGCGTTAAACTCACGTGTTACACCTCGGCGTTATTTGGTTATTTTGCAATTTTTCTTCTCACAACTTTCTCAGAACCAAGGCATCTTAGATTTATGAGAAAATTTCTTCCACATGCTGTTGAAAAATTTCACTGAAATTTCGGAAACTTATCGTCCATATGTACAACGAGATTTCACGAAGAAGGAATTGGAAAAATCATTAAGAATCATTAGATATTTATCGATATGCTGAGCACTGCCCTTTCAATTTTCTAAAGCAAAAACCTATATTCCATTGCGATTCAGCTTGATCTCATAGATTACCCTCCAATAAAGAATATATAGTTGAAGAGATTCCTTTGGTAGAGAAAAAGAGAAGACACGATGAGCAATTTCATTTAAAACTTTTGCAGTTTCAAAGAAATCGTCGATGTCGAACATTGTATGGTGACGCATGAAGACAAAGCAATTTTCTCCACTCATTTGACCCATCCAGCCAAACATTTCTCAAAATGATCCGACTGCTGTTTTTCCGAGTAGCCTCAAAAGATTCTCCAACACAGGTCGGATTGTTCAACATTTGTTCAGACGTCCTCAGATGTGGCTGCTCAGGTTGGGAATGCTTATTGTGTCTATCATCATTGTTTTCATGAAAGTAAATGCAAAGAAGGATTCCCCGTGCAGTTCACTTCTCTGTCCTGATCTCGTTTCTGTTCCCTTTGATTTCAAGACATTCATAATGTAAAGGATTTGGCCGCTTCTCTTTTCCTCTCGAAACTGTCCCTTACCATGGTCAATGCTATGGGCGGATCTAGCGTAAATTTTCCATCTGTTGACTTCGGTTTCACCAGCAACTTTGTCAGCATTTCCCAAGTATAAAATCATTGAATCCGATCTTGAATTTCTATTACTGGCTGGTCATCCAGAGATTACACAAAAGTCATCAGATTGTTAACTTTGGAAACCTTAGATGATATGTGCTTGTTGGAATGGATTTCTCTCTGTGATAGATGCAAACATTCGCAGATTTTTTTGACAGTCAATGATGTGACGACACTGAAGAAAAGATTTCAAGTCATGATCGCCATATTTACTCCATGGTCGTTTTGAGATATCACAAGCCCAGATAGAATGATTTCTTTGTAGATTTTAGACAAAATCGTCGTAAGATGTTTGATCTATTCCAATAAAATCTTCCGAATGTGTTTCCATTGCCAGGACATGCACTTGAAAAAATAGCCATACCGGATCGCGGCTTTGGAGTAGTTTGGAGCAGCATCTAGACAGATTAAGGAAATTTGTTTACACTGTGAGATTGCATGTTTTCTTTTCATCCACTTCGTTTGCGATAATGATTGACGTCCCTCATAGTAGTAATGAAGTCAGATTCATGGAAGTGAAGGTTACACAAGACGGAATGTTTAGTTGGGATATAATGCTTTCTACTAAGTCGATGCAATTGCAAATTCAAATTTCTGTATTGTAACCGGGCTGAAATATGAAATACGACAGTTGGAAAAAATGGAAAATGTAACAAGTTGTAAAGTCCACGGGTGAAGAGGTGAAAATAATTAAATCGCAAATCGGCACGCGAGCTCAATCACAAGATGAAGAGGCGGAAGTGGGAGTAAAATTATATCAGACGCATGTGTCAAAAATGTCAAACGAACTTTTCCATCAAGATTGATTTATGACTTTCGAGGCAGTGGACGCATCCGGTGCGGATGCTTAGGAAGAGGATGGTAGTACAGTATATATAACTCAACGACCGAACAGTTGTCGTCACCGAACTGAGTATTCTTTTGTGCTTCACTTTGTACGCTGCTCATCCTTTTAGCTCTTCTCCACATAGGCATAATATACGGTGTCTATCGATATCATTATTTTATCTTGAGTAAGCCTTAGTGGGTGACACTAACTCTGGAAAGGTAAACGTGAACTTGTGATTGCTGGAAGCGTAATATAGTTGAGGAAAGTCGATTGAGACGGTAGTAATAGAGTTAATATTTCCAGAGTGCTAACATATAAATAAACTAAGTTACATAAGTGGAGGTCCCACCGAGATTTGAACTCGGATCGCTGGATTCAAAGTCCAGAGTGCTAACATATAAATAAACTAAGTTACATAAGTGGAGCTCCCACAGCGTTTATCTTTCCCTCTTTACTTCGATCTTCCGTAAAATCTTCACATCAGTTCGGTGACCCGGTGCCGGTAAGTATATTCACGTTACAGTCTTATCCATAAGCAGCTGCTCCGTGTGCGAAGAAGAGAGATTTAAGTGAGTTTATAAGTGAGATATTAGTCAGTTTCGGCCATAATTTGATAAGCGCGCTAAAATCACAGATATAAAGTATTCCTTCTGTTCTCTAATAAAAGTGGGTGGCTCAGGGAAGCGTAGTACATCCACGTGTGTGAGTTCGTGGTTTGTCCAAAAGCGACAGCTTCGAAATATATATTGAGAGGAGGGCTCGAAGAAAACGAGCGTAGTACCTCCCAGATTACCGCGGTATATAAATTTGTGGGGGGCTCTGAAATAAAGAGCGTAGTACTTCCACGGGTTTCCTGTTAAGAGATTAAAAGTGGGTGGCTCTATTGAAGCGAATACATCCACGTTCGCGCGCGAGTCCCGTCATCCGAGATCTAAAGGGCGCCATATAAATAAGTGTCGGCAAATTCTAAATTGAAGCGATACGTAAGAACAGTGCATTAAAATATATTGTACGTACTATAATTAATCATACAGTACAGTCAATTACTCTACAAGTAAAACTATTACAGTACGGTAATATTGTCTTAATTAACAATTCTTACATGTCACAGTATTTCTTAACGTGTACGGTAGTATCATTCAATAAAGTACAATTTCCTATATACTATATTGAATAGGCCTATTCTGTCCATCATTGAAAATATACAGTAATGCAGTAGCAATCTACATACGGTCATACAGTATAATAAATAGCATTATACCAATACGACTTTGATGTTGTAGGACATCTCTTTACATATTACCGTAGCTCTGATTATCTAATCAAAAAAAATTTACACTAAAATCGTGCAAGAGTGTCCGGGATTCCACAAAGATTAATCCTTTATTGACTGACCCGTTTTTATTTAAGTCAACGTGCCTTACCTCACGAGAGGACGAGTCATGGCAAACGGTCGAAGACCTGGTTGATCGAATGGAGAATGTCAGTAATGCCTTAGTCGAGATAGAAGACAGTCGACGACCAACCTTACCGTCTCCCAGCAAGCGGTGTAACGTTGAAGACATTTCGGGAGACCTTCAGGATCCAAAATATCAATTCGGTGAGTTCGCAACTCAATTTTTGCTAGTAGCGAAGGCCTTTAGGTTGGAAGAGGGAACAGCAACTAGCCATGCTACCGATCTATTTGACGGGCCATGCTAGAGAAATTTATAATAGTTTACCAGCAGCTTCGAAAGACGACATTGACGTCCTAATAGAAGACCTCCACCGTTTATTGCATACACCAGAAATGAACAGATACAACGCGATGCAACTCCGTAATAGGAAGCAACAGCCAGGTGAATCGGTTGCCAGTTATGCTGCCGATATACAAAAACTAACCAGATTGGCGTATAATTCATATGATGAGGATGTTCGGAAAACGCTGGCACTAGAAACGTTTTTAGCAGGGGTTACCCTCTCATTAAAGAAGCCGCTATTGCGTTTCGAGCCGACTTCGTTGGACGCTACCATTCTCATAGCCTCGAAAGAGTAGATGCGTAGAAAGGTGTTAGCAGATGACAGTACGGATAATGCCACAAAACAACTCTTTGTGCTGACTGAGAAAGTAGGCAAGTTAATTTCCACTCTTGAGCCATCGGTTAATCGTAGATATGAATCAAATAATAGGCCTCAGGCCTCCTTTCACAACACCAACCACTGCCACAGTTGGAAACCATTACCGACTGTCTACATGAGGCCAGATATTTTTCCACTTTCGACTTAGCATCTGGTTACTGGCAGATTGACGTGGCGGAAGAGGATCGGCATAAGACAGCGTTTGCTACTTGTTTTGGAAATTATGAATTTTTAAGAATGCCTTTTGGGCTCAGTAATAGCCCCGCGACATTTATTTCCGCTCTAGACTTAGTTTTAGCGGGCTGCAATTCATCGAGTGCATTACATATCTCGACGATATCATAATTTTCTCAAAAACCTTTGAAGACCATCTGCGAAAATTGGACATTATATTCGAACGTCTGACTGAGTATAACCTAAAACTAAAGCCTGCTAAATGTGAGTTTGCCAAGAGCGAAGTTCGCTTTCTAGGACATGTCATGTCGCGCCAAGGCCTTACTCCATTACAAGACAATATTGAGAAAATTGTCAATTATCCAAGACCAAAAAATGTAAAACAAACGAGACAATTTTTGGGTATGTGTAGCTATTATAGAAGATTCGTAAAAGATTTTGCTCGTATTGTTGCGCCACTATTTAACCTTATAAAGAAAGAGGAAAAATTTGTTTGGACGGATCACCATGAAGAAGCGTTTAACCTCATGCGAAAAGCTCTAACATCTCCACCCATCTTGATTTATCCGAATTTTGAGGAACCATTCTACTTACAAACCGATGCTAGTAACTGGGCAATTGGTAGCGTCCTTAGTCAAGTGGTCGATAGTGTCGATCACCCGATTGCTTACGCAAGTCGAGTTTTACAAAAAGCAGAGAAGCATTACGCAACAGTAGAAAAGGAAGCACTTGCCTTAGTATTTGCTGTCAAGCATTTCAGGGAATACCTCTGGGGCAAAAAGTTCTATGCCATAGTAGACCATGCACCATTACGGTATTTGCTAAATCACAAAGAACCGTCATCAAGGCTCATGAGATGGGCATTATTACTTCAAGAGTATAATTTTGAAATTTTATACCGTCCAGGCAAGAAACACTCAAACGCCGACACATTGTCTCGCATAGCTATTAATACGATCAGTGAAATAAGATCTCGTTCTGATTTTCGTGCGTGCAGCAGCAACAAAAGGAAGACACTATTTATAACGCCACATAAAGAAAATGCAGCACCAAGCCATGCCTAAACAATTGTCTAAGCAATGCTTAAAATTCATTAATGATAATTGGCCAAATTTCCGTTTATCAAAAGGTTTGTTATATTATAAAAGTGTAAACACTCCAAGCAACGACTTGTTACTAGCTCTCCCACAAGAGCTGCGTCAAAACAGTAATCACGGAATTACATTCCGGTGCATTTGGTGGTCACCTAGGAATTGAAAAAACCATCTCTAGAATCAACAAATTTTATTATTGGCCTACACTACATAAAGATGTCACTGAGTGGTGCCAAGCCTGTATCGCTTGCGCCACCAAAAAGGGTCCTAAAGTTAAAACAGTCGTTCCAATGGTGTCAATTCCGATAAATCGTCCAATGGTTCGATTAGGAATTGATGTTTTTAGGCCCTCTACCTTTAACTAGAAACCAAAACAAATACATCGTTGTCTTCGCAGATTATTTTACTAAATGGCCTGAATGTTTTGCAGTCCCAGACCAGAAGGCAACAACCATCGCCAGATTATTTGTCGAAAACATAATTGCGACTCATGGTTGTCCTGAGTGTCTGTTATCCGATCGAGGCAGAAATTTCACCTCAGAATTATTAAAAGAAGTACCGTATGTCGTTTAACGAATACAGAAAAAGTTTTTACCACATCATTTCATCCTCAAACAGATGGTCAAGTAGAGCGATTCAACAAAACACTCACTACGATGTTATCATTTTATACCAGTCGCGACCAGAAGGACTGGGATGTCTTCATTCCATATGTCCTGTTCGCATATAGAGCTGCGAGCCATAGTTCTACTAAAGAAATCCCATTCTTTTTATTGTATGGTCGAGACCCTCTACTTCCTAGCGATTTAGTTCTTCGGGATCTAACTGAATCGGCCAGCTCAGTTGACGATTATAAGCATAATTTAGCTCGAACCTTATCGGAAGCCTGGAAAGTTGCGAAAGATTGCATCGAAAATGCACAAGATAAGCAAAAGAAATATTACGATAGGAGAGTGACGTTGACCGCTGATAAGTTGGCAATCGGAGATCGCGTTTACGTACACATGCCAGCTAAAACAAAAGGCTCACTCCTAAATTGCAGCATAAATGGAAAGGTCCAATGCGTATTACAGAATTGACAGACACTAATTGTAAAATAGTATCAGTGCGTGAGCCCCGCTCCAAGTCCATGTGGGTCCACCTAAATAGGGTTAAACTTGACCGTTCGGCAGGAATCCCGACACTCATAAATAATGAAAAAACCGACAATACTAAGGAGATCTCGGAACTGTATGACGGCGACGGTCACACTTCAAGTGACGATGATCGCTCGGGAGAGCTCAGCCAGAGCGGGAAACCGTTAATGACGCGTCAGAAGAGAAAGAGACAGAAGAGGAGGATGAATATGAGGCCGACAGAAATACAAAAACTACTCGATACCCATTGAGAGGAAGAAAAGTAGCTTATCCACAGTAAGCCCCGGCACCGTAACCACTAACCGTAAACCGTTAACCGCAACCGTAAACCGTACGTACGACTTTTAACCAAAAATATTGCTCTATAAAAATGTACTGCTAACCAACCACTTTTTTTCAGCATATACCAATCATGTTACTATTATATATTTTGTCAGAATGTATGATTGAGTGTTACGCAGTGTAAAAATAATTTAAGTAATTATTCGCCTAGGTGGCGAAGGTATCAGCAGAGTTGTTGTCTTCTTCTCTTTACCACTAGCTTGATGGAGTGATGAGTGCTACGCTGGCATTTTATCTCATCATACATGTATATTTGAAATCCTATAACAACTTATATCACCATCATATATCCTCGTATACATCTATTACTATAGCGCTTTATGCCTTTACGAAATTCCGCCAGCTAGTAAGGTACGTGCAGTGTTGTCAGTGGTCGAATTGGGAGACAGTTAATTGTATTTTTCGAGTAACGACATTTCATGGACTACTCTTAATCATCCTCAGTGCTTCTTACCGTGTTATCTTGTTATACAATTATTCTTTTCATCATGGGGTCACGTGTCTGTGTATATATGTTATATTTAAGATGTCTCCATTGATGTGTGTGGACATAGTTTATCTCTCTTTGGGTGATGGTGCGATTGACAGTTCCGGTTATGGTGACCATATGTGTATTGAATGTTGCGATCAGTGAATATCAGTTTTTAACCCCATGATAGTGACTTTGTACTTGATTGTTATTCTGTCATTTGATATATATGTATATGATTTTACATGTTTCCATAACTTATGTGAGGGAGAGCGGACAGTGTGAGCAGCATCTCGCTTGATTGTAATTTTGTCTTCTCTATTTGCTACCATCCACATGCCTCGGTATTCGTGATGAACTAAACTCCCTACTTCGAATTTGTGTCAGGTGTTGACAACACCTAAATCAAGGGGTATCATATGTAACCGGGCTGAAATATGAAATACGACAGTTGGAAAAAATGGAAAATGTAACAAGTTGTAAAGTCCACGGGTGAAGAGGTGAAAATAATTAAATCGCAAATCGGCACGCGAGCTCAATCACAAGATGAAGAGGCGGAAGTGGGAGTAAAATTATATCAGACGCATGTGTCAAAAATGTCAAACGAACTTTTCCATCAAGATTGATTTATGACTTTCGAGGCAGTGGACGCATCCGGTGCGGATGCTTAGGAAGAGGATGGTAGTACAGTATATATAACTCAACGACCGAACAGTTGTCGTCACCGAACTGAGTATTCTTTTGTGCTTCACTTTGTACGCTGCTCATCCTTTTAGCTCTTCTCCACATAGGCATAATATACGGTGTCTATCGATATCATTATTTTATCTTGAGTAAGCCTTAGTGGGTGACACTAACTCTGGGAAAGGTAAACGTGAACTTGTGATTGCTGGAAGCGTAATATAGTTGAGGAAAGTCGATTGAGACGGTAGTAATAGAGTTAATATTTCCAGAGTGCTAACATATAAATAAACTAAGTTACAGTATTATGCAGAGGAATGTATTGATGCTATACATTATCATTTCATTTCGGTTGACAGCCAGAAGCTGTACGTGCAATGTACCTGTATGTTTGGTATTCTGCATTGAAATGAATCACACAGGAGACTCATTTCAAACATTCATTTATCTCTTCGATTGGCTACAAAATTCGATCTTTTGTAACACAAACGTTGTTTGGCCTGGACATGTAGAAATGATTTCAAATTTTGCTCACCTATCTGTCCAGAGAAATTTAGAAGTCTATGCATGACATTTCCGGACATAAATCCATAGACTTCTAAATTTCTCTGGACAGAGAGGTTGAAATTTGCCTCATACATGTTCAGGCCAGCAATCTAAATTGAACTACTGCAAATAGACTGTCATCAAGCGTATCACACTTTTAAGTCAAAATAATATCCTACATAATTATCATAAAAAACAAATATCTGTAAGAACGTATTGCCAGAACATATGCTAGGGTCTACTTGTAAGATGCCATAACTCAGGATTGTTGGCCTGATCATGTATATACTTGTCTGATTTCAAACCTATCTGGGGGGGGCTCCAGAGGAAAAATTTAGAAGTCTATGCATACATGACATGATTTTGCGGTGCTTTCTATGTCCACAAGTTAATAAGTTCACGAAGCAGGTTAATTATTTTCCTGATTGGAAATTATTAACATAGTGCAGACCTTCGATGAAAAAGTCATGCATTATAACAGATAATGCATAGCTTTTTTCGGTCATTATTTGTCCATAATAACCTCGAGCCTTCGGCTCTCAGGTAATTATAGCAATAATGACCCTTCAAATCTATTGCCATTATCTATTACATTCACAGAAGACTATTCTTTGATTTCATTCTGTTGTTCTCTTTATATGGCCAATGTTGGAGATATTTTATATCCGGCTCTAGATAACATGGATATCTATCAATCCGCTGTCTATGTGTAAATGCGAAGAAATCATGGCAGGGAATTTTTCTAATGTATTTAGCTATAATTAGAGACCCTAAAATTTCGGAAAGACATTTTTAAAAATTTCGGTACATTGAAACTGGCTAATCCGAGAAATTTAGCATTATAGCAATAATTAGCATGAATTTACTTATTTAATCGACACACTACAAGAATTAAACAATAAATGCGTATTCAAAATGAGTCTCCTGAGAGCTAGAGAATTAGCATTTACTAGTTAGTTTCCACGTAGTTTTCACTAAGACTATCATGTCTCATGTCGTAAATTTAATCGAACAATTGCTTGGCAAATCTTTGGAAACTAACATGCTATTGAAAATTTTGATTCAATTTCGAAAACTTATCCCAGAATTCGGAAAAATCGAAAAACTGCATTGGTAATTAGTAACAGACTACATTTGGTGTCATCAAATAAGCAAAAATAGTCAATCATCATAATAATCATGAAAATCGAGCAACTCAGCTTTAATTGCTACAAAACAACTACCTAGCATGATGAAAAGAATTAACCACCAAGTAAATGACTCTAAAGATGCTTTTTGGATGAATCAATACCCGTCATTTTCTAGATAAAAGATCAAGTAGGTAGCCACTGCAGTATCAAGTTGACACTCAACTATCAGTTGACACTTCAATGTTGACTTTCATCATGTAAATTAATGTATTGAAGACCGATTTACATGCCATTATAGTACATCGACGGTCTTGCTCAAGAGGCTGGCGGTTCAGCTAATCAATAATTTATCGTGCACAATTTATAGTATATATTATCCAAGATGCACTGTGGTTGGAACATAGTGGATCTGAAGAAAAAATATCTCTTTGACTATGTATGTGCATGTATCAATGGAACCATGTGTGTGGAAGCAGTGTTGTGCAACAAAATTGCCGACATCTTGTAAAACTTACAAAAATACAGTCTTGTAGAGGCGGCTGCACACGGCTTTTAGCTATGTTTCTCTTTGCATTTTCAAGACAATTCTTGCGAGACTAAAATGCTTGTTCAAATTGATTTGTATTCATCAATGTGTAATGAAGATAATCGCACTGTTTTACAAATTTATTTGGGTGGGCAATTTTGCTACACTGCACTGTATATGCGGAACATCAAAGTTAACTGTAGTTGAAATTTCTTGGGTCTCGGTTAAATCAAAGTAAGCCGACACCAACATATTTGTGAGTTCTGATAATGTTTTCAAACATATCTTCACAGAATGTGGTTCTCTGCACATCCAGACTGTCGGTAGCATACCTTATCAGCTTACTCGATGAACATAAGTAATGGCTGTAAACGGGAGGTTCTTCGATTATGTACAATAAAATCCGGTTTATCACTCCCTTTAGTTTTGCCGATAAGTAAAATTGGAATAAATTGAATAAAATATCAACGTGTGTTTTCTACTCGGAACCGTTTCGGGTCCCGACGCCTTTATCAACGAGTTTGGGTCGGGACAAAACTCTTTAATAAAGGGTCGGGACCCGAAACGTCCGAGTAGAAAACACACGTTGTTTTTATTCAATTTATTCAATTTTACTTATCAGCAAAAACTAAAGGGAGTGATAACCGGATTTTATTGTACTCATGAACAGTAGAAGGACGCAGAAATGTGAATAATTTCTTATAATTCAAAGTTGCGTTACATTTTCATCACCACGATCCCACGTTTGCGTATGATTACTGAATAACATAACTAGAATTAACAAATATCTTCCGACATTTCAATATTTGATCATCCGACATTGAATTGAGAGTGTTGCATATTTTTCGATCATCAGTGATCCCGTTAAATGGATTAAAATAGCGTGGAGGATATATTTTTACACTATATTTAAACCATGCCTGATCTTTGTATGCAGCCACACATCCATCAAAATGCGAGATCCTGTCGTCACGTCAGGGCTGCGATGTTCCAATTGTTTTACGATGGTTGAAACAACCTCAACCCAAAGGACTTCGCCTGGCCTTGAATACATGAAAGAGTTCTGAATGTGTCCAAGCGTTGATGGCTTCTTACTAGGTTGCTCTGCTTCCATATCTCCAAGTACTATTCGATAGGGTGTCAGCAGATTTTCAAAAGGTCTTACACACTCGGTGTCCAAATCAGCATAAATGCCTCCGTAGTGGTACATGTATAAGTATCTAACGGCTTCAGCACGCTGAATGTTTAGCGGCAATGAATCGTAATGCTTCAAGAACCATCGATAATGACGTTTGACGAAGGAATGGCTTAGCTTGTCGGTCCACAGAATGTATTTGGCTTTCGGGAAGCATGTTTTCCATGTTGCAGACCATTTAGACATTTGGGGTGGGAGTTGTTCTGTTTCCATGACTGATGTATAATGAGTGTTGAAGGCCATGAAGAGGGATACTTCAAGTTACCAGTCTTACTCATGTGTTTCTATTTCTGACCAATTTCCAACTATATCGTAATACATTCTATATATTGGAGCACCAGTGGAATCATCATGAAAAACAAAAATTTCCAAAGCTACAAGAAATATAAATACCGCAAAGACAATCAAGAACGTAATCCGACGACTTACAGAGTCCATTTTATTTCCTTCTCAGTAGCATGAAGACAAATATTTAAGCAATACCGCATTGCATTTTAGTTTCAAATATAATCAATATCAGAGTGCCGTTGCTACCTATTAAAACATCAACAGAACCATAGAAATTAACAATACCATAGAAAGTCTACTATTATCTACTTCTATGGACAAAACATAGATGTTTATCGCCGGTAGCTTTATAGATCACTCCAGGGACATCTATGATTGATACAAGATGTCTTATATTGATCATACTGTAGATGTCCCTGATCAGTCATGGACTGCTAGATACGAGCACATAGAAGTAGATAATAGCACTATGGTATTGTTAATTTCTATGGCTAGATATTTAACATGATATTTAAATCCCTACTCTATTAGTGCACCCATGACACATAGAATTCTAAATTTCTCTGGACAAATAGGTTGAAATTGGCTTCCTACATGATCAGGCCAGAAATCCTAAATTAGACTACTTTACAAATAGACTGTCATTTAAGTATTATCAAATTTTTGCCAGCACAATTCATGTCAAGCACAGGTTTTTGGGCGCATAAGCCATACATGCTTATGCGTTAAACTCACGTGTTTACACCTCGGCGTTATTTGGTTATTTTGCAATTTTTCTTCTCACAACTTTCTCAGAACCAAGGCATCTTAGATTTATGAGAAAATTTCTTCCACATGCTGTTGAAAAATTTCACTGAAATTTCGGAAACTTATCGTCCATATGTACAACGAGATTTCACGAAGAAGGAATTGGAAAAATCATTAAGAATCATTAGATATTTATCGATATGCTGAGCACTGCCCTTTCAATTTTCTAAAGCAAAAACCTATATTCCATTGCGATTCAGCTTGATCTCATAGATTACCCTCCAATAAAGAATATATAGTTGAAGAGATTCCTTTGGTAGAGAAAAAGAGAAGACACGATGAGCAATTTCATTTAAAACTTTTGCAGTTTCAAAGAAATCGTCGATGTCGAACATTGTATGGTGACGCATGAAGACAAAGCAATTTTCTCCACTCATTTGACCCATCCAGCCAAACATTTCTCAAAATGGATCCGACTGCTGTTTTTCCGAGTAGCCTCAAAAGATTCTCCAACACAGGTCGGATTGTTCAACATTTGTTCAGACGTCCTCAGATGTGGCTGCTCAGGTTGGGAATGCTTATTGTGTCTATCATCATTGTTTTCATGAAAGTAAATGCAAAGAAGGATTCCCCGTGCAGTTCACTTCTCTGTCCTGATCTCGTTTCTGTTCCCTTTGATTTCAAGACATTCATAATGTAAAGGATTTGGCCGCTTCTCTTTTCCTCTCGAAACTGTCCCTTACCATGGTCAATGCTATGGGCGGATCTAGCGTAAATTTTCCATCTGTTGACTTCGGTTTCACCAGCAACTTTGTCAGCATTTCCCAAGTATAAAATCATTGAATCCGATCTTGAATTTCTATTACTGGCTGGTCATCCAGAGATTACACAAAAGTCATCAGATTGTTAACTTTGGAAACCTTAGATGATATGTGCTTGTTGGAATGGATTTCTCTCTGTGATAGATGCAAACATTCGCAGATTTTTTTGACAGTCAATGATGTGACGACACTGAAGAAAAGATTTCAAGTCATGATCGCCATATTTACTCCATGGTCGTTTTGAGATATCACAAGCCCAGATAGAATGATTTCTTTGTAGATTTTAGACAAAATCGTCGTAAGATGTTTGATCTATTCCAATAAAATCTTCCGAATGTGTTTCCATTGCCAGGACATGCACTTGAAAAAATAGCCATACCGGATCGCGGCTTTGGAGTAGTTTGGAGCAGCATCTAGACAGATTAAGGAAATTTGTTTACACTGTGAGATTGCATGTTTTCTTTTCATCCACTTCGTTTGCGATAATGATTGACGTCCCTCATAGTAGTAATGAAGTCAGATTCATGGAAGTGAAGGTTACACAAGACGGAATGTTTAGTTGGGATATAATGCTTTCTACTAAGTCGATGCAATTGCAAATTCAAATTTCTGTATTATGCAGAGGAATGTATTGATGCTATACATTATCATTTCATTTCGGTTGACAGCCAGAAGCTGTACGTGCAATGTACCTGTATGTTTGGTATTCTGCATTGAAATGAATCACACAGGAGACTCATTTCAAACATTCATTTATCTCTTCGATTGGCTACAAAATTCGATCTTTTGTAACACAAACGTTGTTTGGCCTGGACATGTAGAAATGATTTCAAATTTTGCTCACCTATCTGTCCAGAGAAATTTAGAAGTCTATGCATGACATTTCCGGACATAAATCCATAGACTTCTAAATTTCTCTGGACAGATAGGTTGAAATTTGCCTCATACATGTTCAGGCCAGCAATCCTAAATTAGACTACTGCAAATAGACTGTCATCAAGCGTTATCAAATTTTAGAGAACGTATTGCCAGAACAATGCTAGGTCTACTTGTAAGATGCCATAACTCAGGATTGTTGGCCTGATCATGTATAAGTCTGATTTCAACCTATCTGTCCAGAGAAATTTAGAAGTCTATGCATAATGCATGATTTTGCGGTGCTTTCTATGTCCACAAGTTAATAAGTTCCACGAAGCAGGTAATTATTTTCCTGATTGGAAATTATTAACCTAGTGCAGACTTCGATGAAAAAGTCATGCATTATAACAGATAATGCATAGCTTTCTTCGGTCATTATTTGTCATAATAACCTCGAGCCTTCGGCTCTCGGTAATTATAGCAATAATGACCTCAAATCTATGCATTATCTATTACATTCACAGATGACTATTCTTTGATTTCATTCTGTTGTCTCTTTATATGCATGTTGGAGATATTTTATATCCGCTCTAGATAACATGGATATCTATCAATCCGATGTCTATGTGTAAATGAGAAGAATCATGGCAGGGAATTTTTCTAATGTATTTAGCTATAATTAGAGACCCTAAATTTCGGAAAGACATTTTTAAAAATTTCGGTAATTGAAACTGGCTAATCCGAGAAATTTAGCATTATAGCAATAATTAGCATGAATTATTATTTAATCGACACACAAAGAATTAAACAATAAATGCGTATTCAAAATGAGTCTCCTGAGAGCTAGAGAATTAGCATTTACTAGTTAGTTTCCACGTAGTTTTCACTAAGACTATCACTGTCTCATGTCGTAAATTTAATCGAACAATTGCTTGGCAAATCTTTGGAAACTAACATGCTATTGAAAATTTAGTTCAATTTCGAAAACTTATCCCAGATTCGGAAAATCGAAAAACCTGCATTGGTAATTAGTACAGACTACATTTGGTGTCATCAAATAAGCAAAAATAGTCAAATCATCATAATAATCATGAAATCGAGCAACTCAGCTTTAATTGCTACAAAAACTACCTAGCATGATGAAAAGAATTAACCACCAAGTAAATGACTCTAAAGATGCTTTTTGGATGAATCAATACCCGTCATTTTCTAGATAAATGATCAAGTAGGTAGCCACTGCAGTATCAAGTTGACACTCACTATCAGTTGACACTTCAATGTTGACTTCATCATGTAAATTAATGTATTGATGACCGATTTACCATGCCATTATAGTACATCGACGGTCTTGCTCAAGAGGCTGGCGGTTCAGCTATTAGATAATTTATCGTGCACAATTTATAGTATATATTATCCAAGATGCACTGTGGTTGGAACATAGTGGATCTGAAGAAAAAACATCTCTTTGACTATGTATGTGCATGTATCAGTGGAACCATGTGTGTGGAAGCAGTGTTGTGCAACAAAATTGCAGACATCTTGTAAAACTTACAAAAATACAGTCTTGTAGAGGCGGCTGCACACGGCTTTTATGTTTCTCTTTGCATTTTCAAGACAATTCTTGCGAGACTAAAATGCTTGTTCAAATTGATTTGTATTCATCAATGTGTAATGAAGATAATCGCACTGTTTTACAAATTTATTTGGGTGGGCAATTTTGCTACACTGCACTGTATATGCGAAACATCAAAGTTAACTGTAGTTGAAATTTCTTGTCTCGGTTAAATCAAAGTAAGCCGACACCAACATATTTGTGAGTTCTGATAATGTTTTCAACATATCTTCACAGAATGTGGTCTCGCACATCCAGACTGTCGGTAGCATACCTTATCAGCTTACTCATGAACATAAGTAATGGCTGTAAACGGGAGGTTCTTCATTATGTACAATAAAATCCGGTTATCACTCCCTTTAGTTTTGCCGATAAGTAAAATTGAATAAATTGAATAAAAACAACGTGTGTTTTCTACTCGGACGTTTCGGGTCCCGACCCTTTATCAACGAGTTTTGGGTCGGGACAAAACTCTTTAATAAAGGGTCGGGACCCGAAACGTCCGAGTAGAAAACACACGTTGTTTTTATTCAATTTATTCAATTTTACTTATCAGCAAAAACTAAAGGGAGTGATAACCGGATTTTATTGTACTCATGAACAGTAGAAGACGCAGAAATGTGAATAATTTCTTATAATTCAAAGTTGCGTTACATTTTCATCACCACGATCCCACGTTTGCGTATGATACTGAATAACATAACTAGAATTAACAAATATCTTCCGACATTTCAATATTTGATCATCCGACATTGAATTGAGAGTGTTGCATATTTTTCGATCATCAGTGATCCCGTTAAATGGATTAAAATAGCGTGGAGGATATATTTTTACACTATATTTAAACCATGCCTGATCTTTGTATGCAGCCAACACATCCATCAAAATGCGAGATCCTGTAGTCACTTCAGGGCTGCGATGTTCCAATTGTTTTACGATGGTTGAAACAACCTCAACCCAAAGGACTTCGCCTGGCCTTGAATACATGAAAGAGTTCTGAATGTGTCCAAGCGTTGATGGCTTCTTACTAGGTTGCTCTGCTTCCATATCTCCAAGTACTATTCGATAGGGTGTCAGCAGATTTCAAAAGGTCTTACACACTCGGTGTCCAAATCAGCATAATGCCTCCGTAGTGGTACATGTATAAGTATCTAACGGCTTCAGCACGCTGAATGTTTAGCGGCAATGAATCGTAATGCTTCAAGAACCATCGATAATGACGTTTGACGAAGGAATGGCTTAGCTTGTCGGTCCACAGAATGTATTTGGCTTTCGGGAAGCATGTTTTCCATGTTGCAGACCATTTAGACATTTGGGGTGGGAGTTGTTCTGTTTTCCATGACTGATGTATAATGAGTGTTGAAGGCCATGAAGAGGGATACTTCAAGTTACCAGTCTTACTCATGTGTTCTATTTCTGACCAATTTCCAACTATATCGTAATACATTCTATATATTGGAGCACCAGTGGAATCATCATGAAAAACAAAAATTTCCAAAGCTACAAGAAATATAAATACCGCAAAGACAATCAAGAACGTAATCCGACGACTTACAGAGTCCATTTTATTTCCTTCTCAGTAGCATGAAGACAAATATTTAAGCAATACCGCATTGCATTTTAGTTTCAAATATAATCAATATCAGAGTGCCGTTGCTACCTATTAAAACATCAACAGAACCATAGAAATTAACAATACCATAGAAAGTCTACTATTATCTACTTCTATGGACAAAACATAGATGTTTATCGCCGGTAGCTTTATAGATCACTCCAGGGACATCTATGATTGATACAAGATGTCTTATATTGATCATACTGTAGATGTCCCTGATCAGTCATGGACTGCTAGATACGAGCACATAGAAGTAGATAATAGCACTATGGTATTGTTAATTTCTATGGCTAGATATTTAACATGATATTTAAATCCCTACTCTATTAGTGCACCCATGACACATAGAATTCTAAATTTCTCTGGACAAATAGGTTGAAATTGGCTTCCTACATGATCAGGCCAGAAATCCTAAATTAGACTACTTTACAAATAGACTGTCATTTAAGTATTATCAAATTTTTGCCAGCACAATTCATGTCAAGCACAGGTTTTTGGGCGCATAAGCCATACATGCTTATGCGTTAAACTCACGTGTTACACCTCGGCGTTATTTGGTTATTTTGCAATTTTTCTTCTCACAACTTTCTCAGAACCAAGGCATCTTAGATTTATGAGAAAATTTCTTCCACATGCTGTTGAAAAATTTCACTGAAATTTCGGAAACTTATCGTCCATATGTACAACGAGATTTCACGAAGAAGGAATTGGAAAAATCATTAAGAATCATTAGATATTTATCGATATGCTGAGCACTGCCCTTTCAATTTTCTAAAGCAAAAACCTATATTCCATTGCGATTCAGCTTGATCTCATAGATTACCCTCCAATAAAGAATATATAGTTGAAGAGATTCCTTTGGTAGAGAAAAAGAGAAGACACGATGAGCAATTTCATTTAAAACTTTTGCAGTTTCAAAGAAATCGTCGATGTCGAACATTGTATGGTGACGCATGAAGACAAAGCAATTTTCTCCACTCATTTGACCCATCCAGCCAAACATTTCTCAAAATGATCCGACTGCTGTTTTTCCGAGTAGCCTCAAAAGATTCTCCAACACAGGTCGGATTGTTCAACATTTGTTCAGACGTCCTCAGATGTGGCTGCTCAGGTTGGGAATGCTTATTGTGTCTATCATCATTGTTTTCATGAAAGTAAATGCAAAGAAGGATTCCCGTGCAGTTCACTTCTCTGTCCTGATCTCGTTTCTGTTCCCTTTGATTTCAAGACATTCATAATGTAAAGGATTTGGCCGCTTCTCTTTTCCTCTCGAAACTGTCCCTTACCATGGTCAATGCTATGGGCGGATCTAGCGTAAATTTTCCATCTGTTGACTTCGGTTTCACCAGCAACTTTGTCAGCATTTCCCAAGTATAAAATCATTGAATCGATCTTGAATTTCTATTACTGGCTGGTCATCCAGAGATTACACAAAAGTCATCAGATTGTTAACTTTGGAAACCTTAGATGATATGTGCTTGTTGGAATGGATTTCTCTCTGTGATAGATGCAAACATTCGCAGATTTTTTTGACAGTCAATGATGTGACGACACTGAAGAAAAGATTTCAAGTCATGATCGCCATATTTACTCCATGGTCGTTTTGAGATATCACAAGCCCAGATAGAATGATTTCTTTGTAGATTTTAGACAAAATCGTCGTAAGATGTTTGATCTATTCCAATAAAATCTTCCGAATGTGTTTCCATTGCCAGGACATGCACTTGAAAAAATAGCCATACCGGATCGCGGCTTTGGAGTAGTTTGGAGCAGCATCTAGACAGATTAAGGAAATTTGTTTACACTGTGAGATTGCATGTTTTCTTTTCATCCACTTCGTTTGCGATAATGATTGACGTCCCTCATAGTAGTAATGAAGTCAGATTCATGGAAGTGAAGGTTACACAAGACGGAATGTTTAGTTGGGATATAATGCTTTCTACTAAGTCGATGCAATTGCAAATTCAAATTTCTGTATTATGCAGAGGAATGTATTGATGCTATACATTATCATTTCATTTCGGTTGACAGCCAGAAGCTGTACGTGCAATGTACCTGTATGTTTGGTATTCTGCATTGAAATGAATCGCACAGGAGACTCATTTCAAACATTCATTTATCTCTTCGATTGGCTACAAAATTCGATCTTTTGTAACACAAACGTTGTTTGGCCTGGACATGTAGAAAATGATTTCAAATTTTGCTCACCTATCTGTCCAGAGAAATTTAGAAGTCTATGCATGACATTTCCGGACATAAATCCATAGACTTCTAAATTTCTCTGGACAGATAGGTTGAAATTTGCCTCATACATGTTCAGGCCAGCAATCCTAAATTAGACTACTGCAAATAGACTGTCATCAAGCGTTATCAAATTTTAGAGAACGTATTGCCAGAACAATGCAGGTAAAGCACAGTATGTGTCTATATCTATGTACATTGGGAGTAAGGACGCATGAGAATGAATGGTTATGCGTTGAATACATGTGCTGGGCCTCCGCGTTATTAGCCAATTTTTGCGATTTTTCTTCTAATAAGTCTCAGAAATGAGGCATCTGAGATGTCATGAACAAATTTCTTGCACATGCTGTTGAATTATTTCATTGAAATTTCGGAAATCTGATTTATGTACGTATGTGCAGCAAGATTTTGCGAAGAAGTAATCGGAAAAGTCACCAAGAGAAAGGATATATCGATAGCCTATTCTGAGCACCATCCTTTCATTTTTTAAAGCAAGAAGCTATTTTCTCTTAGACAACTATTCAGGTGGATCTCATAGAATAGCCTCCAGCAAAAAATGTATGGCTGAAGCACAGATGCGTTTAATGATAATGCTCCCCATGATAAATTTTATTCAAAAGTTTTGCAGCTTCAGGGATGCATTGCCAACTTAATATTTCTGACAATGCATTCACTACAGGAATCACATTTTTTGCATTTCAACTAGCACCACTGGCATCATCTCAATTATTAGGATTCATATTGAAATCAGTCCTTGCATGCAAGCATTTACATCCTGGATACATTTCATCTTCTGTGTTTGACTGCATGATATTCTATCATTGACATTTCTCAGAGTCTAAAAAACTTCAATAAAGAAATTGTTTTATTTTATTTTCACTCTCTGTGTGATGACGCAAGGAGATAAAATAATTTGCTCCAGTCATTTGACGTGTCCAGTCAAAACACTTATAAAAATAATCCGATTGCACTTTCTCGAGTACTTGTCATTTTTCTCAGAAGGGTCTCCATCACAGGTCGGATGGCTCCATATCTGTTCCAACCTCCTCAGAAGTGGCTGCTCAGGTTGGGAATGCTTATTTAGTCCATCATCATTGTAATCATTGAAATATAAGAAGGAGCTTTCTGTTCCTCTTGATTTCAGGACATTTAAAGTGTGGGAATCGGCGGCTTCTCTTTTCCTCTCGAAATTGTTCCTTAGCATGTTCAATGATATTGGTAGGATCTAGCGTTAATCTTCCGTCCGTAGACTTCAACTGCACCAGCAACTTTATCAGCCTTTCCCAAGTATTACACAACTGAATCCGATTTCGAATTTCTTTTACTGACTGGTCATCCAGATATTGTACAAAAGTCATCAGATTGATAACTTTGGAAAACTTGTGATATATGATACGTGTATGTGCTTGTTGGAATGGATTTCTCTCTACGTGATAGATGCGAGCATTCGCAGATGACGCTGAAGGGAAGATTTCAACTTATGTTCGGCATTTTGTAGTCCATTATTGCTTTGAGATATCACAAACCCAGATAGAATGATTTCCTTGCAGATTTTAGACAAAATCTTCTTTCCAAAGAATCTTCCGAATGTGCTTCCACTGCCAGGACATGCATTTAAAAACGTGGCCCTGCCGAATCGCAACTTTGTAGTTGTTTGGAGAAGAATTTAGACATAAAGGAATTTTGATGGCACTGTCCTTTAGATTACGCTTTTTTCTTTTTTTTCTTTGCACTTTCATTTTTTTCACTTTCTTCAAGCGATAATGATCTATGTACTTCGTGATGGTATTGTCGTCAGGTTCGTGGAAGTGGAGGTCGCACAAGACGGAATGTTTAGTTGGGATATAATACTTTCTACTAACTCGATGCAACTATACAGATTCAAAATTCCTTGTTATGTAGCGGAATGCATTGGTGTTACACTATCATTGTATTTAGGTTGACAACTAGCAGCGGCATATTTATTTGGTATTTTGCATTAGATTGAATCGCACAAGAGACACATCAAATAGTCATCTATCTCTTCGATTAGCTACAAGATTCGATCTTCTGTAACACAACTGTTGGTTGGCCTGAACATGTAGAAAATGATTTCAAATTTTGCTCACCTAGCTGTCCAGAGAAATTTAGAAGTCTATGATAAATCGACAAAACCATGGATATCTAGATGTCCATTCCAAAACCATTGACTTCTATGATATAGCATCTGGACAGAAATCTGAACAGATATCATTGACCCTTCTATACGAAATGAGGCTGACTATTTGAATCGATATCATTCATACAGAAGTTATGTGCATTGTGTTTAGGTTCGTATATCTTCCTTAGTTAAAATACTGAACCACTATATGCCGGTTTGGCATATTGCAGTTCAGAATAAAGAACGTAGATATATGAAAAACATTTTAATCATTCCATTTAAGTCCAAATTTGAATTAGAATTCTATGATGTTGAACAGCAATATGCTTCGTGGGTATATTGCGGTTCAATAGTAGCATATTGCAGTTCAGTTACATAGAAAACCGAACACACAATGATATTACAGTTTAGACATCGGAACCGCAATAAGCTATGGCTTCGGGCCTGACGGCCCTCAGCCTCATAGCATACTGCGGTTCAGCTGTCTAAACTGCAATATTACATTGCATTCTTGTTATTCTTGCTCTGCGGGCGTTGTTAATTATAGTGTTTTTCAAATCATCAGCGATGTTTGTGGAGAAAGGAGAATGCTGTGCACATGCTTTGTGTTTGTGTACCGGTATAAGAATGACAGTAAATTTAAAGACTCTCCACGTACATTTCATTGCTTATCTTTGAAAAACAAGCTGCAAAATCCATCGATAAAGAACAATGTGATTTACTCCGACGATCAAACCAAAATGTCTCATCTTTGGTGCCACAGTTAATACATGCTCACGATTGCTGAATTGGATGGCTACAATGAAATCATTCGATGAGTCTCAATCGATCTTCCTCAGGAAGAAGAAGAAGAAATTTCAATCGATATGGAAGCATAGCTGCTCAAATGTGAAATGAAAACTGACTTTGTTCGTCGCCTCAAATTAAAGTAAAAAATGTTTGAATACGAGTAAGACTATACTCGCACTTTTTGAATTTCGGAGCGACAGAAATCTGATTGCAAGGTTACAGACCAGTATATTCTCCTGAACTCATCCTTGCAATGATCGAAGAATTCAACACAATAAAGATCATGAACTTTTTATCTTATCTTACACAGTGATTTTAGACCTTATATGGATAATGCATACCTCATAGGATGGATCATGAAATTTCATTAAGTGATGCAAAAACAGCACAAGTTTGCAGTGCTATTGCATTATCTTCTATCAGACAATCGAAATGAACACCCTGTATGAATATGGCTATTTCTGAATAACATGCATAAAATAAAGAGTTCAATTCTATCCTGGTGCATGTTGCATCAATATTCTGAGCTTCTATGCGCCACTATGGCATTAAAAGCAAAGCAGCAAACAGATGTAGTGCTTTCTTTGGTGTTCGTTCTTCGAAAGTTCCCGAATGAATAAAGTCATTTCAGGAAGTAAAACCAAAATCAATAACCAATCCGCGAATCAGTGTAGCACTTTGTGTTATTTGATGTGCTGCTTCACTTTGAAAAGGGAAGATATGACCTAATATTTGTAAAAAAAGTGTAAACCTGAAATGCCAGTTTGTTTCCAAAGGATTAATTATTTGACTTTGATTATTGACTAACTCTCTTTTAAAATCTTGCGTGTTCGTAAATAATTTCTGTAAATAGCCTCCAATGATTTATTTAATTCAAAAAATAGTAGCCAGCAGATCTATGTGAATGACATTGATTGATATATGAATAAGTTTCCTCAGATAACTCATTTGCCAATGTGCAAAAGGCGACTGAAAATTCTGATCAGAGTCTCACCAATGGGCAAAGCCAAACTGACAAAGAGACTATAGAAATTATACTTCAAAATTGATGTAAATCGGCATGATCTTCCAGATATAGTTACACATTATCACGAAAATTAATCAACAGCTACATGCTTAAATGCAGCAATATGAAATGCAATATCAGCCTCATCTCGTATACCTGCTATTTTAGATATCTGTCCAGATGCTATATTATAGAAGTCCATGCCAGAACCCATTTAATGTCCGGACAATCTAATGTTATAGAATAGAAGCGTCAAAAATAATTTAATATCTGTGAATTGACAGTTGAATTCTATATTAACGAATTGAACGAATTCTAGCCTATGGTTGGAACATAGATTGATATAAATCCTCGCAATATGTATTTTCCTGTCTTAGGTAGTTTGTACTTGCTATCAGAGACTGAGTTCTATGTATTTTATTCTGAACACATCATTTTCGAGGTCTTTCATCACTTTTTCGGTCAATAAATCGATGCCTGGTCTCCTCGTGACTGATATTCATTTCTGTCTGATATTGACTTCTTCTGATTCTGGGATTTATCCCACGGGATTGGCAAGCTCAATGCATTTACTGATAGTATGCTTAGACCAGCGTAAGCTGAACAATACTAGGCGTTGTTTTAAATTCTTAGACGAGTATTTTGAACGATGCACTGTACAATACAGCTTATGATATCAGAGAGACAGCCTTCTTTTCGCATGCAGACATACACTACAACTAGATCTGGCAATCGTTCACAGTAAACGTTGTCTCATTAAAACCTGTTATGTGATTTTCAAATCGAAGAGCAAATCCCCCGACTTTTGTGACGTCTGGTAAGAGACCGATATTGCACAATAATTGCTTCAAAAATTCATTAAATATCAATGCATTTGCATGCATAACTCTTTCTTTCTCTCGACTGCCTGAACATACATAGTTTTATTTGCTGATATCAATGGAAGTAAACAATTTTTGGCATACTGCATCACAAAGATGCGCTAAAATTAATTCTAGTAGGCCTATATGATAAAAATGTATGAATAAATAATATACTTACATGTAAATTGTAAGACTATCGTGTCTCATGTATCCGTGATAGTTTAGGTCTAATATTAATAATGAAAAAAAGGAAAAGTTTCAAATATAACAATATATTGAAATTTGCAACGATAAAATACGCTTATCTTCATTGTTACTTCCTTGCTGCTCCATTTTCACACAGTCTAACTGCCTAAAAACAGATGTTAACGAATTCTGGGATCGATTTTAATCCCTAAAAAACGCTGATCGACGATGTTGCGACGACTAAATCCGGTTAAAATACGATGATCCCGAGATTGAAGAACTTAATATAGACACCAGCTCTGTGTGGCCTGCTGCCCTCCTTTTCTCCCTACATCGAGCAACGCTGCAGCCGCTTCTTCTCTTTTGATTTTCTCTTACAGTCCTTCATCATTGCCCGCTTATTGTAGTTCCACTCTTTCATTTCTGTATTCAGTATTCTTCCTCCTCAACTGACAAGTCACCATCTTTGTTTTCGATAACTGTCGTCTCCATTGTCCTTTTTAACTACGCTCTTGCTTTTGCAATCCTGATATTTCTTCTCTCCCTCTCGTCTCCAGTTCTTGATGCCAACGCTTGGATGCCTCTATTCTTGCTCTGGCAACTGCCCCGTTTGTATGACGATTCTTTGAATTAGGCCTACTGCATTCTGCGACCTCTTGACGAGGGTTTCTTTTCATCTCTTTGTGCGCCTTCTTTTCTCCTGAATCTGAATTGCCTGGTACTTTTGGATGTAGGTCATATTACTTATGATCCCAAAGTCCAAAGTCGATGAAATTTGAATTGGTTATCGAAATGTGTAAAAACTATAAGTGACTAAAATTGAGCAATATCGAAAAATGTCTAGAGCCTCCAGGAGCTCTCCCTTCACCGAGTAAAATTGGTTTTAGGGGGCAGCGTGAATACAACCGTGTCGATGAGGGAGGGGAGACAGGAAGCAAACAGGCCGAAAATCTTTGAGATCTATTTATTCTATCCAGTATAGCATGGTATAGCTCTAAATCGTACTTTCAATTCTCAAAATAAACCTTACTTCAAACAAAGTGGAAAGAAACTGTGTCTTTCAATTTTCATCTCTATTATTTGTTTCTCGCTCATTATCATAGCCGCATGGATGAAACAATAGCATATTACTTCCTGAATACTGTCGGCTCCTTCTATTCCTTCCATAAAGTTAATAAGCTATGGAATCCGATTGCAAGTGAATATGCATATATATATTGTTACATACTTGAGATTTTTTAATTCAATTAATATCACCTCACTTCAATTTTCTTAGCTTCATCAGATTTGTCCGATAAGCAGGCCTGATAATATTTATTTCTGATCGAATAGAAGTTCATGTCGGCTCCTTTGACTATTCATTTTCCGTTTTGATTCCACTCTACTTTGGGCTTAATTAAGGTAGAAAACTAATCTTCTGGATGACAACTTGACAGCCTGTGTGTTAAGTGTAAAGGAACTAAATTAGAAAATAAATTGGTAAGTATTTTAAGTCATTGCTTTAAGAAGCGCCGGAACGTATAAAGTGGGACTCAAGAGTCAGCAGTAGCAATAATCTAGCAAGTACCACACTAACAGCAGCCCTGCACTGCCATTGTGGACCCTAATTGTTTACAATGGATGCAGGCGTACAGTGACACTCCATTAAGCCGACAAGGGACGTAGCTACTCTAATGGAAAAGTCCTTACACCGATTCGCTTGCACTTGTATCATGCTGATTTCGAACAAAACCAGTTCTGTTAGCAATCCTCCACGTTATAAGGAAAGGTTTCATTTGGGCGGGTGCAGTTAAGATTAGGGCCTTTAGCTATCATAAATAAAATATATTGTTTGACTTGATTAATGTTGGAATGGTTCAATTTGAAGAGAGACTTTCAATTCCTGCATGCCATAAACTTGCACCTCCCACCGAAATCCATCAAATTAGCTTTCAAGCCAATGTTTCTCAACCTTTATTTATCGCGGACTATGCGCTCACCCCACGTGAACTACGTCGACTAATACCTATCTAAATAAGTGCGGATCTATCATACGTAACGGCGACTATTCAATCGTGCCGAAATACAATTTTGCATTTTTGTCTCAAATTCAATCTTCGACAGATGATGTACCGTATTAGTTCGGGAGCCAGCGTGAAGTTGTGCAGGGAACGAGGTAGTACATAAAACTTTCACATAGCATAGTACACCTCTAACCTACTGCAAAACTTCGCGTCTGCCGGATCAGATCATTTGCTTTTCAGAAATAGAGAGGATAACACAATCCTATGTATTTCCAGTGGTAAAATTGTGACATTGAAGGTGTTGACTCCATTTTTTCGAATTTTTGCTCATAAAAGTTACACAAATTGGTATTTTGTTGAACTGGTTATTATAGAAATCATCTACACATCATGATCATTCAAATGAGTTATCATTCAGTGACAGAGGATGAAGTAAAGTGTACAAACAGACACTTTTCGTTAGAGTATATCAACAATTTTCCTGAAATTTCTATGTTAAAATTTGCAGTTGCACCAACGAAAAGTGTCTGTTTGTACACTTTACTTCATCCTCTGTCACTGAATGATAACTCATTTGAAAGATCATGATCTGTAGATGATTTCTATAATAACCAGTTCAACAAAATACCAATTTGTGTAACTTTTATGAGCAAAAATTCGAAAAAATGGAGTCAACACCTTCAATGTCACAATTTTACCACTGGAAATACATAGGATTGTGTTATCCTCTCTATTTCTGAAAAGCAAATGATCTGATCCGGCAGACGCGAAGTTTTGCAGTAGGTTAGAGGTGTTCTATGCTATGTGAAAGTTTTATGTACTACCTCGTTCCCTGCACAACTTCACGCTGGCTCCCGGACTATATGTCCTGTTGTAAGAATGATCGCCAGACAGATGCTGCTAGTAATTACGAAACCTATAGAAAAGCAAAAATAATGGAGTTGATTTGTGCTAATAGCCTTGCGGGTATAAAATAAAAATACTCTGTTGAGAAAATTTTCGATTTAATCTTCGTCAGACTCTCACATTTGATGGCCAACATATTTAGAAATTTATTGAAGCAAAAATAATATTATTAATGTAGCGCAACACAGCAGCACGTCAACTGAGCGAACCAATAGGAATATCGCGTTCTTTAGCCAACCGTGAAAATCGAAAAACACAGTGCGTTACGCTGATGGCGACTGACTGAATTGTAATTTGCATTAAGTTGCGTCAGCGTAGTCTCACATGAAGGTACATGACCTGTGGATGCCTTCTATGCTAATCACATCGAAGAAATACTTCTTTGACTCTGAGACAGCGTCATCACATTAATAGTCCAAATTGAAGACAAATGAAGACGCCTTTGGACCAAATCCGCCATTGATTGAGCGTTTTATACCAAAAGCGATCTTCAGTTCACATTAATTTCGCGGACTAAACTTAGCTATCCCGCGGACTAATCACGCGGACAGGGGGTGGAGAAACACAGTTTTAAGCCATCTTAACTTTGCGACCGTTGAGAAATATATGGGATAAGAATGTATCAAAAATCAAATGTTCCACGACGTACATCTTTCTATTAAAACTTTCTATTAACACTTGTGTTGAGTCTTTCTCTCGCGTTGGAAATCCTAGATTACGCCAGATGAGAAATAGGCCTTTACGAATCCGCTTTAAAAATCTTGCTGATAAACAGAGATGCCTTAAAAACTCAAAGCTATTAAAGAATCATGAACCTTACCGTAAAGTGTTTATTCGTCCAGACCTTACTCGCTCCCAATTGGAACGGAATAAGTGTCTTCAACAGAAACTGAAAACTAGAAGAGAGACTGGATTGGATGTTGTGATCCGTAATGGAAAAATTGTTCTGAGAAACCAGAATACAGACTGACGTCGACCTTGTCTTCCATCTCTCTGTCTCACCAACGCTCGGTCGATTTTCAACAAGATGGACGAGCTTAATGCTTTTGTTTCTCGCTATAATTCTGATATAATCTGCGTAACTGAGAGTTGGCTGAATGACACTGTTCCAGATTCAAGTGTTACTTTGAGTGACTATTCCTTTTTTCGCTCGGATCGTCCTTCAAGTCGTCAAGGTGGTGGTGTTTGTGCATGGATAAGAAGTGTTTTTTTGGTAACAGAGATTCCCTCAAAATCCTGTAGTGATTTAATGGAATACCTTCTCTTGCACCTAACACGTGACAATTTCGCCTGTCTTCTCCTGGTTATGTATTCGCCTCATGTGCTATGCCCCTAATGCAATTAGGCGGTCGATTATAATTGAGTAAAATACGATTAGATATCAATATTCAACATGTATATTTTGAACTGCAATATCTTTCTCAGGTAATCTACTGCAGTAGATTACCTGGGAGTAGATTACCTTTAATGTGTTATAACACACTTTAACGATTGAAACAGTACTATGATTGAAAACTAAGTTCTGACTCACCGAAGCGAAAAGAATTAGCTCTTAAATGCTCCATGAGAGCTAGAAGATGTGCCAGATTCAAAAAATTGAAGACGGAATTGTCTTAGACTTCTAAACCACTAATACACTCTTACAGATAACTAATAAATTATTAATAATTACGAGATGAGTCTGAGCTTAGTTTCCAACCCAATACAAATAATAGAGAAACACATCATAAAGTGCAATTGTTAAAAGTACATCCATAAAAATTGATAGACTTGCTTTCTCGTGTGTTTGTGTTGTTTGTAGATACAACATTGTTTGTTGTAGCTTCATATGATCCATACAGCACTTTCGACATATCTTTCTCGAATACCTCGGCATGAATGTAGGCACTATCTGCTTTTTCATTGATTCGACCTGTTTTGAGTGCTGCAACCTCCTTGGATATGCCGCCTTGTACAAGTCGAGTCTTAGCAGTGCGTCGTAAAGAAGTGTTCGTAAAGAATTCGCCGTCTTTTGCAATATTTTTCATCAACGTTTTAGTGGTATTTTCAATTTTATGAATCCCCATTGGGCAGCGTTTGTACCAAACAGCTCCTTTTATTTGATGTTTCTGTAAGGGCGTCAGATAAAATGCTTTGCACGCACCATCTGGTCTATGTCGAATGTACTCTTTATATAATTTGATCACACATCGATCTGGGTTGTCCGTGTTCTGATAAACTCGAGTCTCTTTGGGGTCCATTCTGGCACATTTTAATCCATAACGCTTGTTTTTTGACATTCTTTCAACGTATTTCAAATATTCTTTATCATCACTGTCTTTACAAAGAATTAATTGAGATTCGTCTCCAAATTCCATATCATGATGTTCTTTAGCCGCTCTAAGGCTCAAATGAACTCCCAAATGATAAATAAGTGTGTGGATTAGCTGATCTGGATTTGAAATTCCAAAACTACCATTTTCCCACAATTCGTTCTCTTGTTCTAGATCAATTGGCAATGCTCTTTTCTTTGGTTTTACGTTACCGCGTTGAGCTGATTTTTTCATCTGAGCATCAAGGGAATCACGAGCACTTTTGAAATCAATGTCCGTAAAAATAGAAATTTTCCATTTCATTTCTGTAATGAAATATAGCTGTAGCATCGCACCAATGCCTTTCAACGATTCTGGAGGATACATATCTCCATCAACCTTTCTGACCTCAGCGAAGAAGTACTTCAAACAGTGATTGAGATCGTTTGGTGTAAATTCTTTCACATTTTTATATACTTTCAAAACATTATCGTCAATTCTTATTTTCCAGTGGTCATGCCAGGTGACAAATAGCTTGAATGCCCATCTCATCTTATTCCAAGTACTTTTTGGTATTCTATTATCGATATCAGAATTAACTTCTTCCTCTGACATGTTTACAAATCTCGACGTCATTCCTATGTCATTATTAGTCAAAAGTGAAGAAAGGAATGCTTGCTTAGATAATTAAGCTGTTTCAAAATTCATGAATTCAAATATGAAATATATCCATGGAGTCATGAGATATCATTCAGCGAACACATAGTATTATTACACTGACTTCTATGTATCACACAGCTCAAATCTACTCATATGATGCTATGGTATTCTCCGAGCCGAAGGCGAGGCGAAGGCGAAGGCGAAGGCGTAGCATCATATTCGTAGATTCTGACCGTGTAATACATCGAAGTCAGTGTAATAATATTACGTATTTTCCTCACGGCCAAAGTATGAACACAAGTGCTAAGTCAGCATGTTTTGGTCACATTATCGGTCTGCTTGATGAACAATTTGACATTTATTTGCATACATACCTTTATGTAGTCGGAGATTTCAATCGAGTGGATACTACCTTACTGGAAACAAGCTTCGCCTTGGTAAATGTGGTGCGCTCCCCAACCAGATGAAATGCTGCCCTTGACCTGATTCTCGTGCCCGAGGAGTTATCGTCGGAATACCATCCTCCCGCGATTTATGCACCATTGGCCGCCAGTGATCATGCTGTTCTGCACTTAGCGGCAATTAACTCGGCACCTGTAATTTATCCAACTCAAAAAGTTTTGGACTTGCGTGATTCAAACCTTAGCCCTGTTGCGCTTCATCTGCAATCATTGGACTTTCACAATTTGTTCTCTAGTCTAAATCTACACGAAATGTGTGCTAGATTTTATGAAATCTTAAATGACTGTCTGTCATCCTTGCCTTATGACATCATTATTTGGAAGCCCAGCGACAAGCCATGGATCAGTTCCAATATCAAAGTTCTGATAAATAAACGCTACAAAGCGTATCGCTCTGGTAACTGGGACTTGTACATACACTATCGTGACAAGGTAAAAGAAGCCATACTTACAGCTAAAAGTCTCTGGGCTGCTCGTCTCCGAAAAGAAGACTCCTCAGTCTGGAATATACGTGAAAAAGTGCTAGGAAAGTCTCGTGAATGTGACTGGATAAGAAACTGTGAGGCAAACCTTCCCTTACACCAAGTGCTTGATAACTTAAATGATACATATATATCTTCCATGACATCTGATCCTGCGTCCTGTCCGCTGTCTTCGATTGTGATACCCTTCAACTTTTGTGAACTTGAGGTGGAGAAACTCTTACAACTGGTCAATCCTAGAAAGTCTCCTGGACCTGATGGTATTCCGTCTATCGTCTGGGTCAAATTATCCAATGAACTCGCGGCTTCACTCTCTGATCTTCAATCGTTGCCTACAAACTGCAAACCATCCATCACTTTGGAAACAGGCCGACATCATACCGATCCCGAAAACGAAGAGACCTAGCCTCACGGAGACTCGACCTATTTCGCTGATGTCGATGCCTGCAAGAATCTTCGAACGACAAGTAGTGAAACGGTTTTCCAATGAATTCTATAGTCGAAATGATTTCTCGCAATTTGCCTACAAGGCTAAAAGTTCAACCACATGTGCACTTGTATACTTGATTGATTTCATCGCTAATGCTCTGTCATCCGGTCGCAATAAAGCATGTCATCTTATCGCTGTTGATGTCGAAAAAGGTCTTGACCGCGTGTCTCACCGCTTGCTGATTGAAAAAATGCTCAAAGACAAATTTGATCCCTATCTCGTTGCGTTCATCGCAAACTATTTAGGAAATAGATCTCAAAGAGTTCGGTGGAAATCAACTTACAGTCACTCTCAATGGATAGTAAGTGGTGTGCCACAGGGATCCTCGGTGGGTCCAATTTTATTTAGTTATTTTATGTCTGGTCTCAAGGTTGACTCAAGTGCTTGTTTGATGAAATATGCTGACGATATTGTGTTATGTACCACGATTTCCCGTGACTCGTCCAGCGATAATATTCACTCAACCTATGATCAAGTAAAGAGTTGGATGACCTTAAACAGCTTGGCCATTAAAACAACCAAAAGTCAACAGATGACGGTAACAGTAGCACCTTGTGAGCTATCCAATGAATGGCAGATAAACGAGATTCCTACAGTTAAATAGGTTAAAATCCTTGGGATAATTGTTGACCAACATCTGAGATGGAAAGCTCATATTGAATTTATCTCCAAGAAAGCCTCGACCAGGTTGTATGCATTAAGAACGCTTAAACCGTTTCTGAACAGGAATGAGCTCTTCAATATCTACAGTGCCTGTGTACGAGCTATCCTGGAGTACTGTGCTCCCATTTTCGTCGACGTAAGACAGTATCAGACAGATATGCTAGAAAGGGTACAGGCTCGTTGTCATCGGATTATATGCGGATCATCGTCTACTTGAGAAAGCTCACTATTCATTCCATTATTCTATCGCCGACTGATACTTGGTTGGAATATGTTTGAACAAATGTTGACTGATCCAGATCACCCACTTCATTCTCTTGTGCTGCCGCGTTTGCCATACTCAAGGAAATTCCGTTTGCCGACATCTTCTAACTTACTTCTCCAACGATCGTTCATCCCATTCATGTCAAAGCTCAGCAACTCTGGCTTCACAGTGTAAATGACTTACTCACTTCTATAATGACCCTATGTAAGTTTATGGCGATATTCATTTGCTTCTTGTTATGTACTTCATTTTGATAATTTGTAACTGTTCACTTCTTGCTTTGTTCCCCCACGATTTTTATTATTGGGGGTTTATGAAAATAAACGTCATTATTATTATTATTATTATTATTATTATTATTATTAAAACAGTGCAATACACTGCCGATATTTCACGACCACCTCGGATCGCAACTTCAGGACAGAGACTGACATCGATATCTCTAAATGAACTGAGCATCAATCATTCGCTAGACAATTTGACAGTCGAAATAGATAAAGAACAATAAAAGAAGAATTAATACAATACGATAATAGCAAATGAAGAGAGTAAAATCAGAAAGTTACAGGTTATTGTATTCAGAAGAGACAGTTAATTCACAGCGATTTAAAGTTTGTCGGTTTTTTGAATGTCATGCTTCAATGAAAAGTCTTTTGTAGTACCTAGTTGCTCTCAGTTTCCAGAATTTTTGGTACTTCTATTCTTTCCCCACGCTTTCGTTGTTGACACCCGTGAGTGTTGCATCTTCAGCGATCTTCTGCTCTTAAGTGCAGTTTCACTACCGTCACAAAAGCGTTGAGTGTGTAAAATTCCTCTGGTTTGTAGAAAATTTGCAGCACTTGCGTTGTCCCTCACTGGGACAACAATCCCACGACGTTCGTGATCACAGCTGTATCTTGTATTCTAACTGGGTATCCAAGGGACCAATCCTTCATCCCAGGGAGCAAGTAAGACTTCTCGGTGGTATGAGCAAGTAAGGCTGCGCTTACACGTGCAACTTGATCGCTGACACTTTTCGATACATGATGACTGCAGGGACACGAATTTTCCGCGCTGGAAAACTCGAAATTCCGCGGTATTCCGCGATAATAAAAATGCTGCATTTGCTCAAAGTCAAGAAAAAATGTTAAGACGATTTTTTCTTTTCTTCTCTAATTAGAAAATAAAAATGACAACAATCACTACTATAGCATATAATTCGATACGGAAACAGGTGCTTGCATGACAAGATATTTACAAAAAATGCTAACACAAATGCAACAGAAAAATTCATTAAATGCAACGAAATTAAAGATTATTAAAATACAGACTCAGCAGCCCTGAAATATTCTCCTCTCTCCTCTGAGCAGAGAATAATTGATTGCACGCACTCACAGCCTGTAGACATGGCGAGCAAACAGATAATTTTCGAAGGCACAATACAGGGTTGGAAAAAAGTTCTTGCTAAAATCTTAACGAAACAGACACACACTCGATCATTGCTTCTCGGGACAACGAGGATGACACACGCAGCGTGTGCGTAAGATTGCTTGACATTTCCTATCTATCGAGCTATAAAAATATGGTCAGTGGAGGTAGCGCACTCGCACACATTTTAGCCATTTACCTTCTGAAGTGTAACTATTTCGTCTCTGATTGGACAACGAGTTAACATAAGAAATTGTTGAATGAATTATAATTTGAGTTTTTTATTATAGAGACAAAGATAATATTAATCACACGAAATTAAAATAAAATTGACTTATGTAGTGAAATAAATGAAATATTTGAAATAATTCGTATGGAAGCAATCACCGATTTTGACGTTCGATATATCATATACAAGCTTAGAAAATTTCATTTTCCGCGGCATGATGCATATTCCGAGGTTTCCCGCGGAATTCCGCGGCCCGCGGAAAATGCGTGTCCCTGAATGAGTTAGAAAAGAATGGACAAACAATGGAAGTAAAGGGATGCCTTCAATAATCGTGCTTCGTGCGTCACCACACAATAGGAATCTAGCGAATGGTGATCAAGAGAAATCCATCTCATCAGCTTATCATCCTCTGAGTGTCAGTACAAATGTCACCTTAAGTTGCGCCTTGTTCATATTTGGCTGACACTTTTTACTGACAGGATGATAAGCTGGTGAGATCAATGCATTTCTCTTTATTACTATTCGCTTAATTGTTTATGTCCGGTGACGCACGAAGCACGATTATTGAAGGCATCCCTTTACTTCAATTGTTTGTCCATTCTTTTCTGACTCATCGTGGATCTAAAAGTGTCAGAAATCAAGTTGCACGGGTAAACGCAGCTTAAGACTTCATTGTGATGTTGTGCTACAACTCAGTAACAGATCAAATCTAGTCTAAATCCAATGTGACAAAGTTTAACATTATTGCCCAATACCAGAAAACCAGAGATAATTTTAAATTTTCTTCTTGATTATTCATTAATGACATGTAATTAGTCTAAATACAAAGAATATAGAACTTTACATTCGAGAAAGATCAAATTTTAGGGTGTCCTTTTAAAAGGACGCTGTCACTTTCAGTCCATCCGAATGAAAAAATAGGGAAAAATGTCATTGGCACTCATTGCACATGATAAGAACGAAAACATCCAATGTGCAAACCCACATCACATTTTGAGCAGGTAACCTTAGATTTGCCATTGTGGCATCCTTGACATCGTCTTTGCGACTGTTGTTGTATCGGCCAGTGGTCTTTTCCATCACAACGGTATCCGTTGGAAATATTCGGATTTCTTGTGATAGCTTTGATAGCAATTCGTTCAGGTAACTTCTTGAACAAAGTGAGCACCAATGTTCTCCGAAATTGCAATTGTGTTAGTCCGAGACCAGCATCACGACTTAGAATCCACGCATTATTGACGCAGCAGTCAACCAAATAGCAAAATATGGGCCAGTACCATTTTCGTTGTCTGAGCCGTGTTCGATAAACTGCAACATTGCTGTAGAGTTGGTCCACGTCGCCCTGTCCACGAATTGTTGTAGGATTTAATCACTGTCGGTATTGGAATCGAGATTCTCTTTTTTTCTTGCCCATTCCATCTTTGCGTCTGCCTGCTTCCCGTGCTGTGATAATTCGACAAGACACACACTGTATTGTTATCCTTCCAAACGGTCAGCAAATTTCCACCTCCTGAGAAGGAGAATGAATCACCACGGTTTATTTCCTTTTCTTGTACACGGAAGTTCACTGGACTTGAAGGGATTCGATTTTTTCTTATCGTCCCGGTAGCGCATATCTTCTTATCAGCCAGTTCAGCGAATAGAGACACGGACGTAAAATAATTGTCCATAAAAACCTTGCGTCCCAAATTTGGCGGTATTGAAGATAAGTCAATCAATCGGAGAACAACAGATCCACCCAATCCAAATTCTTTCATTGTACACGTATTTGATACCAATGCGGATGACTTGCCAGTGTAAAGTTCAAACGAATATAAGTAACCATCTGAGCTACAGAGGCACCAGTTTTTGTAGCCCTATCTTATGGGTTTTCCTTTTATAAACTGTTTACTGTAGTGACCTCCATAGTACGGTATCATCGATTCGTCGATCGACAAGTTCTCCGTAAGTTTTCGATTTTCAAGAAATTTCTTTTCCAACAATTGAATAATTGGTCGTAATTTATGAAGTCGATCATCATTTGATTCATGGGCGCTAAAATGAACGTAATGTAGAATATTCTCGAATCTTGTGCGGCTAATTTTCTGTGCAACAATATTTGGGATATCATTCTCACCAGACCAAAGTAGGCGCTTGTTGGGAATTTTACAATATCCAGAGTGAAGCATGACTGCCAACAGGCAATAAATATCTTCTTCCGTAAAAGAAAAATCGGCATTTTCCGTTCCTGCAAAAAGATTCGATTGTGAGACAATGAATTTGATAGCTGTGTTGTCTAGAAATCTCGTAAAATAGTCATAAACAGATGATTCATCGTTTGGTATATCTTTTCTTTCATCGTCCGGAAAATCAACATTGAAATTACATTCAAACACCTCCGTTTCTGACCAAATCTTTCTTTGTTTCTTTAAACGATGGTCTTCAATCGAATTATCGAGCTCTTCATTTTCACACTCCTGTTCAATTACAATTTCAGCCGGTGCATTCATTATTCCATGTCTAACCTTATTAATATTGTTTCCAACATCTTCGGAATCACTATCTTCGTCAGTAGGCTAATAACACCATCTTCTACAGGAGGTGTAATGACGATAGATCTTATACGAGAACTCCTCCTAAGGCCATCCACTTCATCAATTGCTTCAGCCAAAGTTGATTTGTAAAGATATTTTCGATATCGCTGCACCCTGAAAATGAAGACAAAGGTATCAAACTACTGCTTTTCAAATACAAGTGTAATAAATCAGTAGTTATCGGTTCACTGCATCAAGCGAGACGGTGGCCTAATGGATACGTGACTTGGTAATGGACCTCACGGTTGTGAGTTAGAGTCCCACAATTGACATATTTTTTATTTCACTCCTGGCCCATTATGCATACATTTTGAGTAAATTAGGAAGTAAAATAGGCCTACTACGTATAATACTCAAATTATTTCTCAAGTATATACATGTATATAAGGCTTCCCAAAGCATTTCATAGGACGTTTATGGGTATATACAGTATGTTGATAAACTGTTATCGAATTATTCTGCTTTAGATGTTTAGTTACATTGTCTGAATTTCTAAAGCAAGATTATAGTCGACACACGACTAATCAATTTTAGAATTATGACATATGTGAGTGACTCAAGTGACAACATCCTTTAAAAAGGACGGCAATATAAAATTTATATTTTCTATGTTATAAAATAGATTTTTTTGCTGTTTCTCTCCATGATAATATTTATAGTTATATGCAGCAATCGTAAATGACAAAACATTTGCAAAAAGTAAATTGCGTTTTTGATGCAAGAGCATGAAAACAAAAAATGGACTTACTCGTCTTCCGCCATTTTAACCAAAAGTTCAAATCAATGACAAAAGCAGAAACAGCTGTTTAACCGGAATAAAACAAACACATATATGAGTTTGATATATCTAATGAATGAATATTGCATAAAACCATTATACTACTGAAAATTCTTCAGTAGAGACCGGCTTGAGTAAAATGATTTTAGCGTCCTTTTAAAAGGACGCTGTCCCTAACGGGTTAACGAAATTTCGTGAATTGGAAAATATGGGGGGGGGGAAAATAGAAGGACCGATTTTATGCTTCATCCCACATGATGACATGACAACTCTCTAATAGCATGTTCTGCAACTGCAGACTTCTTGAGACGTAAGGTTGAGTGTTGCTGACTAACTCACGTTCCCAGACTGTTGCCAGACTGTCCAATGTAAAATTCATCACAATTGTTACAAGACAATTTGTAAACTATTCCCCTCTTTTGAGAAAACTTGATGGGATCCCTGGGAGGTGAGCAGGAAATTGCGAATGCGTTTACAAAATCTGTAAAAAGATTTTACATCATATGGGCGAGGAATTCTAGCTATGGCTTCTGAAGTCTTAACCATACAACATACGGAAGAAGTCATGTGTTGAGCAGACCGAACATTAGTGAACATATTGTGTTCAACAAACTCAGGGGCATAGCCATTGGCATTTTTACAAATTTGTCATTTCTTTAGTTTGAATATTATAATATGTTTTAGTAGAAACATTCACGTCGTGGAACATTTGATTTTTAGAAAATTCTGTCCGACTGTACAACCATGTTTAAGGGAATAATAATGATGTGTTGCAAGCCTAATGGAAAATAATATGCATGCACCTAAAAATCACTACTATAGATAGAAGGTTGTTGTTACGATTATTAAGAACATTTTTGATAAACCAAGAAGTTTCGCTTGGAATCAACGTTGATTATTGGAACAAACTTGAAATTAGCAATGTTCGTTACAGTTAAACAAAGGACTGCTCCATCTCTTACAAAGTATCTTTTACAGTCCGCAGTGTTTCAATATCTGGGTTGCTTCTTACAACCTGCAAGGGTTGTATTCCAATTCGTCCAAGAATGATATGTTCGTCTTGGCGTTTGCATACTAGCCAACTGTTTCAATTTGTTTCAAATGAATGGGAGGAGGCTCTAAGTTTGCGAAGATAGATGCTATTAGATAATTCAATGATTGGGAACAACATCACGTTAAAAGAATTTTCAGAAGAATAAGCGATGCTTCACAGAGAATTTCAAGTTTCTTTCCAAATTTTCGTAATTGTATAAAAATATTTTGTTCAATGTGATTCAAGTTTTCTTCAACCTCTATAGTCAAGGTTGCTATAGGGCTTGGGTTCTCCTTTTTTTTACCACAAACCCCAACCCCCAACCAACCCAAGCAAGAATTTTGATGACCCAAGCCTAGCCATATTAAAAATTGCAGTACCATAGAATTGCATCCTACGTCTCCTAGAGGGCTTGGGGGCGATGTCCTCTTGCAGATCGTCCTCGAGATCGACTCGTCCATAAGTTAAAACCTGATTCATCAATGTAGATAATGTGAGGATCCGCTGGTGTGAGCCATTCCGCGTGGGCTCGGCGAGCAAGTTTGACATCCATTCTGTTACGATCTGCAGGTGGTGACTCCAGCTTCTTCATTGTGATGAGGCTACCTCTTAGCACGCGATGGACTGTGGACTCACTGAGACGAGGACTGTCTGGTAATTGGAGTCGAAGCTCTTCGCTGAGTTGTCGCAACGTGTAATTAGGGTGTTGTTCGACAGTTCCAACAAGGCAATCAATCATCTCTTGAGTTGCAAGCTGTCGTCGTCCACCCCCTCTTTTCCGTACCATTACCTCACCATCTTCCAGATAGCGACGTATTGACCAGGCTGTCCCTCGCGGAATGTTAAGCGCCGCAGCTACCTCTACATAGTCCGAGTTTGGATTCTCATAGGCATCCACAAGTCCTTATTATCCAGCAACGGTATCATTCTTCTTCGTCTCATTTTTCCAACTTTGCGCGCTCACAGCGCCGGCTGTCCTTAAATACTGCATCATGTCGTAACGTTTTGACATTGCCGATCAACACTCACCTTATTGCCATTCAGTTTTGCAAGCGCCAGTAGAGCAATGGGCCTACGTCGCAATAAAGTACAAAAGGACGGAATGTTTTGTTTGTGCCGTTAGTCTCTATTGTTATGCCGTTAATCATTGCATATTGACGATATTCTATGCAAAATGACGTAATTAATTGAGGAAACGCCGTTATTTCCTGCAAAAACCTGTATAATCATGTGAAATAGTGTCGAAAAAATAGCACGAGACCGAGAGAGAAAATATTGGACTTACGCAGACTTACAGCAGAAGTTTTACTTCGTCTTTTAGGTTTGGGCTTGGGTTTGACACCCAAGCCTTGGGTAGAAAACCCAAGCAGCAACCTTGCTATAATAATTACATACACGATGCCAGAGGTAAGCGATTTTAAAGCCTGTTGCTGCATAATAAGAGTGCGTGAGAAAGGAATAGAGAGTCTGGGTTTGCTGTTCCTGCTTTCAAATAAGATAAAATGAATTTTCCAGAATCCTTCCTGTTTAGAACGTCTGCCTGAGATATTTTTGTGCGGTCTCCAATAAGACAGCTTACATTAAGGGCCCTATTGTCACATTGAATAACAACATTGAATAATAGCTTTCTGTCTGAATCATCATTGTATTATGGTTAGCACATTTTGTATTGTCTGAATGTTGAACCTGCAATATGCCTGACTGTGGCTCAGTCATAGACAAACTCAATGCAATGTCCGTGCAATTCTCCGTACAATTCAGATACCAGAGATGCAATATGCTGCGGTTTCGGGCGCTCAGCCGTCAAGTATCTGGACTATAATATTCACAGAATTAGACAGGTCGTCTCTTCTTCCGTTTGACTCATAGAAATAAACTGTTTATCTGAAGTTCGCTAGAATGGAAATTGACTCAAGGTCGCGGCACATCCGGGGGAACTAAGTTGGGGCATGAATAACCAATGAAAAGCTTCGATTTACTGATGTGACTGATTCTAACCCAATGATACAGACGTTGGCAGGTGCATCTAAGTGAAAATGCGTGCGATTTATGTGCCGTTATTGTGCATTGCATGAAGCTTAATTTCCATTCTAGAGGTTTTATTGTTGTCAATTTCTATGGTTTGACTAGAAGGGAAGCATTGGAACATGTTACGTACATGAAATGGCACAATCTCCTGACTAAATACCATAGCAATCGAACAAGTTGCAGTCAGTTCAACATTAAACACGCCAAATTATGCAAAGTTTCAGTGACTGTTATCAGCCAGATCACACAGCAAAGAGACACAGACGATGTCAAGTTCTACAGAGAAGTTTGTGAACGTTTTTTCATGCGCCTGCTAACTTTTTTAAAAATGATCGGAGAGCCCAACATTATCGAGAAAACTTTTGCGCAATGATCTGAATTCTTCGAATCTGAAGGAGTCGTGGCAATCGGAGCATTTTGAAGGAATTCAGAGCAATCCGCAAGCGACGCACGACTATTTAACCTATCTCTGTAAGGTATTAAAAATTTCTTTTTGCCCACCTATTAAGTTCCTGCATGTGCCATGTGTTTGAATCAGTTTGCACTTCTAGCAAAGTGATACGATTAAACAATCCAATTCTGTGATAATATTACATCGCAATTTCATTTTTGCTGACTGCTGTTACACCCTGTCAGGGGCGATCACTGCTATGAGCTGTCGCTGCGTTGCGTTCGGTGAAAATTGTTGTTGTCAAATATGACAAGCGGGCTCTATAGGCCTGTAATAGTTCAAGAAAAAGCATGTTAACTAGCCCTGAATTTCAATAGTTTTTGGAGTGGGTTCATCTTGTGCAGACAAAATCGCAGATCAAAATCTAGAAAAATATATTTAGTGGAATACTTTGAATTTTCCAGTTTCTTGAAGTCGGTTTTCCACAGTTTCTTTTAGAAATAATATGACCGGCATGTGGCCTCAGCATAGAGCAAGTACATGTATATTGTAGGCAGAGTGTCAACTCAAAAACGTCAGCATATGGTGAAAATGTTTGTCCCGAAGGATTTCGGAGGCAATGTTCCAGAGGCCTAAAAAGGATATGATCAATTCCTAAAAAGGTCTATGTTTACAAATTAATCTAGTGTTTTCATATTATCTATTCGATCCTTCAGATTTTTATACTTAAGTGAGTCATATCAGATTTCAATTAAAATGAAACCTTTTATAACGGGAATCTTAAAACAGTTGACGCAAAATGAAATTAAGTTCATTATCAAGGAAATTTCGTGAACAGATCTATTGCTTAAGGTTCATACTCATATGGCAAATTGAAAAACTATGCTGCTTCTCGACTCAGTTATCAAGTTTGCTAACTTAGGTAAGTCAGTTAACCGCGGAGTTGAATGATCACTGGTGACCCATAAAAATGATGATGTTCAAGGGCAAAGCTCTCGGCACTACTGCAGTTTAGTGCACCCTCTATGAAAGAGACGGAAACGCGCCTACTGCAGTTTAGTGCACCCTAAAGCAACGGCGCATTCTCCCGCAAACGATGACTACGCACATTACACCGAAGCGCGCGCTCGGTGTAATGTGCGAAGACGAAGACGAAGACGAAAAACACAAAGACACTCATTTATAACTATAGGGAAGAACGAACGGCATTCATTCTGTTGATTAAATCATGTTGTTCTCACATGCATTTTAGGGTGCACTAAACTGCAGTAGGGGTAAAAGAGGGTGCACTAAACTGCAGTAGTGCCAAAGCTCTCCACCAAAAGCGAATTTTTGAAAGTGATCATGTACCCCTGTTTATGAAGCTAAGGACAATCAAAGTTGGCAAATGATTCCTAGTGTCGGCAAACACAAGCATTCTCATCAATTTTATCCACATTTAGCCACATTCTCGCATACATCGCCGATCAGAAGCATACATATAATAACAACACATACATATAATAGGAAATGGCCTGAAAACATTCAATGTCAGAAATTATGGATCTATAGGTTTAGTACATTTCACCAAATAAGAGAAAGCATAGAAAATTTCATTTTAACTTAAACCTTCAATCAGCCTCCCATTGGATTCATTGTGTTCTTTCTTTGATCCTGACTGGCAAGGGGAAGAACCAAATAAATTGGCAGACGTGCAAATTCGTAACAGCCATAGGGTGTACATCATTCTGTGAAAGTCGCATTTTCAGCTTCGTTCCCTGCAGAAACTCGTTCCGGTTGCGGACTAAAAATGAATGCGTTGCAGCTTTGCTTTATTTTAGCTGTCATTCTACACGACTTTTATCAACACAAGCCACATTTTCTGAATTATGTCATTTCAAAACGACTGGACTTCTCAGTCACTAGTTAAAAACACTTGTACAAACTATGGATGTGAACTGCATTGTGTAAAAATGTTCTATAAATTAAGTCGCAAATCTGCTAGTTTCGCCATCAATAGGCGATTACTTCTTGCAGCTAAACACTGTAGGCCGGAGACACACGATAATCCACAAGCGGCAAGCCATAGGCCATAAGCCGCAGGCTATAGGGTATAAGCTGCAAATCGAGTTTCAACACACATTTCAATGAGAGCTGGCATGCAGAATAAGCCATAATCCGTCACCCGGTCGAGAAACCTTGGACGATCAACTTCAATAGAACTGACGTTGTGATATAACGCGTCACTCTTTTTGCTTGTGCTCTTAGGAAAATTAGAAAAATATCATATATTTTCTTCCTCTGCCTGTTTTCATTATCTGTCATGAGAGAAATGTTGAAATTTCAATTGAAATGGTAGACCAAAATCTCCTGAAATCATAAATGGAAAATCTAAAATAACAACAGAGCAGAAACTGATAGTTGCGACCTATTGTAGACATTACAGAAGTTAAGACAATTAAGACTGAGACGAATGCTGTTAGTCTGAGTACATTAATATCCAGGCCATGATCTAGGCTACGAAGTGAAGCTGCATTACTTTGATTGACAAATTGACATCAAAAACATTGGTTTCAAACAAACAAGCTTTTATCTGCCTCTTTCTCTTTACTCAAGGAAAGCGAGGAATATGTTCGAGGTGAACATGCATGTAAATGAAACAATCCGTCGGAATGCACTTTCACTTTCGTCCTATAGATTCCGTATCACTTCTTTGCTGTCCTCTTGTGCAATTTTCCTTCATGCACGAAGTGCCCCTCTCAAATTTTCCATGTTCCGATGGATGAAACTAATAGGGCCTCAATAAATTTTGAGTCTCCTCTTTCAAATGGTAGTGACTATTTTTCATAATTCAAAGACCTTTATACCAAAAATTTAACTTTAAAAATTGAATAATCAATTTTTTCATCTTTTATGAATCTATGTATATTTTTTGACTCTTCAAGAATTGTTCATTGCAACTTAAGTATTTCTGCAAACTTTTACTCAAGCATACATGTATATATATGGTGTTTTAAGTATTTATTTTTTTATATTTTAAGTATTTAACATTCTACGTTCATGTTGGTACTATAGATAGCAATTTGAAATTTGAACGTAAATTATGTCTTTTCATGTATTATTGCGTTTTTCTATCTTTACAAATGTCTCGTTCTAATGACTTATTCGTTATGAAGACAATGCATGCCATGATGCATTCAGAATGCAGTATTTCGAATGGTGACATGTATTTTCCATTATTCTGCGGGTTTCGTATCTAAGAATTCGCATCAAAACTTCATATTACTGTAGATTACATGTAAATTTATACTTGTACTCATTTTGAGCGGTAATATGAATGTATGTGCTAACATTCTTGAATTGCACATGCTAGATATTATGTAAATATGATACAGAAACATTATATCAATAATAATCAATGCTACTCTAAATGAAAACCATCAATTTTCTAAAAAGTACTTTTAAAAATTACCTTTAAAACTGACTTTACAGTAGCTCAATTTTGACAAAATTTTTACTGAAACTTCAACATCCATGCAAACTAAAAGCCACCAAAAATTGAGCTTCTATCTGACTTATTTTAGGAGATATAAAAGGATGTTGATGTGGGGGCACCCTGGCCCTGATAGGGTTAAAGCGGTGTGGTATACAGCTCATTCCACCTGACAAAAGCCGATCATGCGTCGCAGGACATTGAGACAGTGAATTTCACGCAATCTGAGCGAGACAGAAAACTTTTGGAGTTGTTGGGTATTAGATATCTCCAAGAAAGGCGGCGAGAAATAAACATCGTATTTTCTTGTCATTGGATGCTAAATTAGAAGGTGGATTACGACGCTTCCGGCAAAAATATTCCTGAAACTCGTTTCCTCGAAAAGTCTCGAATAAAATATAAGTAGCACTAATGCCGTCAGTCACATCTAAAGTTTGCACCGGAAATTTCATTGAATTCGATACCAAAGTCACATGCAATTTGAAGCTAACAATTGATACGATATTCACGTGTAAATACAGAGATTAGGTATAGCCTATTTTGCATACGGATACGGACTTCCTTTTGTATATGTTCGCATGTATTTGGTTTGTGACGATGCGAACAACTCCTCTTGTGATTGGCTGATTAAAAACATACATGTGCCCATGATATCCATTCTTCGTATGTGCTTGGTAGTGAGAGGCTTACAGTGTCAAATGTTAAAAATGTGATCTGTGAATTGCTTTTTGCACTTCGTGAAGACAAGCCTAAATAACCAGCATTCAAACTGCAGGAGTATTTTAAAATTCTGTATACGAAATATTTCGCTGATGAGCTGCATGCTGGGTGATAAATACAGACCACATGTAGGCATTGCCTGTTAATGTAATTTCAAAGCCAAATTAGAACTTCTGCATGTTATAGCAACTGTGAGAATTGACAAGAGCGATGCTTTGTATTCTTTTCTTCTTGAGACCTTATTCGCCTTGAACTTCGCCTCTAGGATCTGAAGTAACATAATGATCAACATTTTAAGAATAATACTTTTTGGATTGAATAGCCTTGTCGTTTGCGTAAAAAAGCCGGAACGGTAACCTTTTTAGACACGCTTATAATTGTTATTAAATATGTGACATTGCGGACTATCCTTTAGCTTGATCGGTACTTCTATTCTTTCCCTCCCCCCCTCATTTCTATTGTTGACACCCGGAAGTATCGCATCGTCAACGACCTTCTCTTGCTTACAGGCAGTTTCACTAACGTCGCATAGCCTTGAGTGTGTAAAACTCCTCTTATCTGACTTGTAGAACCCAGCCCCGTGGCCAGACGCTGTTCTTAGGGGGGGGGCGACTTTCTGATGAATTTTCAAAACAAAAATGAACAATGTGCTGCTTTTACATGATAGTTTTAAATAATAGAGACGGATACAGACTAGACTGAAATATGAAATATATATTTTATGCATATAAAGACTAATATAGATATAGAGCCATAAAACATGAAAATAAAAAATAGTTCCACTCCATATGAGTAAACGATTTTTATGAGATGTATGTAATATCAACTTATGATTATCAGGGTTATCTCTATGCGAGAATTACTCTATACAAAGAAAGTAAAACGAAAGTAGTTTTCAGAAATGTGAAGACATCAATTTTCATCAATTTTCGTTAACTTAAAAATTATAGTTTCAGAAATACAGAAATTATAGTTTCCAGTCCATTTAACTGTATCTTCACCATGATTTTCTAGGGGGGGGGCGAAAAATTTTGCAGGTGGGGCACCGCCTCCGTGGCCCCCCTTAGCTACGGGCCTGGTAGAACCGCAGAATTAAATATTTTGTTTATCTGCTTGGGCACCGAAGCGCGCGTAGATGAATCTAATTCTGTGTGTAGAACATTCACAGCCTCAGAATTAGACAACTGCGCGTCATTTGTCTGTAGACAACAATCACACGAAGTTCATGATCACAGCCAAAGACTATCACAGCTGTACTTTGTATTCTAGCTGAGTATCTAAGGGACCAATCCTTCATCCCAGGGTTCAAGTAAGACTTCTTAGTCGTGTTGTAGTGTCACTCAGTGACATATCAAGTCTATTTTAAACCCAATGGGACCAACTTTGGCGAGATTTGAAGATTTTGGAAAACTTGAAAAATGTGGGGGAGGAAGAATAGAAGTACCGCTTGATCGGCAAATTAAAAGTAAGCTTGTATGTAAAACTTCTTGAATCAGCAGGTGATCACCGCGTTTTCATTGCTCCACTCATTTCTGATAAATGCTATCCTGAGATATATGCATCCCCTTCTCCAAGGGGACACAAAATACATAAAATTATCAAGCAATGAGTATTAAGATTTGATTCAACCGCAAAGGGTTCCCTTAAATTCTCATCGTAAATCATTCTATTAGCATATAGATAGGACTTTCAAGAAAATCAAAGTTTCCGTAGGAACAATCCATCATTGCATTTCTTACGACAATATTCGTCTATTTGCAAATTAGCCCATCTTTGCTCATTGCATAATTGTAGGATGCATTGAAAAGAAATTATTTAGGAAGGAAATCAGCTAAGATACAGGATTCGCACTATGCAAGCATTTACAACCTCGAACCGAAATGCAACTATCGAATGAAATTGCTTATGAAAATGGATAAATATGCTAATGATATGCTGCAAATATTCTTCCGTTACATAATATTCTCATCGTGCATTCTAGTCGCAATTTTGCATTCAGTTTTTCACATTAGAAAAGATTAGTCTTACCAAGTTTGTTTCCTTGTAGTTAGGTCCGCAAAATCGATAATGGCAATCGAAATGGTGTGTGCTTAACTCGTATTTTAGATATCGATAAGTACGAATTATAGCTCTCATGTTTTGTATTTTTAATGTCACTTCGCGGCAGGAACGCGGGAACGATTTTGTGGTAGTGTGAGTAGAAGTTTGAGTGCAACAGAGCACGCCTTTATGCGGAAGCGGAATCGTATGTCCCTACTACCCATAAGCACGTACTGCTGTAGCGGAAAATGTGTTTGCTTGAATGAAAGTGAATAAGTGCAATAATCTATTCTGTTGGATTGTGATGCATTTCACAGTAATGACGTGATTTTTTCCAAAATTTTGTTTATAGTTTTATCCAGGCGCACACTACCGTCATCTATCAAGCTAGCTTACAAAATGTCCCGATCTTCAATTCAGTGCATGCTATTAGAGTTGGGAGTCGCTTTGATCAATCATACAGGTAAGTCCGTGATTTCATACATGTATCCTCCAGATGTACTGCTAAAAGGAAGTTTCCTGTCCAGATACCAACATTAAGAAGTATATACCCAATGCTGCCTGCCCAACACATTTCTAGTTTTTCAACTTCAACTATATTTATTTAATTTGAATACATGAAAAAATATTGCAATCGTTTAAAATACGTTCTTCTAACACTGAAGTCAAAAACATTAAAAAGTCTTCTCTTGTCTCGGCGTATATATCTTTACTCCCCATTTCTACCATACCTTCCATATCACAGTTTTTCTGATATCACTGTACTAAAAGTTTTGAATCTTACGTATAAGTCAATGATAAGATTCCTTTTTACCTGAAGATGATCACCGAGTGGTGATCATAATTGATTGCATCCAAATAATGAAATAAGATAAGAAATTCTAGACCCTTTCCTGTCAACAAAATATGCTGCTATCTAGTCAAGACATTTTCAATTAGGCCTATTCAAGGATTTATCAAAGCTTTATTGAATTTTGAGGCTGCGCCTTAACTTACACAATCATCGAATGTCACAGGAAATCTGAAAATTTAGTTAAATTCATGTCGTATAATTGTCACATCCCACGCACGATATATTTAGTCCAGACATGAGAGACATCAGTATCATAAAATTCCCGACGGCAATTGTGGGATCATTGGATCAAACACAAGCTCACAGCTGAAAAAAGCACATAGTCTAACCAGAAGCAGCTGGTCAAATACTTGAATCTATCTTCAGGCGATGAATGAATCATTCTACGATAATTTAAGTTTGTGGTTCTCAACACACACGTTTGTAATGATTGCAACCTGATCTCGAACTCTCTTTAGGTTGAGAGCTTCGTTATTTAGCCGAAATAAAGCATCGCATCACTTTGTGAGAAAATCAGCAAAATCCGTTTCAGAGTATTCACCATAGAGAAAAATCATATCACAATTCACACAATTTACAAGAATATCAAATTTTCTATGAAATTATCTGGTGATGATTGAACGTAGTAGACAGCTGATACTTTGAATTTCGGTATCGCTGACTGAAACGTGTTTATTGTCACAGCACGAGGTAGGCTTACCAGTGCCACACGAGGCACTGTATTAAAGGAACAATGTTTCTTGAAACGATTCAAGAGATGAAAGCATGATGTTTTTTCCGAATTTCCCCCGGAAATATTTATGCTACGTGTATATACGCTACTCAACATGAAGGCAAAAATGCACAGTTAGTGTCCTAAAATCAATCTAATCGTCAAAGAGACATTTATGAAAATTGGGGATGTGCTATTACAGATCGCGACGATCCTGAATAAAATCCTATTCACCGCCAAGATACCTCAGAGATGGTACACTAGTCCCGATCTACAAGAATAAGGGGGTTCACAGAGAATATGGAAATTACAGATGCATATGCCACGGTCTGAAGTTGCTGGAGCCCATCATGTGCAGCAGACTAAAACAAATAACATCCATTGACAGAAACCAGTTCGGGTTCATGCCAATTGTCTCTTCACCAGAGCCCACATTCACACTGCGAATGAAGCTGGCGGATGCCCCTTAAAAGAAAGATTTTAGAGTGGTGTTCGTCGACTTGTAGAAAACATATGACGGAGTACATCCCTTTGGTGCTTGAGCCGCATGTTCGAGTCATTCAGGAAATGTATAATGAAAGCAAGATTGTTGTGAGATCAAAGCACGGCGATACGGCCCTCTTCAACGTCTCAGTGGGCCTAAACCAAGGTTCAGCCCTAAGTTCCTGTCTCTTCATCCTTTTACTAACCTTCCTGATATCTACCCAATAGACTTCTTAGCTAGTAGAGGCGGTGATAACAACAAATGCTTAAATTATTTGGATATTAGAATCAAGATCCAAGATAGTGGCTTATACACCACGGAGGGCTACCATATGGTTGATGAGTTTAGCTCCCAGTACAGCTATATACTTTCCCCGAAAGTAATATGCCCAGGGACAACTAGAATGAAAGGGACGTAAAGCACGTCTACAGTGAGCCTTTGAGTAACAGGCTGATTGAATCAACCGAGGTTATTCAACAACTCTCGACTGTCGATACGTACTTTTTGCTTGTTATGCATCAAAAGGTGTTCGTGAAAAGGATACTGATCACATTCTGGCAGTTAAGTCACGGGATAGTCAGCCCGCGTGTGTGAGTATACGCTTTGACTAGAGGTATTTAACCGGTCATGCTATTATGCACACACACTCAGCTATATCGATTGTTGTCATTAGATCGATGTTAGTCACTAGTTCGTTGTAGCTGCACACGTTTATGCTACTCCTCAGTTTTTCCAAATAATATCGACAGGCAGAAAATTCTTATTTTGCATTGTATATTGTTGAAAATTATTTTGTTTCTATAGAACAGGTGCTATGCAGCTTCCAACAACGCAGATTGAAGCTTTTCGATCAATTATAAAAGGCCATTGATCACTCTTCAGTAGTGGGTGATTGCTGTCAGACTGATCTTGACTGTTCTGAGAGATTGAATTGGAAATTGTAGGCGATCCCATGACTTCTAATGAAGAAATTCCTGAAGAGGAAATAGAAGCTTTGTATTATGCTTCCGGCTGCATCTCTTATAAAGAAAATCTCATGAAGTCTCCTGATAGTCCCGACATGTCAGACATACCAGTAGTTCATTTTCCCATGGGAATACCGAATTTCTTTTGAATGTTTCACGTGGTAGACTTTCATTTCCTTCTGAAATCTTGTTTACATTTTCAAAATGCTGTTTGTACATACTTAATACACTGAAAAAGTCTAATATCAATCCTACTTACTCTTGTTACACAGATCACATCCAAAAACAATTTATCAGTTTGGGAAATTCATTTCCAGGTAATTTTGAACTCTATCATGTCACTTAGTGATTTTTTTTCAGAGGTATAACTGCCGAGCGAGAAAAGTACCAAAAGATCTGCGAACCGAGTAAAAGACGGGAACAGATGCGACAAAAGTTGAACTCGAGAAGCCGTTTTTAAATGCATATGCAATGCAAATTTTATTTATGCTTTACATGTAATGCATACAAATGCATAATCATGAAATGTGCACGAATGAACTATCAATAATGTTAATATAGCGTATTTCATTAATGAGTGCAGTCAACTGAAATCATCGTTGAATGTCGATAAACCAATTCAACCTGTTACTCATTGCTCCATAATTGACACGTGCTTCGTCCCCTTCGTTCTAGTTGTCCCTGAATCTGTCCTTGAACACTGGCTTAAACGCCTTTGCTGCCCAACTCATCAGATTCGCTAGGATTTCTTCTGATGCTTCTACCTTCATTTCAAGAGCTAAGGGCATTTTCAATATCTTCAAGGAAAGGGGTTACAAGGTTAAACCACTAAATAGTTCTTGCATGAAGTCCTTCTCGAGAAATAGGTTCCTCGTTAATAAGTTTGGTTGCTTTTCGCCTCCTCGCCAAATACCTTCCATCATAGTGATGTTAGACTAACAGCTATTTTCCAGGTTCTCATGTTTCCTTTTGTTCTCTTACATCTTATTTTCGGTTAAGTTTTAGCTATGTTTCCTCAAGTTTGGAGAGACCTTCCTTATCGTTCATTCGATGTGGTTGGCCTGGCCCCGACGCTAGGGGCCGAAGCCTTGCTTTATGCAGCCACATGATTCCTCCCTGATGACTCCGAACATAGCGATCTCATTTTGGTTTCTTATGTTTCTAGATTTTCACCATATATAATTTTTTGTTCAGCTTCTCGTCATGTCTCATCCCGAGCTCTCATTTTATTTTTTGTTTGTAAATATAATTGATCATAAGTTTTAATTTATGTCCCATTCCTTCAAAAGTTGGGTCGGCTAGCCATTTGTATTTTGTTTCCTACTCTGTAATGGGATAAGTTACTCTATGTTATTAGTTTAAATTTATATTCATTCGCTCTGGACTTTAAGCCAACTAATTATTTACACAATTTTCACTGGTAGTTGCTTAACTTTGGTATCTTCAGTTTCCTGGATTCTTCGAACTTTTTACCATGACGTGCTTTAATTTATTTTATTAGACGAGATTTCTAAATCACTAAGATAGACTGGGGAGAGTGATACTCTAGAACTCCTCTTTGCCGACGACCTGGTAATACCAGGAGAAACGAATGAGAAAATTCAAGCGCGCCTAGAGAAGTGATGTGAAGTCCTTGAAACCCATGGTCTTCGGGTCAGTATAACAAAGGCGATATATCTCAGCAGGAAGGAAAATGAGAGCTTGCACCTACAAGGCGTCGAAATCCCGCCTGTAGATGCCTTTTAAGTATTTGGGTACAGTAGTGAACGAAGAAGGCACATCAGGCCGAGGCATGAGGATGAAAACTCAAGCGGGATGGAAAAAGTGGAGATCGATGTCTTAGTCCTCTGTGACAAGATGCCGCTACGACTGTAAGTAAGTAAGTAGGTGTACAGCATTTGAAACGAATGAAAATCATTTTTGTACACAATAAGTTTGCAGATCAACTATAAGTATGATTATGAACATGATAGTGTTATGATTGAAAAATGTAAATGAAAAATGTGGATGAATTATATTGTGAAAATAAATAAATGGTGCAAACAGTCCTTACAAGGACAGATGGTACGTTCACAGTTATAAGACAGTCACAGCACCAACAGAGTCTCCAGATTCTTCCAGGACCACAAGCCGTGGTGATCACGTCTGCAGCAGTTCGATGATAGTTCGCACATAGAAGATAGGCTGCAACACCGTCAACGGCTCTCGCCGACAACTTCGCTTGGAGAGACCAGATTGTGTGAGCGGGCGTTGTTCATGCCGCGTTAAATACGTCTGTGAAGATTCGCTCACGGTCAGCTACCAATTGTTTGGTCATCCATTGTCTGATGACATGTCATGTCTGTTGTCAGTCATGTACCGTAGATAGCTGACAAGTTGGACTTTTGTATGACATTGGAACTTGATATGCATGCCGCGGAAAAGTTATTGCTCTAACAATGGAATGGAGATTACTCTCACAAAACAATAAAATGCATAATAAATGCATAATAAAGCAAGAAGACAAACTGTCTAGCACACAACAATAGCAATAACTAGAAAAGTAACAGTGGTATCGGCTTGAAGGAAGAAGGAGAAAGGGAGAGAAGTCAAATCATAACGTTGAGTTATGTCGACGATAAGACACATGAAAATAGGAGTTACCTCCTCTCTGAGGTTTCTCGGAGATTTCCAAAACAGAAGTGTTGCGTTCTTTCCAGTTTCTTTCGGACATAGTGACAATGGGGATGATTTGGGTCATCACATTTCTTAAGGAAGTTTGTTTTCAATCTGTTTCTCTTATCGTCAAATGATCAATTTACATGTGCACTCCCAGCCACAAATGATTCTATGAGCCTGAAGGGCAAGGTTTTCTGCAGTGGTTAGAGCGGGTATGCTATACCACGCTCAGCTCTGGGCCCAAAGAAAGCTGACCTAACTGCGATGGAGGTATCTCAAATGATGATGCTGAGGTGGTCAATATGCAAGACAAAGAAAGATAGGATACGTAGCAGCCATATCCGCCGCATGCTTAAAGTAGCCCCGATAAGCAAAGAAGTCGGCCGTCGATGGAGATGGTTAGGACATCTGATCAGAAGACCAGAGGATGACATCTGCAAAGCAGTTTGGAAGCAAGAACCTGCACCTTCTAGAAAGGGAAGCCCAAGAGCGAGCTGGAGACCTGTGGTGAAGAGCGGGATGAAGACTAGGTTTTTTATGGAAGCAACGAACTGAGGGGCCACCCAGTGCTACCCGATCATCCGGGAGGCTGAAATTGGACTGGTCCCGTCCAAGATGAGCAAGATGAACAAGGGGATGCGCTATTAAAGCAAATATCTACCAGTTCGCATTAGTAAATCATAGAATGTCATTATTTGGAAAAACACAAAACAACTCGCTTTTCCTGAGCCAAAGAAAACCTTTTTAAAACTTTGTTTTTCAACACACGCCATGCTTCTTTGAACCTTACGAGGTACTCGTACTTCTTCCGCAAAAGGTGGTCTAAATTCGAAACGGACCATCTTCAATCCGAATCCAAATAAAAGTAATTAAACCTGACTTGTCCTGATCATGGGATATTGTTTGGGAGGTATTGTGCGGGGAGTGTCTAATAAGTTGCCACACTGGGCGTAATTTGCGCAAGCGGGAAAGATATTCAATCCATGAAGTGTTATCATTAAAAATCTTCTTGATCTAGGCTATATACCACTTTGGAGTCTGAAACCAACGTTCTAGCCGATGTCTTTGTAATTCTATTGACTCGACCTTTACATGGTAAGTTGAAAAATGCTCCGCGGCAGGGTTGGAAACGGCCGTAGCCGGGCCGGAGGCCGGCGCATTCAAAATGTGCCGGTCGGTAACCGGCTTATCAAAAACCGGGCGTTCGGGGATGGGATGGTGGCTGGCGTATCTGTACCGACTGATTATGGCTTTGATCGTCAAACAATATTTGGTAAACTTATGCCATTAGACATTATTGAATTTCCACATGGCATACATAAAATGTATGAATTGCAGGCCTACTGGTACTCCGTATGAGCGAAAGCTACATATTATACAATATGATACGATGCAATTATTCCCACTTTGTGAACATGTTTTGTGCGATGAGTAGTAATATGTTTAATGACTTATTTACTTATCTAGTGAGTTGTAGGCTTACTTTATAATTTATGATAATGTTGACTATATTTTCAAAGTCAATCAAACACAAGCAAATTAAAACAGATAATTAAGATAATGACCCAAACGGACTGTAATGTAATACTAATAATAATAAATGCTGATATCTGTACCTCGCCTCCGAAGAAAGTTTTAAGCGGTCAAAAAATTCTAAGTTCCATTATAATAACAGTTTTTCTAACGACAAAATTTCTGTGATGAACAATGAAACCGCTGACTGAGTGCTGATATTGCGTAATGTTTTGTCTGAAACGTGCAAACTGGAGTTAAAGTGATTCACTGGAGTGAGATTTACTTCTTCACTTGTGAAGGAATTCCTGTGATTTGCTGCGTCAATTGCAAACTCTCTCCATTACAGTTTAATTTCAAAATTTTTGAGCTTACATTGATGACCGCGAGCTGACTTATAAGAGTCTGGAGCGATGATCTCGCCAAACTTATCATTAATATTTCATTCCATTGAGTGTCCCTGGACATCGTCAGTAAAATGTATCGTGTGCCCTTACTTATCTTATTGTCCACGATCCACTGTCAAATGTTCTGGTGGTAGGCCTCAGGTTGCATTGAAATCCATCATTCATTGCAGCTCTACGCTCCACGTGTTATACTAGTATAAACTATCCCATGTACTGGAATAATTGTACAATAGATAGGCTGAGGAATGCACAATGCTCCCAAAATTCACGCAGGCTAGAATATAGGATTCTGGAAACTACATGAGTGATAAAGTAGGGTTTGAACTACATGTATAAGTTGCCAGTAATCATTTTTTGACTGTTTAAAGAACAGTTTGTAATTTTTATGTCACAAAGCATACGTGTAGATGCCCTCAAATGATGTACTTTTACATGTTCTTAATGTTGTAGTGATTGTTTAAGGAATTTATCCTGGACTGAATGTCGTCAACGAACGAGATGGATCTAATTAAATTAACCGTCGGCCGGTCTTCAAAATTTGCGGCTGGGGCCGGCGGCCAGTTCCAAACCTGCTCCGTGGAAATATGGAGTTCTATGCATTGACAGAAACATCATTTGCGCGCAAGGGAATCGGATGAAGGCCAATGGAAAAAATAAGAGACAACACACACGATGGCTGATAATTACCAGCAAGAGAAATAATTACCGGCATGGAACAATACTTTGTGACAATGCTCAAGAAGATGTTTAAGTTCATTTTGAAACTTCTCCCTAGGAAGGAAGCGAAGAGCTCGCACTGTATGAGAAAGAACCTCTTCACCGTTGGCACATTTCCTTCATCGAACTACGTGTTTCAAGAGTTTGAGCACCCACTGATCGCATTGATTCAGATCAGGACCTTCTACCTCATCCACTGCTTGTTCTTCCACATTTTCCCTCATCTTCGAATGACAGTCCTCCTTCTTTAAACCGCGTGCACCACTCGATCACTGCTCTACGAGAAGGAATTACAAGCATTTTTTGAAGCTAATCAAAAACTTCAACTGGTTTGCAATCTTGCTGCACTTGAAGAGAAATGTATGCTCGTACATGTTTCTTGCTTATTTCCACAGTGATCTAAGGGTCCATTCACACCAGAATGCGCAGAACTTTCGTTCAGAACCTTGATAAATCGATGAGGCTGTTTGCACAGAGATTCACGGGACCGCGCCGCGTCCGGTGTGAATGGACCTTGAGTTGGCTACTTAAAATATTGAATTGATCAATGAATGGCTAGGAAAATCAAGAGGAAGGTCAGAAAGTTGAAAGGATCACTGAGACATTATAGAGTCTAAATTAATAGCACATTTTAAGATCATGTGCAGATATCCGCAAACGTTATCAAAATTGAGTGAAATGAGAAGTAATATATAAACCAATTAACTGCTTAGAATTCTGCATTATCGCGGATCATTTTCACTTTGCTAAACAAAAGTCGAGTCAATACAGTTGCAGAGACATCAGCAAGAATAGTAGTTTAACGCTCTAAAGCATGCTGTACAATGAACAAGATTTTTAAGAAAAATGCTTGATAGATTGAATATTTTTCTCGTTTGAGCAAAACGACACAGTGCGGGAAATTTTTAAACTCGCCAAATATTACTTAAATGGAGAGATATATATCCTACTGTAGACATCCTCTGGTGATCAATCAACAACGTGTTGTGAATATTGAGCATTTATAATTGACTTGCAGTATTGAATTTCACTGTCCTCTTAACTCCGTCGAACAGAAACATTGTCCAGACCTCTCCGTCTGAAGAATTGTCCACTCTATCAAGTTAAAAGGATGATTGGCCAAATCTGTCTTTACAGATGTCTGGTCACATAGTGATTGCATGGAGAGAAATTCATTAATTCTTTTATTTTGATTGCATTGATGTCCCTCAGATGTTTCGTTCTCAACACAAAGTTTTGCGGCAGAATGTTGTGGTTGACTTTATTTTCTTCCATATATTAATATATATTTTGTCAATAAATTGTTCGAAGAAATACCTCTTTTCCTGTCATTGTATCACTGACTCAAAAATGTGACTGACTGGAATACGCAAAATTCTACTGCTCTTGTTTTTTCTAGAAATTTCGAAATAATTACATTCGATGTAGGATACACATATGCCTACAAAAAGAATATTGACTATAATAACATATTCCAGACTTTCATAAAGGCCTCTTTGGGTTTAGGTGGATTTGATTGCCACTTACAGGAGATTCATTCATGCTCAGTAAACATAAGAGTGCCGGGCATGATTTCAACCTTGTACTTTACTAAGTAGACTAAGGATTCTGACATCAATTGATTAGCTATATCCGTGATTCTAACAAGGTCCATGTGGCTCCTTGGGAAGAATTCAAAATGTCATAGGGTGGAGGATACAGGTTCGGAAGGGTATATTGAGATGAACTAGATCTGTTGATTTCCTCCGAGACAAATAATTGCCACTGCAGTCATAGCAAATAGGCTATTCATTGAAACAGGTTTACACTGCAAGTTAGTATATCCGTGTGTAATTTTATAACAAATGTCACATGCGAGTTATCATCATCGTCAATATTAGTCAATCGTTTCCCAATATTCAAGACGCTAATGCACCTACTGTTCAGATTTGGAGACAAATAATAGATTTATGTTTAGTGGTATCGGTGGTACAGTGGCTAAGTGCTTGGCCTAGCGATCTTTTGGTCCAGAGGTCGATCCCCGAAAGTGTCATTGGAAGTCGGCAGGCAGGGCATCTGGACTTAAAGTGTCACAACGCTGCAGAAAACTCTGATTATGTCAGCACAATGCATTACGTCTGATTACGTCTAAGCCCTCAGCATGGAGGAGTAGTGAAGTTAAGGCCATTTAAAAAACTTCATAATTGATTGGTGTGCACAGCAGTGCCATTCGAATTCTTATAATAAGGGGAAATTCAACTGCGTCACTTGCACGTCTTGTCTGCGGCCTGCGCAGAAGAAAAATTGAATCAACATCAGCGTACACGGTGATTTGAGATTGAAATTCACAAACTTGACACCTCGAATTCAGGAATTGTTTGGCAAGCATCATGCTCAATGCAGTCATTTACTTTTTGTTGTAATCTTTCTTGATAACAGTTCCTACATGCACATACAAGCACATTTCCTGATTGGTTGCCGGAAAAGTCTGTATTTGAAAACATTTGCTGCTGCTATCTTTGACACGTTTTGAAGTTAAATTTGATGCTGTTTTATAAAAAAAAGTGGTTGTAATACTTACGTTTTAAACCGTGTCTTCAAACACGCTCTTAATAAGCGCTGTTTCAAGCATGCTTTTGAGCAGTGTTTTGAAGCATCCTCTTAAATAAGCAATGATTTAAAACTACCATTCAGATCCCAATAATGATTCTTTTTGCTTCAAAACATTAATGAAAGTGTGTTTAAGCCAACATTCTATATAGTACAGTGGACAGTGTGATTTATATCCACTTAATGAATGCTGCATTCTGAAGCTGGTTGGAGGTCACACAACCACTACAAAAGGAGCGATGTAAAAAATGTAACATGTGCTTCAAAGCGCGCAAAAGTCATTCTATTGCAATAGTTAGCCGAAGTAAACTTTCATCTTGCCTACTAGAATGTTCATAAAATCAGACATTTGATCTTTGTTAAGAAACTTTATTTCATGAATTATCTGTATGAACGAAATCCATATTCTTTATTAGATCTATCAGAAGGAACCTCATTTTTTACGAAGTACATGTAGATTGCAAGCAACGTGGAAAAAGCAGAAAAAGACACTGCTATCCTGCCAACAGGACTGGAAACAGTTGACGCATTATCAAGGAAATGAGATTTTTCATCCTCTCTGGAAACTGCATCAACTAGTGAAGCAATCCTTATGTAATTTGTTCCTACTTACGTGATATGAAAAAAAGTTCTTCGTTCTTGATAGGAGTATGCGAAACAATGTTCATGATAGTGTCGCGCAGATTCTGATTGGCACCTTATGTTGCTGAGTCCACTCAGATAGGATCGAAGACTTTCGTGGTTGTGCTTTCAATGCGTACAGGACACCAGGTTTCAAACCTATATAGGATCAAACCTGAAACTCTAAAAGTGGGAAAAATGATAGCCAACCATATGGAAGGTGGGCGCTTCGTTTAATGCACAAACGTGGTTTATTTGTTGATGTATCTTTGCTTTTTATGTCTAGGCAGTCTAACTTTACTGAAAGTGCATCGACTCTGCTACAACTTAGGTACAACACGTTTTCCTTATTAACTTTGTAGATTACGTAGCAGATGGCAAATGTGAAATAGACAATTCGTATTTTAACTTCCATTCGACTTTTACTTCTATTGTATTCCGACAAGACGGCTTCCGCATCACCTGCGTGTGTGATGCATTTCGGTCATTCTTGGTTATTGTTTCAGTTTTTGGCAGGCCATATCAGCGCGTCAGATTAGCGCTGATTGCAATCTTCCATGAATCGGTTCAATATCTATTCAACAAGAGTCCCATTTTTCAGTATTTAGTTCAACCGATAGACATATCCATAGAAATCCGACTTCACGCTTTGCGCAAGCTAGTGGGACTACAATATAACATTAACATGGATTTTTGAGGTGAACAATGTTGGACACTTGAGGGCGCTCCCTCAAATGTCCTACACTGTTGTCCGAAAAAATCTGTGCTAATACTATTGTGTGCAATTGAATGGTCTGGGCAGCAATGTAGGAAAAAAGCGGGTAGCAATGCTATGAATACATTATGCAGATATACGTTAAATGAGATTTCTCAAATACCTTTCGCAGGCATAGATACAGATATCATCATTGCAGGATACATTGTTGCCCTCTTTTTCCACATTGCGCCATAGCTAAATTACGCACAATAGAAACAATTGTTTGTTGATGGCAATTTCAGAAGAGTCTGACACGTGTTGGGCCTTCAATAAATTCTGTGAATATCATTTTTGTGATCAGGAAAGACTGTTTGTTTATCTGAGACAATAACATCGGTTGTCATGACGTTTTCATTGTATTCAGCAGCAAATCGGTCAAGCTACCGTTCATGACGAATATCGTATTTCTGTCTTTAAAAAAGGGGCTGTTCATTAACTAAAATTCTGCCGACGGAAAATTAAACCGGATTTAATATTCTGCCGGCAGAATATTCTGCCGACTTAATGAACAACGGTATAATACCGAAACCGACTGAATATTCTGCCAGTTTCGGTGTTATACTGTCGTTCATTAAGTCGGCTGAATATTCTGCCGGCAGAATATTAAATCGGTTTAATTTTCTGTCGGCAGAATTTTAGTTAATGAACAGTCCCAAAGTCTGCATTATAAGTGCAATCATGATCATAATCATAAAAATGACAAATCTCATTTTGAGTTTTCAAATGTATGCTGGATCACTACGTTGTTGAGTGCATGAAGCTCGGTAGTACATGAATCTACATAAACAAATGGGATTTTGCGATGTTTGAGGTTCCGTAACTTGCAAGACGATTGGAGCTACAGCCTAAGAATTGTCGTTTTTCTGATCTGGGTGACAATCTACATATCAAAAATAATAAGAAGCTTGTGTGCGAATTTAGGAAGAAAATATCAGTAGCTCTACGCTTATTAATGCAGCTTTCTGCGTCTTGAAGTAGGCCTACTTAAGGTTTTCTGTCAACCCATGGATTATACAATAAGGGATTCAGAAGTGTAAAAATGGGTTGGATCTTTGGCAGCTGATGCTGATGAAGTAACTGTCACATTATGTTATTATCTAAATTGAGTTATCTAGTCAGTCAATTATTTTAATGGGCTACCTGAATTTTTGTTCTGACATGCCATGTCAGCAATGCGATTCACAATGGGTTAGGACGTGTTTCGAAAGCGACTTTTACTGATTCTTGACATTTATCTAATTCTGAAATTGGACTAGCGAATTCCCGATGATATTTTTCAAATCGGCCCTTTAATGATAGCAACCATAACTTAGAGCATTCTTTTCTCTTCAAATACCGCGAAATCATTCATCAAACGACGCGCAAAAAGTCTCACAATATTTTCATACGAGGTAGAATAATATTGATTCAATCTTTAAATTCAATTCAATGTGCTTTACATGGGTAGAAGCAAACTTGCAGCTGAAATTGTCGATTGTGATATACATTATGAATTCGATTCCAAAGAAGTTGACTGCATTGTAGAGAAACTAAGTAATAAATCCATTGAGAAGGATAAAAATTACTATCAATACTCAAAGACAGCAATTATACAATTGGTATATTTTACATTTAATTTTTTATATTGCAATTATTCCTATCTACAACAAATTGCTAAACGCATCGATGCCCCAACTGAATTTGTAAAGTATTGCCCCGAATTGCATGAACATTGCGGTTATTTGTTGTCTCATGACACCTCTCATCACCTCTCTCTCTCTCTCATCTCTACTTGTAGGCCAACTCTCATCAGCAATGATCTCTCAACTTTCTTGTAATTTATCGGGATAGTCCATTGGAACCCCTTTCTATAAAAAATCCAACAATTAACCAGACTATACTCTACGGAATCAATGAACCGGGTCAAATATTAAATTTCAGTGTTCAAGTCAAACATCAAACATAACAGCATAACTGAGATCTTGTGAAGGCCTATATCATCTAAATATTTTCCAATAAAACTAATGTTTGGGTGGTTTGCAGATAAAACAAACATTTCTTAAAGCAACTGTTCATGCGTAATTCATGTTACAATCACGTGTTCAAAGTATAACCGAATAAAATTGAAACCTGAAAGGCAGAGTCGCAATGCTGATACTTGGGGTGTGTCGCAAGAATCCCCAACCTGCAATTCATTTTACAAATATCACTTAGTACTGAAATCTATACTGCGCATGTGACTTCTCTATATACATGCCTAGTCTGAAGGCCAAAAACGATTTGAGAGTGCATTATGTGGTTGAGAGACAATGCAAGAAAATGGAATAATGTCAAAACTGTGTGTCACACCTTTCAAGTATTCCCACATAATTCACATGTGGAAGCACCGACTCATACCATCAAATACACTGAGTACCGAGTGCCAGAGGTCGCTAAACTCGTTTGTCGCAAGTTACCGCGCGATTTAGTGATGTCTCAAGTATCACCATTTCACAGTACCCATTCAAATGCAATGATATGAACACGAAGAAAGCATCACATTGGCGTTTGGTTCTGTAAGAATCAAAATTATTCGACTAATCGCTTGCTGGTGGGCAAAGGTGTACCATACAATATATGATCTGTAGAAGCGCACTTTATAGAATTTGAGACCCAAACTTAAAAATCCAAATGCGGGATAGCAAAAGCTAGCATCCTTATTCCAAACCTAATGTAGCTATTCCAAAGCAAATCTGACACTCATAATTCCAACCCAAGTATGACCATTCTAAAGCAAATTTGACACCCATTATTAAATCAAACCAAATGCGACAATTCCAGGCCAAATCTGACATGTAATCTAACTGGAATTCCAGATCATAGCGATAGAGAATCAATCAATTCATAGAGTAAGTATGTTAAGTAGAGTGGTAACTCCGCATTTATTAAATCCCAATGTGTATGCACTTTCGATTTCATTAAATGAACTCAAGAGAGATACAGTCAGAATTGTTCCAAAATGTGAGATATACACATTTATGCAGTTTTGAAGAAATTACAACGGAAATGACTGATCATGATTGCAAAGCAGAAGGAAATGATATTATTTTACAGATTGTGCGTGACATGACAACCTTGGAGAGGCAATATTTGTTAAATTGGCAACTCGATGACCTGCTATTGCTTTCATGAATTAGAAATATGAAATTTCAGCCAAGAAAGCACAATAATATGTCGACGTTTTCATGAAGACTTCCATTATAAAACGGATCATGAAATTCCCTTGATAATCAGCTTGATTCCGCTTAGTTAGGATGCTTATTAGCAAATATTCATTCAATTTGATATCCAACTTGTTTCATACTACTTATAAAGGGGACGTCATCTCGGTAGTATATAAATTCGCACAATTTTGACTTTTTAAAACTGCTCAAATAATTTTTTGGACGACGGGAACGTAATCTCCGCAAGAAACTGAATCTTTTCATATAAAAATTTTCACTGTATACAGATACTTTTTTGAGTCGACACTCTACCTATGCATCCCTATTCTATGATGCGGACCCTTTCGTAACTTCAATACGGACCATTTGCTTGACAGTGTATAATAATTGACTCATAGAGTAAATATATATAGGTAGAGTGTCGACTCAAAAAAGTGTCTGCATACAGTGAAAATTTTTATATCAAAAGATTCAGTTTTTTGCGGAGATCACGTTCCCGTGGTCAAAAAATTATTTGAGCACTTTTGAAAAAAGTCAAAATTTGCCAATTTATATACTACCGAGATGACTCTCCTATATAAGTGGTATGAAGCAAGTTGGATATCAAAAGGAATGAATATTTGCTAATAAGCATCCTAACTATGCGGAAATCAATAGTCTTCATGAAAAAGTCGCGAGATTATTCGTGCTTTCTTGACTGAAATTTCGAGTTTTTAATTCAATTTCACCGGCATGATTTTGTGATTCACTTAATTCATGTTTCATTTCTTGAATCTGAATAGTAATGTGGACCTATATTTACATCTTTCAAAGTTGATTTAAATAATTGTCTTTGATTATGTTATTTTGCTCTGCCAGTGGCAGGTTGCCTGTGATATGATCACGCTTAAGAAAATACTCTTGAGGTTGAGAATGAAAGTAATAGCTGAAGCTGTCGAATTGCTAATTTAACAAATATCAAATCTCCAAGGCTGTCATGAGAATCTGTGAAATACCATCATTCCTTCTGCATTGCAATCATGATCACTCAATTTCGTTGTAATTTCTGCAAAACTGCAAAAATTTGCATATCCCACATTTGGTGACAATACCACCTGTATCTCCCTTGAGTTCATTTAATAAAATCGAAAGTGTATACACATTGGGGATTTAGTAAATGCGGAGTTACCACTCTACCTAATATTCCTGCTCTATGGTCCGCATCCATAAGTCAGGAGAGTGACTATATGGGGGCCATGTGCTCCGTATTTAGCAAGGGTCCGTATTACTATGGAATCCATTTTGAAAGTCCAAAGGGGTCCACATAATGACTTATAGGATAAAATGATTTAAAGATTTATGAGCCGGTTAAATGATCCTACTATATTCTACTTACTTTCAGATGCCTGCCCATTCCGTATTTACCCCATTCTTCACATTCTGCCACTTAATCAAGAGGACAATTTGTCTTACAATTCCTCGGTTGATTTGTCAATTGATATCAAATGCTTTGCAAAATATTTGCAACTAAAAGTACCAATTAAAATAATAAATGTTTTTTTCTTCTACAAATTTTTCCAAATAATTGTGCATTTTATTTCTTAGATGACTTTGTCAGTCATTTCAATTTTCAAAGGAGGCATTTTGGCACCTGCAAAATATGCTCACAACACGACATATAAGTTCATCGGACACGTTTTCTCTTTTATACCTCAAATGCGCATCCATCCAGAGGGTGGACGTATTTGCTACTTCGGACCTTTATTTGTCATTTAAAAACGGACCTTATCCAGATTTTAAACAGAAGTACATCTTTCTAGCAATTTTTCTTTGCATTATTCTACATAACAAGCTACTTATTTTCTTGTCATATCTGTACAAGTCATTTACAAAGAACATGAACTTCAGAAAATTTGTCTGATAAATTTCGGACCCTTGTTAAACGGACCCCTTTATACCCTTAATACGGACCATTTTGCTTAACAGTGTTGATAAAACACGACATTGAAGAGGCAAATGCTGCATCATCAAGGTGTCATATGAAAAGATGACATCAAAGTGTTTGGATGACATACTCATGTGTATCCACAGCCGAGAAAGAGCGCCTCATAGCTGCATATCAGAATGGTTGGAATTTCAGGAACTAGCGCTGGCCATTGTTATTGGCAGAATAACTGCGCACGCTATCATGCAGCGGTTCCTCGATTCCGGAGAGGTGACAAGGTCGGGTGGAGGATTCAAGGGAAAGAAAAAGAACGAAGAAATGATAAGCACAGCATGCTCGATTGTTGAGGAGAGCAATGTTCTGACTCTTCTCCAAATCAACCGGAACTGCGTCACCAACTGCTAAGTCCCTAATAGGTGCCAAGTGTCCTCGAGTGACAAAAATAACTCTATGTAGTGCTTTGACTTTTGCATGGTCTCATTCCTTTGTGTCTTTAACTGTAAATAAATAAGTTTTTTATTATTCAATTGGAAATTGACAGTGTTTTTGCGCGGTGCTTTGAAATAGCTATTTTTAGAAGATTATCATTGAGATATATTAAATTCAGCTGAATTGAAACACTTTATAAATTGCTTATCTGGAGTAATTAATTCATTTCCAAATGTAATTGAAGCGGATAGTGCAACAAACTTTTCTTTGTCTCGAGTTTTCGATTCACAGAATGACGGTGGAATTATTGGTGAATCTCTTCGACACTCCAACTGTTGACTTGAATCAGGACGCAATATAGAATATACTGGCAAAATTGAATACACGGAAGGCTGGCGGTAGTGACGCTTTAACTCCTTTCTTACTGAAGGTTGCAAATGACTTGCTGAAGGATCCGGCTACACATTTGGTTGCTGGCTCCATCGAAGAAAGAAGTGCACCGAGTCCTTGAAGATGACTAGTGTTGTCACCATTCCAAAAAGCAGGCATGTTGATTTAAAGAAATTAAGGCAAATCTTGCTATCACCAATTATTTCAAAAATCCTTGAGCGCATCGTTCTTGAATCTGTGAAGGAAAACTTACTTGAGAACTACGGACCACATCAGCACTGCTTCTGGCCTAAATATTCAACTTTGACCTCTACGATTAGTATGCATGATCATAGAACTGCAGCACTTGATGAAAGAGAGTGCAAAGGTGCAACAGTCATTGCTTTCGACATGAGTCGTGCGTTCGACCGTGTTCCTCATGACCGTCTCCTTGAGTGCCTGAAACACGGAAATTTTCCTTTGGGGCTTTTTGAGTGGTTCTGTAGGTACTTGTCAAATAGATCACAAAGAGCAATCTTGCGAGGAGCAACAAGTGACATTTGCGCGGTAACATCAAGGGTTCCACAAGGGTCTATTCTCGGGCCATACTTCTTTTGTTCATGCGTTGGGTTATTGGATAAAGCGTTGAATCATTCTCGCATTTATAAATATGCTGATGTCATGGTAGTTAGATCGCCTTATTCATCTTCTTGTAATGCTGATGAAATTGTTCGCACTGAAGTTGAAAATGTGAATCATTGTTGCCGCAAAAATGGATTAATTTTAAATGTGAATAAAAGTAATGTAATAATGTAATTAATGTAATAATGTAAGTTATGGATGTTAGGAAATCAACAGAACCTTCATGCATCACCTGCATCATTTTATCGGACTCAATGACCATCTTGGGTGGGATTTTTCACAAATCTTTGAGGTGGACTGAACATATCCAGCATATCACGAAAAAAGCAGCTATGAATGTTTACGTTTTGATAAGGCTACGAATAGTTCCAAACATCTCAAAGAAAGACCTTGCTCTCATTCAACAGCGTCTTCTGAGTGCTATTGAGTACATTTGCCCGTTATTTATTGGTTTAAATCTTAGTCTCTCGAACTTGCTCGATAAGCTGCAGAGACGATGCTATCGTGTAATCTGCGGGTTTCATTACCCTTTGAACTTAGTTTGTCTGAGCGACGTGTTGAAAAGTCCTTACATTTGTTCCACAATGCTTTGACTCCTAATACTCCTCTACATGACTTATGTCCACATGTTCTTGCTAATAATTCCAGGATATCGATTCCATACACTCGAACGGAACACAGAGCGTCATCTTTCTTCCCTTTATGTAGTCGATTGTATCATGAAAAGTCTTCAAAAATTGGACCGACTAACACAGTCTTCTGAATTTTCTAGTTCTTCACTAAAAAATCATTTCTTTGTCTTTGACTTTCTGACAGTTTTGTAACTTTTTGTATTATGCGAATTGCATGCTGTTTTGTGAGATTACCATTCATTTGAAATAAATGCAACATACATAAATGTCGTTGAAGTTAGCACCAACTTCAACACCAACTTTTTGAATACAGTTTGTGCAGAATAGGAAACCACATGTATAGGTACTACTGATGACGCAGAGTTTGTACAGACAAAAATTTTTCCAAAATTCGAACTCCTTCACCTTCAAAATTCAAATTTAAATTCGAAAAATTGGCGCAAGTATTGGTGCTACCTGGTTAGCGAGTTTGTACAGCATTCCGCTGGAAAAAATTAGATACAAGAGCAAAAAACTGAGTTTGTACAGCAACGTCCAGCACATTCCTTACACGTACAACCGGAAAAAACCGCCAAAAACCGATTTTATCAAAAAATGATAAGATTTTCCAGAAAAGTTCTTGGTGCTACATCGAAAATGAGTTTATACAGTGCTCTAACCGGTGGAAGAGTGTTCTACTAATCCAGTCTGAGTTTGAACACACACTTCTCCGACACTCCAGCACTCCTACGACCGGTAAATACTATACACTCGAACCGGTTAGAGCACTGTATAAACTCATTTTCCATGTAGCACCAAGAACTTTTCTGGAAAATCTTATCATTTTTTGATAAAATCGGTTTTTGGCGGTTTTTTCCGGTTGTTCGTGTAAGAAAGGTGCTGGACGTTGCTGTACAAACTCAGTTTTTTGCTCTTGTATCTAATTTCTTCCAGCGGAATGCTGTACAAACTCGCTAACCAGGTAGCACCAATACTTGCGCCAATTTTTCGAATTTAAATTTGAATTTTGAAGGTGAAGGAGTTCGAATTTTGGAAAAATTTTTGTCTGTACAAACTCTGCGTCATCAGTAGTACCTATACATGTGGTTTCCTATTCTGCACAAACTGTATTCAAAAAGTTGGTGTTGAAGTTGGTGCTAACTTCAACGACATCATAATATAATCAATTTTGATTATAATATAACATTGACAGTCTTATTTTAAAAAACGTAAAATAGTTGCATTTGGTTTGGAATATGTCTCAATTGCTTTGTGAGTGACTGATTGGCATTTGCAATGTCACATTTGGATTCACAAGTGTTCACATTTGGGTTTCACATCCTGTAAAAAGAGTTGAAGCTGAAGATGGTAGGTAGTCGCATTTAAAGTCAAATCCACAAATTATTTGATGAGCTCGACATTGCAATTTCTCTAACTTCTTCCATAAATACACAGGCATTGTCGTTTTGTGATCAGGACGGTCTGTTTGTTTGTCTATGACAATAACATCGGTTGTCGTAATTTTTCCATTATCTTTAATGGGAATCATGTGCTATCGAAATCATAAAAATGACAAATCTCATCTTGAGTGATTAAATGAATATTAGATCATTACGTTATTAAGCTAAGTTTACCAAGCTCGAAAGTACAAGGATCTACATAAACAAATGGGATTTTGCGATGTTTGACCCTCCGCAACTTGTAAGACGACTGGAACTGTTGCTTAAGAAATGTCGTTTTACTGATGTTGGGTAAAACCTTAAAATAATAATAAGCTTGTGCGCGACTTTAGCAAGAAAGCGTCAGCAGCGCTCGGACTGACTTCTTGAACCAACTTGGTTGACTTTGCTTCATTTTGATTGCCAATGCCTCATTGTTGAGTTCATCTGCCTTTGTCAATATTCATGTATGCGTCTTAGTGAGTCACAGTCATGTTCAATTGTTGCACTGACGTCGTCCATCGTCTTGTCTTATACATTCTGTATACAATTCAATATTTTTTCAAAGTTAAGTGGCATCCTTAAGGTTGAGGAGATTAGTTAAACCTTTTATTTAGAAGCAAAGCCTGCTTTTCAATTCATCAAGTCACAATTTTTAATTTAGTGCTATCTACGAAAGCATCATCAAACTTGATAACCTTCATTAATTAATTATAAAGTTGTAATCGAAATCAAGGGCTACATTTTCGAAATTTTGTGAATTAGCAGTGCACTGTAAATCGCTGGGTACGAAAATTACATACAAACATATGCCAAAATCACATACAATTTGAAACTAGCATCTGTTACAAGATTCTCGTATGCTTACAGAGATCTGGTATGTTTTTTATACGAAATCTCATTTACTTTCGTATGTGATTGGTATGTAGCGATACGAACTATTCTATTTGTGATTGGCTGTTTTACACTGAAATACGAGTTGTTGGTATGTTTTATATGCGAGACCCGATGCAAATTCGTCCTCATTCGTATGCCTCTGGCATGTAGAGCTTTAAGTCACATAGCAAAAAAATAAATATGTTGCATACTACTGTCAAATAACTTTTTTCGGTAATACCAGTCATGAACACCTTGTTTGGTAGAGTGATATTTAACTAGATTAGATTTATTGCGAATTTCATGCTCTACGAGATTGTTGTCGTTGCTAATTATCTTGCAACATTAACCGGACGCTCAGTTACCTCCATTTTGTAAATCAAGTTGATAAACAACAATTCATTCAAACGATAACTTTCGTGCAACCATGTTGACTTATATATCTCAAACATAACTATTTTTGTGTTCATGAATTATAATGTGTTTTTATTTCGGATTGATGATATGCTTAATTTGCATAATTGTTGATAGTTGAATACTTATTGATTATTCATGAAATGCCTTAGACTTACGTGTATTATAATCGAATTCAGTATTGAAAGTATGACTCTTGAATGTCATTATCTGACTACTTACAAAACAGTAGTAACATAAGTGTTATCTTTATTGACAAAAGGCCTTAAATCAACATACTTTGGACATGATTGATGCTTTCTTTTAGCATTGTGCTGGTATTGCTTTAGCATGTAAAACATACCACATTTGAAATAACATACGAAAAACATACAAATATATACCAAGAGAATACAGGAATATACCAAAGAAATATTTTGGTATGCATCCTTCGTATGTGATTGGCATTGAGCGAATTACAGTGTGCAATTGAATGATAGCTAATATTACTCTTTGGAAAAGACTTGGTGCAATGAAAGTGAGTTTTTGGAGATCGAAATAATCGGTTGATGATTTTTATGATAAATGTTTTGCTATATAATCGTCGTTAGTCACTTGAAAGACAAACAGATTGAATTCATTCAAACCTCTCATTGTACTTCAACTTGTTTATCTTTGCAGTTTTTGCGGCTACCTTTCAAGTATGGCTGATACTTATCGTGTCATCAAGCCAACAACAAGTGAAGTTGTCGGCAGAGAAGCTAAATACTTTATTTACAGAGAATTTCAGAGATTTAGCAATTGTCAGCAACCTAAGATGCCATACATATTCTCCCTCATTAAGTTCTCAGAAAATGTCAGTAGTAGATGCACTTGTGAACATTTGCTTTCATAGACTAAAGGTGACTAACTTCAATCAAACCAAATACAGACGCATGTTAATTGGCGACGAATATTTCAATTTACTTCGTTATAATGAATGTTCTCTACCACACTTCATTTATGTTTAATTCACTAATAGGTATAACACTGATTGTCTTTGTCTTGAATATGTGAATATGGGCTGCTTATAGATTCAAGTGGAGTCCACCGTATCCGGTCATGGATGGGCCTAATGTTATCTTTAGCCAATACACCATTTCAAACTACAAATATAATTCACCAAAGTCGTGAAGTCAGCTTTCAATGAGTTATTCCAATTACAGACAGGCTGCAATTCTCCTGGAATTTGTTCTTTTTCATGATCTGTAGACTGAAAAAGCGAGAGCCCCATGAGACATGACGTAGCTTTCTGACATTTGATGTAGAACCATTTCATTTATTACACCATTCATGTAGAACAGCGAATGAACAGTCATGACGTGTGAGATTCGCTTTGGTTGCATACTTGCATTAGGCCTCAGCCACACTGAAAGCAAAGCAAAGTAGAGCAAGCACGAGCGTCCTGAACAGACGTCGCTCTGGTTTGCTTTGCTTGTAGTGTGGCAGTCTACAACTGCTGTAATGCTCACCTTTGCTCAACTTTACCGGCCACCAATCCCAAATTCCTCCAGGGTGGGCCGTATCGTCCTCTTCCATTTTACTCGATCAAGGGCCAGATTATGGGTTATGCCTCTTCTCTCCAGATCTTTTTCTATGACCCTTTTCCATGATAGGGGTGGGCGACCTCTTCTTTGTCTGCCAGATATCGGTTGGTGCAGTGCTGTTTGGGTTATATGATCGTCCGGTCTTCTTCTGACGTGTCCGTACCATGCAAGCCGCTTGTACTCCATGAATCTATCGATGGATGGGATCCTCATCTTGCGTCGAATCTCTTCATTCTTAACTCGGTCCCGGAGGGTTAAACCTTGACATCGCCTGAGCATCTTCATTTCCGTCACCATCAGCCTTTGCGTATCTTTCTTCCTTGGTGCCCAACACTCTCCTCCATAGGTCATTGCCGGTCGTATCATAGCCTGGTAGATCTTTGATTTTATCTTGAGAGGAACTCCTTTGTCGTAGATAACTGCTGTCACTTGTCTCCAACTTTTCCATCCTGTTTGTATGCGGTTTTTGATGTCCTGCTCGCAAGATGATGTTACGTCTAGGAGTGAACCAAGATACTTGAACTTCTTAACTGATGGGAGCGAAATTCCATCCATTTGGATTTCTTCATCGTTCGCAGCGGTGGAGAGGTATTCACTCTTACTTCTGCTAATTCTGAGACCATTACTTTCCAGGGCATTGCGCCACAACTCCAGCCTGCTTTCTACCATTGTTTTAGAATCCCCACAAATCACCAGATCGTCAGCGTAGAGCATTTCTTTTGGGGGACTGCTCTCCAGATGCCCAGTTATCACATCCAAGACCAGTAGGAAGAAATATGGACTCAACGCCGATCCCTGGTGCAACTACAGCTGCTGTAATGATGACTTAATATTCGCTGCAAAACTTTTTGCTCGGAAACGCTTGGAAAAGCTCGCAGTGTGGCTGAGGCCTAATGCATTATGAAAAAATGATATGAAGCATTTCTTCCGCAGCCCTTCTAAAAGTAATGGGGCTCTTATCTAGCTTCCCACCAGCATCATAACACGTTTCGCTTTTATGCTGACGGCGATAATTGATGACTCATACGTGACGTCATAAATTGCGCACACTTGGACTAACTTTCACTTCTGTCGTCGCAGAGATTCTATGTTATTCTATTCTGCTCAAAATATGATTGTAAATCATTATTTCGGCAGGTCACTTGCTGCTCGATTCCTGTAGAAAAGAGGTTTCATTCTTAAGGAATTGAATTTAGAAACTAGATATGAGTAACCAGGACAAAATTCGTGGTACCCTGAAAATTGGCACACTTGTAGTTCAGATTGTGCTTATTAAGCATGCGTGCGAACTAGGATGAAATAAAATGTCACATGATGCAGAACAAAATTGGCAAGTGAAAATATCAGGTCCCTGGAAATTATTTCTTTAAAGATCTTGTACAAGGTTTGTACAACTTCGGATTTTAAAGATCAAATTTTTTCACTTGTCTCAAAGGCAAATCGTGTGCTAGGTATGATTAAGAAATCTTTTTGCTGTCGTGATCCTTCACTCCTTATCATGTTGTACAAAGCTCATGTGAGAGCTATACTTGAGTTTGGTAGTATCATATGGTGTCCATATCATCGACACGTCATTGATCATGTTGAAAAAGTTCAGAAGCGTTTTTGTAGACTATTTTCTAATTTAAATGGTTTGAACTACAGATCGAAGTTGCACAATTTAAATTTGTTAAGTCTTGAAACTCGCTGACTACGTTGCAAGCTTATTGTTTTATTCAAGATAGTGAATCAGCTGTATGATGTTAACTCAACAGAATTATTTTCCTACTCTGGTCGCACAAATATAACGGATGCCCATCAAAAGATTATTGTCTCCTTATCAAAACATTCATATCGTCATCATTTTTTTACGGTAGATGTGACACATGATTGGAATTCCCTTTATAATCATGAAAGAAATGTTTCAACTGTTACAGAGTTTAAAAGATCAATTTCTGCTTACTTTATTCGATGCAATATCTGGTAATTGTCTTATTTTTCTATATTTATTATTTTTGGTTCCTTCTGCTCGCAGACCATTTGGGCTTGATATTTGTTAATTATCCATTTAGTATGTGAATGTTGTATGCACTCTTGATAACAAATATATCATCATCATTTCATGAAATTCTATGCTGTGCATGATTCTGCATAAAAAGGAATGTAACAGGATGAGATTGTCTCTAATGCCCTGTGTCAAACTACCTCTATATCTGTATAGTGTAAACAATTTGCAGCTATTTACAACATCTTTTAGATAGCAAATTACAAAAATGATTGTGACCAATGGATTTCCAATTAATACCGACTATGGAGACATGCATTTCATGTTTATCAATGATGATGTACAATTCATGTCTGTTCATGATGTACAGCAATGATAGTGCGGTCCCCCTGTGGTCCTGATATTTAGAGGATCAAACTATCTAAAATACATATTTTTTTTCATCTGGAACACGTGCCATGCAGCTACATCGAAATATTGTTGGAAACATCATCATGAGTCCCAGCCACAACATTGATTCCACATGTATACAGCCAAACGACCCGGTGTTATAATACTCCTTTTCCACAATCTAAATTGCTGGCTGAAAGAAGACCGCTATTACCATAGAGTAGGGATATATAGAGATAATATACCTACTCTATGGCTATTACTTAAGTTCCCCTCGGAAAAAGAAAGGTAGATAAATATTCCAGAAACCACAAATTAGATCATTAAATCCGCTTAAACCTTGGCAGAGATGCAAGTGAAAACTTCATAAAGTCTCCTAGAAGACACAAGCCTCGATGTCTCAGTATTCAATCTTCAGTTTAAATAGCTAAACATCATTTTCTAAATCTAAATTAAATAATTTTATTAAATTTCGAAATTAAATGAAATTAAATAATATGGAAACTATGCGTCAACCGCCAAAAATTGCAACTGCTTTTTTCAGAAAATTCTAAACTACATTACACTTTCCGCTCGGAAAATGAGGACAGGGTAATGCGAGCTGCGATGCGACTTGTGCATGATGGACTTGCGATGCGAGCTGTACCGGGTTGTGTTGTCATGGTGAGGCAGGATTCTCTAACCAATGACCAAGTACGCTCTACTCGATGCGGATGACCTTCACTGAATTAGACTTGACTGAACAAGTTCACTTTACTTAGATTTGATACGAGGGACCACAATATCATAATTTGGGTGGTGAGCGACCACAGTGTTGTAACTGTATCGAACAAGACAATTCAGCATGTGAACATGCTACACTTCAATACTTTCTTGTAATATATTCACAGAATAGGGTAAAATCGGATATTATCGACAGTAAAATGGTTTTCGGGCTCTCACGGCTGTATTTCTTGGTTTTTATATGATCTGTGATATCCAGCTAATCTCTTCTTACTCGAATTTGTTAGATTATCGATTAAATTTATGATTCTATGTAGGTGAAAACCAATGTGTGGAAACTATAATGATGTTCGCATAATATCGACACTTTGTCGGGTAATATCGACAGTCCTGAAAAGAAGAGTCAAACTTTGACAGATATAGTAAACTAAAGACATTATCTATTGCATGAAGCGAAACTTTAGATATTTGTTGTTTCTTTGACAGTCCGAGAGGGTGGAATTTCATGACTGAGAGCAGTCTAGATAGGCGAGTCCATCTCGTCAAAGAAAAAGAAGAATTCCACACATTTTTCATGTATGTGACGCAAGCGTGTATAGCGCAGAGGAGAATGATGAAGTTTCGCATTTTCAGACAATCAAAGAGACATTAGATATGTAAAATGTCGTTTCGTATAATATAGTGTCTCCCGTTAATCTTACCTGTCTTTTTTTGACGATCTTTTAGGGAACTGTCGATGTCGCCCTGCAATGTGTCGATATTATGTGAATATCATTGCAGACTGCACACCTCACTTTTCACCTAAAATCAGAAATTAAATCGATGGATAAATGGATTCGAACAAGAAGAGATCAAAAGTAGAGTCGATATTATCCGACATTTCTGCATCGATTTCATGTGACAAGATAACTTAAAACAACTAAAGAATTTGACGAAGTCATTACTATTCTGTGAAACTGCATCCCCCTATGCTATGGAATAGCCAAGCACTTAGCTGTCAGATGGTGCGTGAAGAAGTTGACTGATTTGCACTGATTGGGGCAATATAGGCCACTGTAGAATTCGGCGACTCACTTCATGCTTCGATATCTGTCAGGATGAGGCAATCAGAAGTGCTCCACCAAGCTTCTGTTGCACATTTGCGAGTCAACTACTTGTTGGTGCAATTTTCTGCACGTGTGGATGAGTTCCAGGAGTCTTACAGCTTCATTTTGGAAAATTGGCTTAACTGTCGATATTACTCGACTTTACCCTATATTTTTAGCATATATTCACATACTTTTGTGATTAATTTCTGAGATAAAGTTGTTGTCATAAACATTGTATTTTCATGACAAGAAGTTATCATAGCCTCACATCATCTCAGTCAGTATTATGTCCAAATACGCACAATAATGCGCAGCTGCAATTGAAAAGATGTTACAGCTATGAATATTTACGCCATCATAAACTGTAATGGAAGCAGCTCATAGTACAAAAACATGTAGCGATGAAGTCGATAAAATTCGAATTTCGGTGTTTTCAAATCGTAAAACTGCGAAAAATTGGAAATTATTTCACGATAAAATTCCGGCTTAGGGCACAACGAAGCATTCAAGCTAAATAACTTGAATTTCATCTATGGATGCTTCTGAAATGCTTCAGAATATTCGACTGAATATTCTTGCATAATAATCAGGGCACTTGTTTTGCTCCACAACTTTTCAATTCAACTTCAAACTGAGTCAACTTTACTGCGTCATCTATAGATAGACTTACCAGATTTCCAGACACTCTAAACGGACATTTTCATCTTTTGAGAGATGAATCCGGGACCAAAACCGGGACGTCCTACTTTGATGAAAAGCTTATAGTCAAATTTCAAAAATAAACCGTTGAAATTGTATAAAAGCAATTTTTTCAAAGCCCAACTCACATAATGACCACGGTGTGCCCGAAAAGAATTTAGTGGTCTAACAAGACCCGACTAAGATTCCACTTCTATACGTTCGCATGGACCTCTTTGGTAACTTTAAAGCAAATTTTAAAATCTTTCATCGAGGGCTTTCTTTTGTAGGCCTAAAAATTCAAAATGGAGAACTAATTGCCATATATGGCAGGTGAGAAAAATAATTTTGAGATGACCCGTCTCAGATTTCAATCTCTTAGCCTAATATGAATCCAATAATGTTCAAACATATCAATTTTTGAGATGTCGACCGAAGGCTGTTCCCTACAACCCCAGAAATGTATAAGATGGCGACTTGACTTCCATATCTTGCATTTACTTACACAAATTGATATCGGTGTCATTAACTGGCATAAAAGTGAGTTGCAGTTTTTATAGTCCTAGATCGATAGGTACCTACATTTTCTGCAAATGACTCAATTAGAAATACCTTTTTAGCTATAACTGTTAATACAAGCCCGTGCGTAGGCCCCACCCAACATGTACGCTATCAATGTTTCTCAAAAGAATAGTCAAAGCTTAGTCGCGTGATGACAAGAACTATAGGTTCTGGCCGTTGTAGTAGCGAACTGCTTGCAAGAGGCGAGACGAATACTCAGGATGATTCATATTATTTACTTTAAAACGCTTCCATGTCTCGTCAAAATCATGATGAGCGGATTCCGATGTTTGCTCAGACCATTTACCGAGACCACTTCCCGTCTCCTCACAAAATTCCGGGACGTGATGAATGATGATACGAATTTTGGGAGTCACTGACATACCAGGGAGATCAAGAAATGCGTTTTTGAAGATATGAATATCCTCCTTGATAGTTCCAGAAAGATCATTTCCGAAACAAGATGCGACAACTTTTTTCAATGCTGTAAATGCGGCAACAAACGGTAAAATAGTAACAAGACATATGCTCGCAAGTGTGTCAACCTTGTTCAAAAGGATTTTCCACGTATGTCCAGGTACCGCACCTTTACTGAAATATTTAGAGAGGGTGACCAATTTTTCTTTCAATTATTTACAATTCATTTTCCACTTCCTACAATTTGATGACCAGTATTCTTTAAATCGTGCTACTTACTTCATCAAACAGTTCGTCCACATTAATTGCGGTATGTTCAAATCATTCATTGATTTTCAGGAATGAGGTTACGATTTCAAACCAGATTAACTCATCGTTATTCATCCAAACAAATGGTTCTCCACCGACGAAACTCCCTTCCCACAGTTCAATGTAGGACAAACAGGAATCATTAAATTTCATCAACACTTCCACAAGCAATTTCGTGTCGAGATTATCATCTTTATTTTGCTTTACATTATCTTTCATCAGTTTCTTCGTTCCTTGAGGAATGAATTCGTTGGCCTTCCTTTCCAAAAGGATTCTTTTCAATTTTTTGATTTCAGGAACGATATCACTAGCACTCGCATTTGTTTTCTCCATGCAAAATAGTTTTGTTGAATAGATTCAACTGTTCTTCCAAGAACCACAAATATACTGAAAAAAAACTTAATCAGCAATAAAAAATAAGATAAATTCAGATGAAAAAATCTAAATTTAAAGTATTTCATTTCACCAAAAACTGACCGGGACAAAAGTGACAACCGGCCGGGACACCGGGACATGCAAGTAAAACCGAGACGTCCGGTAAGTCTATCTATAGAGAACTTAGGTATCTGACTGCTTTTCATAATGTCGATAGGAAAACGAATTATGTGAGTACTTATCACATGAATATCAAAGAGTTTGTAGAATAACATTTCCTAAGTTTCACAAATCAGAAATTGTCCTTTTGATTGCACTGTAAAATATATCAATTTTCTCAAAACGGCTTCAAGTGATCTTGAGATTTCCATTATTGACGAACTTTGAATGGATGTCAGGAAAATCTAACTAAGTTATTGTTGACATTAATCCGATCATTCTCTTGATTCAAACACAAATGTTATCTATCGTCTATTCCACACTGATCAAACACGTAGATAGTCTTTCTTTTAATCTACTTCCTCTTTCAATAATGATTTCTGTCAGCAATATTCATTCCCATGTTACACTGTCAAACCATAGTCGATTTTAGCTTCTGTATTCCGTTTACTCATTTCACGAAAACTTTATTGCTCTTTCAAAGTGCTCATGAGATATGAAACGCTCATATCCATGTTGCGTAGATAGCAAATAAGTAGGCCTACATGGAATAGACAACTTGGTATGACAGTAGCTCAATGAAATAGTGCATAGAAAATTGTAGCTGCTTTCGTAGAATTACATTTTGCAAAAATGAAAGCAAAGATGATGGAAAATTATTTGGAAGCACATGTCTTTTGGCTGAAGTCCTTAGGGAACCAGAAAAACAATGTAGCTAAATAAGAATATGTAGAAAATGTAGAAAGAATGTAGAAACAACAATTCCAGTGATTGAGTTATTTGGTGAAAGCAGGGACAAGCTTCAGCAAGATAACGTGCCGTGTCATGTTAGCAGGAAATCATTGAACACGTTCGAAGATGCCGGAATCGGAGTGATGCCTTGGCCGGCATCATCGGTGGTCCTGAACCTCATCATGAACCTTTCTCGATATCTAGTACCAAGTCAACGAAATCAAGGATATGTGACAAAATATAATGAATTCAATGAATTTAATTCTGTTTATGCTCGAACTATGCAGATGTAAATATTTCTCAGTCTTCTACGTACATGTAATGCAATTATCATTTTAAAGATATATTGGTATCTACATGTATGTGTTTGCTCTATGCTTAATAACATCAGGAGGTGTTGCAAACTTACTGTCGCATACTGTTTACTTCATGGCATTTGGTTGCGTTGATCAACAACTGTTATGGCACCGGATCAGATAGATTAGCTTCTACGAACACATTTTTTGTCTGTTAAAGCATTGTATGTAGACCAGAAAGCGTCAGTTAGAGCGGTCAACGGTGAATGGAGACACTGCTGGTTCAACATCGAGAAAAGTGTCTATCAATACTGCATGCGATCCCCAGTCTGACTGAATTTCCACCGAGTAAGGCTGTTCAAACGGATATTCAACTTAGAAGGAAAATTATTTTTCCTATCTTCATATTCTGAGAAATCAGTAAAACGCGCCCAGTCAATACTATTGATCTCTCTTAGTTAAGTTGTAGAACTTTCTAATTTTGGGAGTTCTAAATATTTTGTATATGTTATAAAGGATGAGTCAAATTAAATGACCCTATTTTATAACGTGTTGCAGATATGTGAAAATCCAACCAAATTTTAAATGAGATGCACAGTGTATCATTTGAAACCTCTGAGAGTGGCCAGCAATTTTACGGATTCTAGAAGTTCGTAGATATGTTAAATTTTACAATATTAGACGATTTTGAACTTGAATTTTTTTCTATAGTTTTACTTGTCACGTACATAATGCATCACAATACTTTGGACAGCTTATTTGTAATCCTTACTTTCAAGAAAGTTGTCTTATTCTGCATGAAGTCGATGTGGAAGTCAATTGAGGTGTTGAATGACCATGATTATAAGATGACCTTCCAAGAACTTATTAGAAAGTGGAAACTCCGAAATTATGGAAATCAGTATTGACTCTATTGAAAATGCTGTTTTGTGAGCTCTAAAAAGCTTTAGTAAATGAGTCGCTGAACGAAGTTACTACCGGTTAGGTAGACTGCGTACTGCGAGGTTCGGCGGAATGGCTGAAAACGTGGCAGTCGCACTGTAATACAAGAAAAGCTGTGTTTCATTCGGTCAGCAGCGGCATCAATTTCTGACACCTCTCAATCATCCGTGCGCAGGACTACTAAAGAGACAAGACTGAGGACATGTCGTAACCGAAATTCAAGTCGTCTTAGTGAGCGGCATCTTGTAACTCGAATACGATTCGCAAAACATTGGTGAGATGACGCTGCCTCAATCCATCGAACAAGGGAAGTACTTGAAGAAGCTGATAGACTGTTTGATGATCAAATTTCTATCGACATTCAGTCCGCGAAGTTTAATGACTGTTGGCCTGCTGAAAACGTTTAAGGAGTTATTATAGAGGGCAACTGACCATGAATTTAATGGTTTGACTTCCTTGAAGCAGAAATCAAAAGCATTTTGACAAAGTGTCAGTCGGTTGACATGCCAAGCCCTCATTTCAAGCATTCCGATTCAGAAAGATTGTAGCGGAGAGTGGAGATAGGTCGTACAAATCATGATGATTGAAATCGATTTACTTCCTCTCTTTGACTCAAAAAGCCTTTATTTTTACCGTTTGTACATAGCCAGTGGTCGCGTTCACTCTTTTAACAGATGATAGAATATATTGAAATAGCTTCTTTAGCTGTAAATTTAATTTTCAGTTATAATATTTTGGTGTTAGATATCTACAAAGTCGACATATCTATTAACTTCTCGTAAACGTAAAATTGTTGATCACGATCAGAGGTTTAAAATGACACATCGCATTTAAAAATTTGAAGGATTTTCACTGATCTATAACACTTTCAAAATAGGGACATTAAATTTGACTCACCAAATAGCACGAGGAATTCCATCATTTACGCTCATAAGGTTGCGTTATTTCATTGCATTATTTCTATATCACGATTAGGGCTGCTTTATGTTCGCGTAATTCGTGCGTAAGTGTGTTAAAACACAACTGGGCTGTATTCCGCAGTTTCCGTTTCCCCACGCATTTCAGTCGGGCTGGGATGCATTATTCTTGATAATAAATAATACTTTGATTCATGGGCCTTCGCATCTGCAAAAGATAGAAATGAATTATCAGGGCCTGCCCGACCCGGCCCACTTACAAGTCTTTATACTAGTGTGCGCATATTCTAATTCAAAATTGAAAGCAAGTTTTACTGAGAGAAATCCAGAAGTCTATCATATATAACTAAATTTACGATTTTAAATTAGATAAATAGTAGCAGCGTATTCACTATGACACTACTAAATATTTCAAATTAAATACACGATAGCTAATTCACGCAAATGACTTATAATTAGAAAGACTAGATAGAAAATTAGCAGAAAACCAGCTAAAGCAGTCGATTACAAAATATAGCGACAAGGGCAGGGATTGCTTCATTACGCAATTAGCATGTGACGTTAATTTCTGCGGGTGTTCACTAAATGTTTTTTCGAAGCTGACATGTCGTATAAATAATACCTCAGACAACATGTCAGTGATGCGCGCTTTGACTTCGGAATTGCATTCGATGAAGAAAGATAGAATCCTGAAAATCAAGAATGTTATCAAAATATTTTGATTAATGCATCGAATTCGAAAAGTAATCGGATTTCTTGAGAATAAGATTATACTGGCTTCGTCAAACAAGGAAGATTAAATTTAAAGAGATTTCGTACCCAGTAAATTGACATGCAGATAAATATGTCAATCAAAATTTCATACTTGACTGCATTCATGCAATTTCCAGATAATCCAAGTTATCAATGTTTGGAAATTGGAGTCCTTCTGCTTGAGCTGAACTTGAGTTTTATCAATGAGAACACTTTTAAGAATTCATTGGAAGTTTGTCTGGTGCATTTGCTACGTATCTCTGTGTTGATACTAACTACGAACTTGGCTATCAAATCCGTCGCTTTAGTAGCTTACAGGCCAGTAGGAAGTGGCAGAAATTCGAAATGAATTGAATTCGCATTTGCTATCCTTGCCAACTTCATCTGCATTTATAGTTGAAGCCATAGAAATCTGACGTTTCGCTTTGTTCAAGTTAGTGGAAATAAAATGGAAAACAGACTTCTTGATGGCACTTCTAATTTCAAGGCTGCGATTAACTAGATCTTAAGAAAAATAAAATTTAACGAAGTTAGACGATATTTTTTAAGTAACTTTTTCAAAATACTTTAACCAGGCTATTTGTAGACCAGTTACTCCCTTCAATTTACGACTTTTATTGAAAAAATACATAGTTAGAATAACAAGGTACCCGACTCGTCTCGTCTGAAGACAGTCTTAAGGGTGACGTACAACTGTGGAAAGGTTTTTAACTATTTATGTAGAACAGTTGTGGAAACTCACTAAATTTGTTCATGACCTCAACGAATGAGCTAAATACCACGATTTTTCCTTTACAGCACTGAGATAATGGGATAATTTCAAGAAAATTGACAACTGAGTTAAAATTGTCTACATATTCAAACTACGAGTGCTTAAGAATAATGGATGCAACGTTTGGAAAACTTGCTGCCGAATCCTTAAAGAAGCATTATGTATAGGATGGCGGCTAATTGACTGCTGCTTTTACCTACTTCACGCCCCCCTTCAGGAGGAGCCTATGGAAGGATATGATGCCTACCGTCAAAGCTTCATCAGTATCATGGACAGCTGATAGCATGGTGATCATGGTGATAGTATTCTACCTGTCCATTATCAATATCAATGATATTTCCGCTTGAATATGCTTCCTGTACCTGCTTTTGATTTGTGATCCTTTCTAACTGTGATATGACAAGTGACTAAGTGAGATCTTTTCACATCCTTTGAACAGGACAGTAGTCAGCGTTAGTGCTTTTTAAGAGGGGGTGAAAGCACCATAAGTACGAAGCACAATATCTTTGGGTCCCCTGAGCTAGCGTTCATAGCAACAGGTCCCATGAGGGTATCCTTCCTTTGGCTAAAGTACATCGATCCCCAAGCTAGCGCGCGTGCATAGTAACAGGTCCCCAGAGTGTTAGCGGGTCCCCAGAGCAAGACTTATAAAAAAAGGGTGCAAATGTGTGAGAAGATAATCATGCGTTGTGAATTTTGTAATCGAGACTTTGCGTCATGGAGAGAATGTATTCAGCATGGGCAGGTGGAAAGTGGACGACGGTACTGTTCAATCTGTACATTGTGGTATACTCCTGAGCAAGAGCATAGGTGTCCATTTGTACGACGTGGTAGACACTTGGTAGAATGTTTAATGTGTCATGATGTACTACAACCTGTTGGCTTTGTAACAAGTCATACATGTTTCCACAAATGTCATTTGTGTGGTGAGGATTTGTTGGACGATTTCTCTTCAGAACATTTTTGTGCTGTGAAGATGGCTGTGACTTTATACAATCAAGGGGTTCATCAAAACGTGGAGCACGAAGCCAACCGCGAAACCGACCACGAAGCCGACCACGAAGCTGACCATGAACCAGAGCAAGAGATGGATCAAGAAGGGGATGGTCAACGTGGGGGTGGTCAACGTGCGGGAGCGGTGCATGAGGCGCGTCAATATTATTTTGATGATTCAGGTCTCATAGTCACCTATACACCGGACGAAGACACGGTAGATGTCCATTGATTTTTGGATAGTATGCATCATACATTGCATGAGTTGATTGTGGGGGGGAATGAAGAACGAGATGTGGTGACAGTGATACAAATGATATTTGTATTTGAACGCCAGATTACAGACGATGAGGTGGAGGATGTAGAGCTTCGATCCAAACCCATTCTACATCATGGCATTCAATGATTGAACTTCGATACATGGATAGAGGAGGTGAAACAGGAATTATTGGCATTCATTGACGTAGTGACAGTGCAAATCTCAGGACTCATTTTCCAAAAGATTGTGAATTTGGAGATTCGTATGAGTTAAGCGGAAGCGGATCGACTTCGAGCGGGAGCAGCCATCCCTATACCCCCTATATTTCGCAAGTCACGTAGTGTCCGCGTCTTTGACTATCGAACTGTGAAGGAGGCGAATGGTTATTTTAAGGATTCAGTGCTGTACGCCTTGGCATATCAAGATGGGATGCGACCGGCCTGGGTTTGGGTAGGCTACGTGTCCTACAACTGAATGATCACTACCAATTGGATTTCACAGGGATCACCAAGGATGGAATCTTCCGTCTGAAAGAATTGCGAAAGTTTGAGCAGCGGAAGAACATCGCTGTACGTGTCTATGTCCATAATGGTCAGGTGTTCAAGGGTACTCTCCACGATCACGACTGGAAATGTAATGAACAGACCCGTATCATTCATCTTCTTCTCCTGACAGCTATTGAGGATGAGGAGCATTGTAGACTGGACTGTCATTTCATGCCTATTTATAAATTTGAAACTTTCATTCACACCCTCTACGATGTGAATTAACGCTCCAAGTCGTATCACCATTATGTGTCGTGTGAACTCTGTCTAACCATCTTTTCTCATAGTGCGTATAATACCCCACCACCACATATCCTGAAGAAACGGGATGAGCATCAAAAGACTTGCTATGGTAGGAAGACCCAGTTGGAAATTATGCCCGAAGATATTGAATTAAAATTCAAGGATTTTGGAAAGACCACTCATCCTCTGTGTGTGGTGTATGCTGATATTGAGAGCATCATACATCCCGTGACTAAAATTCACACAGCGGCTGTGATTGGCCATTGTGTGAAATGGGATGAGACATTGGAGGGGAGATGCCTGCAGAGGGAGTGGTCCAACATTGGGGTGAGACGTGCGTGTCGGATTTTCTCGATAGTATGGAGAACTTGATGCACAGCCTCCACCAATTGATTGATGGAATGCCACGCAAAAAGATGATCATGACAGATGACGATCGACGGGTGTATGCACGAACGAATAAATGTAACATTTGCAAACGTCATGTGACAGAACAGGAGGATGATCGAGTGAACCAGCATCAGATGTTGGATCATACCGAATGCGAGGATCATGACCATTTGACGGGCAAATTTATCCAAGTTCTCCGCCATGCCTGCAATTTCCGTCGTCGTCAGGTCCGTCGACATATCCCCATCTTTTTCCATAATTGGAAGAGCTACGATAGCCATCAAATTATTTTACATGGACGGGTGAAACGGGATGAATACTTGTAGCTGATCAATCCCTGTTATACGAGTGGGGATAAGACAATTGGAGTTACTGCCAGTTATAGGGTGCGTGGGAATTACAGAGACAATATCCAACTACAATTTCGTGACTCTTTCCAATTCCTCCCCAATTCCCTTCATAAATTGAGCCAGACAGTTGACCGCTTACCGGTTTCGGAGCGGATACTACACGAGTGCTATCCCAACATGGACCATAGCACAATTCGAAAAGGTGTATTCCCCTATACATACTTTGGTGGATGGGCGCGTCTGGACGAAACTTGTCTTCCCCATTGTCAAGTTTTATAATGACTTGGTGGAACAACCATGTTCGGAAGAAGACTATGCTGTGGCACAAACCGCATAGCAACAGTTGGGATGTCAATCCAACCGAGAGTATGTTAGTTATTACTCATGGTGGATGTGACATTATTGGTGGACATTTTTGAAGATTTCCGCTCAAAAATTTATAGCGTCTCCCATTTGGATCCCGTCCACTATTTTGGGATTCCCGGGTTGACGTATTCATTTTTCCTATTGTATACCAATATCCGACTGGATCATTTGATGGATGCAGGCATGTATAAAATGTTTGAGGATGGGATTCGCGGTGGGATGACGTTTGTCAATAAACATCAAGCTCAGCATGAGGAGGCGTCAGAGGAGAATGGTGGGGTACACACCCACTTGTTTTATGTGGACGCTAACAATTTGTACGGTACAGCGATAAGTGAGAAATTGCCCATGAGCAACTTTGTGTGGATTCCTGAACGCGATTTGGAGAGGATTGATGATGAGTGGATTCGTCAGTATGATGTGAATGGGGATCAGGGTTGTGTTCTCACCGTGGATCTGGAATATCCGGAGGAGGTACAAGATCCCAACATGGACCTCCCCTTTGCCCCCACCAGTGGTCAAATCAAACCGGGTGAGATGAGTGCCTACATGCATCAGCTGTGAACACCCTCCATCCCAAGAAACCTGTCATTAAAACATCGACGAAATTATTATTGACACATAGCAAGAAGGAGCGGTATACGGTACACATTTACGCGCTCCAATATTATGTTGAACAAGGTTTACATGTGAGCAAAGTCCACAAAGGCATCACCTTCCATCAAGCAGCCTACATTCGACCTTACACGGGTTATCATGCGACGGAACGGGCCAAGAGTACGAATGCCATGGCACGTATATGCACAAGTTGTGTTTGAACGCCTTATTTGGAAAGACCATGGAAGATGTGCGCAAGTATGGGAAGAGTTGTATGGTACGGAATAAGCGAATGTTTTTGAAATACACTCACCACCCCATGTGTCATAACTTTTTCGGGATCGGTGAGTCTGCGATGGTGGTCCATGTACGTCGACGTAAAGTGACATTAGATCGAGCCATCTATGTGAGGCAGGCGATACTGGACATTAGTAAAATTCAAATGTACCGCTTACTAGCCCAATGGCAGAAAAATCAGCATTGTTTATCTGTGGACTTGGTGGGAGGTGATACAGATTCCTTTTTCTAGAAAGTGAGGAGTATGAGTGATCGGGACACAATTCTCCAATCGTTTCGTGACATTCCCAATACAATGGATCCTATGGCACATGGAGTGCTCGACACCTCCAATTATCCGAAAACCCACCCACTGTATGATGCCCACAATACCAACTGACTAGGCTGCTTCAAGGATGAAAGTCTGGGACGGGTGATTCTGGAATTTATCTGCCTCAGCCCGAAACTCTACTCGTATGTGATGCGGGATGGTGATGAAGTGAAACGAGGCTGTCGAGTGAAAGGGTCAAACAGTACAAGAAGCGGAAGTTGTCGCATGCATTGTATAAACAAGTGCTTGAAGAGCAAAAGGCACATGTGGTGACACAACTGAATTTGGAATCCACCTATCATGTCATGCGTACCACTACCAGGAAGAAAGTTTCACTGACTGGGTGGGATGATAAACGGTATTGGATATCAGCCAATGAAAGTGTAGCGTACGGTCATCATCAGGTTATAAATCAGAACATTATCAACACGCTTTAGATGACTTTGAAGAGACTTTGTGAGATAATAACAACACTATTCCCAAGGGGAAAATGTGTACAGTGATGCGAATGAATTGTATTATTTGTGTATGATTTTCAATCAATAAGTGAGACTTTGAAAAACAAGTGAGACATTATAAAACATTGTACTATCAATGAGTTCACACTTATGGGGCAGTAGATTATCTAATGTTTACTAGAGTTATGTGTGATAGTTGTGTGAAAGATTTGAATAATATACGAATTAAATTTTCATAAATAATATGAGTATCTGAATAAAGGTATAAAGGTATAAAATAATATGTGTATAAAGTATTTAAAAAATAGTATGAGTATAAAATATCTGAATAAGGGTATAAAGTATCTGAATAAGGGGTATAAAATAATATGAGTATCTGAATAAAGGATATCAATGGTATGTGTATAAGGGTATGTGTATAGTAATATGAGTATAAATATATCTGAAAAAGGGGTATAAAGGATATGATAATTAAATAATATGAGTATAAAGTATCTGAATAAGGGGTATAAAATAATATGAGTATCTGAATAGGGTCTGTATAAGATAATGAAATAACATGAGTATAAAACATGAGTATAAAGTATCTGAATAATGGTATGAAATATAAGTATAAAGATATGAATAAGGTATGCGCATAAGATAATTAAATAATATGAATAAGGGTATGAAAAGATATGAATAAGGTATGTGTATGAGATAATTAAATAATGAGTATAAGATAATTAAATAGTATGAGTATAAAGATATGAATAAGGTATGCGTATAAGATAATTAAATAATATGAGTATAAAATATCTGAATAAGGGTATAAATAATAATAATATGAGTATCTGAATAAAGGATATAAAGGATATAAAGTATATGTGTAATGAAGTATCTGAATAAAGGATGTGTATAATAATATAAGTATAAAACATAAGTGTAAAACATAGATATAAAAATATCTGAATAAGGGTATAAAGGATATGATAATTAAATAACATGAGTATAAAGTATCTGAATAAGGGGTATAAAATAATATGAGTATCTGAATAGGGTCTGCATAAGATAATTAAATAATGTGAGTATAAAACATGAGTATAAAAATATCTGAATAAGGTTATAAAGGTCATGATAATTGAATAATATGAGTAATGAAGTATCTGAATAAGGGGTATAAAATAATATGAGTATCTGAATAGGGTCTGTATAAGATAATTAAATAATATGAATATAAAACATGAGTATAAAGTATCTGAATAATGGTATGAAATATGAGTATAAAGATATGAATGAGGTATGTGTATAAGATAATTAAATAATATGAGTATCTGAATAAGGGTATGAATAATAATAATAATAATAATATGAGTATTAATATGAGTAATAAGGGCGAGCGAGTGGCACAGTGGTTTAAGTGTCTGCCTGTGGTCTGGATGGCCCAGGGTCGACTCCTTGCGCAGTCAACCTTATTAATAATTCTTTCGACCGGGTGTTTGGCAAGCACCTGTAATCCAGCCACTTGGAGGTCATTAAAGTGTATTAGAACCCTAATAACTATGTTTTAATATCATATATAACCTTACAGCCGACCGGGTGTGTCACAAGCACCTGTAATCCAGCTACGTGGAGGTCGCAAGTGGATTAGACATTGGCTGATTACTAACCAGACTGCAGAGGCTCGAATAAAAAAAAAGTGCATACTCGGGAGGGAAAAGCGGTTTCCTCCATAATCTCGTCCTCGCCCAACGCCCATACATACATGGAGATTAATAACGACGATACCATACCGGAACAGGCGTCGCCCGGGTTACCAAGGCCTGCGTTGAATGTTGAGGAACCAGGGTGTTCAAGCGGAAGGGCTACTGGAACAAATGAACATCAACCGCGTCGAAGAACGAAATGGACACATGCCGATAATACCAGCGTAATTGAGTGCTACTACAGAAGTTGCCCGGAAGAGAGAGGGTTTCGTAAGCGCATGCATAATGTCTGGCAAGAAATGCATCCCCAGACAGCGATATCAGAACAAGGGGTATTGAATCAAAAGCGATCGATTGTGAACAACAATTTGCTAGCAAATGAAGAGATAAACAAAATAGCAAATCGCGTAATTGACCCTGGAGCCAATGAAGACAATAGTGCATATAACAACAGCATGCCGTCCAGCCCGGCTGATTCAGAAACGAATATGAACAATGAAAGCTCAAACCAACCTCTAACTGATGCAGAACAATAGCTGATGCACAGAATAATGCAGTACATGAACAATTACATGAATCCAAACAACAGAGATAATGTAAGGACGATAAAAGTTGATGAGAAGTCAAGACAAATAATTGAGAAAGTAGACAATGTGAGTGAGCGCATTCCGACCAATAATATAGCGGAGTTGAACGCATTGATATACTCAGCTGCTAAAGTTACGGAAGAAACCGTAAATGTGAACAATGGAAGACAAGCTGGAACGCCACCGTGGAAGCGCCGACTACAGAAACAAATTGAAGTCCTAAGGAGAGAAGTTAGCCAACTGAAATCGTTCATTGACTCTAACGGAAGGTTTCCTCCTTACATGATTCGAAAGTACAACATGAACAATAGATCTAAAGAAGAGGTGTATGAAGACGCAAAGCAGCGATTAATAGCCATTAGCCACAGACTAAAGAGATATGAAGACAGAAGTGAGAAATTCAAGATAAACAAGCTATTCCGTGAAAACCCAAAGAAAGTGTACAGAAAGTTAAGAGGCCAAGTAATAGCATCTGAAGCAAAAACCCCAAACAAAGACGAAGTACTGAAGTAGTGGAAAGATATCTGGGAATCCGACGTAAGTTACAACCCAGAAGCAGAAAGATTATCTGAAGTCGAAAGTAGATATGACAGTAAAACTAACCAAGACGGCATCACAATATCAAATGAAGACCTACATGTACAATACAAACTTGCAAGTATGGCAAACTGGAAGGCACCAGGGCATGACAAGATACAGGCATTCTGGGTTAAGAAACTGAAGAAACTATATACAAGACCTGCTGGGTTCTACAATGACTTCTTACAGAATCCCAACACGATGCCAGAATGGCTAGTCACAGGCAAGACTGTACTGATAGAGAAAGACGAAAGCAAGCCACCTAGCCCTGACAATTACAGACCAATTACATGCCTACCAACAATGTGGAAACTATTCAGTGGAACTATAGCAAGCAAGATAAACCAGCACATCAAAGCAAACAGAATAATGCACGAAGAGCAGAAACGATGCCGACCCAATTGCAGAGGAACCAAAGAGCAACTCGCGATAGACCGAACAATAACATGCGAAAGCAAAAAGCGAAAGAAAAACATATCAATGGCATGGATTGATTATCGCAAGGCATTCGATTCTATCCCGCATCCATGGATAAAGAAGTGCTTGGAGATGTATAAGGTGAATAACGCATACAAGAAGTAATCGCAGCATCGATGAAAGTCTGGAGTACTATGGTAACACAAGAGAAAGAGGAAATTGGAATAATTCAAATAAAGAGAGGCATATTCCTAGGAGACTCACAGTCACCACTGCTCTTCTGCCTAGCGATGAACCCACTCAGTGATGTCCTAAGTCAAGTAAAGAATTCATACAAGTTAACAAGTGGATACCAGGTCAACCATCTCCTCTACATGGACGACCTGAAATTATACGGAAAAACAGAAAATGATATAAATTGCCTCATCAACGTAGTCAGAACTTTCAGCAATGATATAAGCATGGAATTTGGCATCGATAAATGCGCAAGGCTCGTCATCTGTCGTGGTCGGATCGTGCACACAGATGGATTTGAAGCAGAAGGGATTCGTATATATGACGTAAGCGATGAAGGATACAGGTACCTGGGAATTCCTCAACAGCATATCAACCTCGATAACGATGCAAAGACAAAGGCAACAGCTGAATACAAGAAAAGATTTAAGAAAGTGATGAAATCGAAACTGTACTCAAGAAACAAAATCGAAGCTATAAATACATTCGCTGTACCTGTAATAAGTTACACTGGCGGAGTGGTGAAATGGAAGCAACAAAAATGAGATGAATTGAATCGCAAGACAAGAAAGATATTAAATATATACGGAGGGTTGCATCCAAGAACAGACGTGGACCGCCTCTACTTACCGCGGGATCGGGGAGGAAGAGGTCTGAAAAACTTGACCGAAGTCATAGAACATGAGAACCGAAGCCCTGCAGAGCATATACAAGGCAGTAACAACGACCCACTGCTGGCGGTGGCAAGAGCTGGTGACTTGTAGGCAACGGCAAGAGACCCTCGAAGACTGGAAGAGGAAGACAGTAGAAGATCGATATCAAGGTTGGAAAAACAAAGCACTACATGGGCAATATACAAGACAGATGGATGAAATTGGATCAAAGAAGGCATGTTACAGCTGGCTAAGAACGGTGAATCTCAAAATTGAGACAGAAGCGTTGCTCACTGCTGCTCAAGATCAAGCATTGAACACCAAAGCCCACGCAACATATATCCTGAAAACAAGTGTATATCCAAAGTGCAGAATGTGCAAGTCCTCAGATGAAACAGTCTCTCACATCCTCACGGGATGTTCAAAACTAGCAGGGAGTGAATACCTGAAGCGGCACAATGAGGTGGCAAGAATCATTCACAGAGACATCAGCATGTGCTATGATCTAAGCGTACCACGAGAGCCATGGCAGCATATGCCCTTGCCAGTAACAGAAAATAATTCGGTTAAGATCTTGTGGGACTTTGAAATTCGAACTGACAAGAAAATCACAGCACGAAGACCTGACATCGTAATAATAGATAAGGTGAAGAAAAGAGGATGCATAATTGACATCTCGGTACCAGAAGAAAGAAATATAACGAACAAAGAAAGAGAGAAGATCGCAAAGTACCTAGACCTGAAACTGGAAATCCAAAAGTTGTGGAAGATCAAGGTGAAAGTGATCCCTGTTGTCATTGGGGCATTGGGTTCTCACACTCAGAATCTCTCAAAATACTTGAGAGAAGTACCCGGACTTCATCATATACCTCAGTTACAGAAAGCTGCTCTGTTGGGCAGTGCCTATATCCTCAGACGCACTCTCGCTCCCTGAATCCTGGTAGGATTCCGAGATCCTGGGTTGTAGACCGACCGATGTAGAGGTCGGTTACCAAAAAAAAAAGTATCTGAATAAAGGATATAAAGGATTTAAAGTATATGTGTAATGAAGAATCTGAATAAAGGATATGTATAATAATATAAGTATAAAACATGAGTATAAAAATATCTGAATAAGGGTATAAAGGATATGATAATTAAATAATATGAGTAAGGAAGTATCTGAATAAGGGGTATAAAATAATATAAGTATTTGAATAGGGTCTGTATAAGATAATTAAGTAACATGAGTAAAAATAATATGATTAAAAATAATATGAATAAGGGTATAAAATAATATGAGTAACTGAATAAAGATGCAAAGTATTTAAAATAATATGTGTATAAAATATCTGAATTGGGGTATAAAAAGATATGTGGATATATATGAGAGGCATAAAAGATAGAGGGTATGTGTATAAAATCTTTTAGCATTAAAAGTTTCTCAAAGTTTCTTAAAGTTAGAAATCGTTCATAAAATAAAATCTTTTAACATTAAAATTCTTTCAAAGTTAGAATTATTTTAACGTTAGAAATCGTTCATAAAGTAAAAATCTTTTAACATTAAAATTCTCTTAAAGTTAGAATTATTCTAATGTTAGAAATTGTTCATAAAATGACTTTTAACATTAAAATTTTCCCAAAGTTAGAAAATAGTTAAATAATGAGTATAAAGTATCTGAATAAGATAATTAAATAATGTGTATAAAATAATATGAGTATCTGATAATATGAGTATCTGAATAAGGGTATAAACTATCTGAATAAGGGTATGTGTATAAGATAATTAGATAATAAAATAACATGAGTATAAAAGTATCTGAATAAGGGTATAAAAGATATGTATAAATAAGTTTTTTAAGTAATATGCCTATAAAAATAAAGATTTGTGTAATATGTGTACCCATACCCACTCAAGAGACCCAACTTCTGAAAGGACCCGCAACATGTGCATGGTAACTGTATGGGGACCAGGTCCCCTGAACGGATCCCCCAAACACCCTCACAAATGTATATAAACCCACCAAACTGGATCCCTTCATTCATTCACAAGTTGTCAAGTTTTCAAGTTGGACGTTATGATATTCCCACGAGCACGACCAATTTGACTCGGTATGGCACCAATCGACATAAGCTTATATTTACAAGGCAGGCATGTGATTGTTCCAGATACCGATTCCGAATCCGAGTTCGAGACCGAGACCGAAGCCGAGACCGAAGTCGAGACCGAGGCTATGAGTGAGACCGAGTCTGATTCACCGAATTCGCCGCCACCAACCCACCTTGATGATGCCTCTGACCAACAGGCCTCTGACCAGCAAGCTTCTGACCAGTTCGACGTAGAATTGATTCCTCTACCACCCTCTCCATCACATACACCGCCACCACAAGTTGTCCACATTGAACCAGCCGCTCCAACACCATCACAAGGAATAACCAATGAAGAGATACGAGAATATCTCTACATGGAAAGAGAGAATACGCCCTCCAATCGAGCAGGTTGCCCTACAACCCTTATCCATCGTCCACAGAGACCCCTCTCAAGCAGCCGCTTTAATCAGCGTTCATTATTGGAGCTGATTGACGAAGCAATAGCCAATTTTGACCCAGTTGACTTCAAACTACAGCTAGAACGAATTGGTGTTTTTGACTTAGAGTGATCTTTTTTGTGCCTCCTCTCTTCTCATTTTTTTTGTACATGTATTAATAAACATACATGGTAAGCTATGATTATTTTATTCTGGGGGATGAAGTGGGTCTTAGGTTTTCATAAAATCTTTTAACATTAAAATTCTTTCAAAGTTAGAATTATTTTAACGTTAGAAATCGTTCATAAGATAAAATTCTCTTAACATTAAAATTTTCTCAAAGTTAAAACCTTTTAAAATCTAAAGGTATAAAGGTATAAAGGTGAATCTAAAGGTGTAATCTGAATAGTTGTATAAAAATAGTTAAAATGATATGAGCATCTGAATAGGGTCTGTATAAGATAATTAAATAATATGAGTATAAAGTACCTGAATAATGGTATAAAACATGAGTATAAAAGATATGAATAAAAGTATGAATAGGGGTATGTCTATAAAGATAATTAAATAATATGAGTATAAAAACATGAGTATAAAGTATCTGAATAAGGGGTTTAAAATAATATGAGTATCTGAATAGGGTCTGTATAAGACGATTAAATAATATGAGTATAAAACATGAGTATAAAGTATCTGAATAATGGTATAAAATATGAGTATAAAAGATATGAATACTGCCATAAAATATGAGTACAAAACATATGAATAAGGGTATGTGTATAAAGATAATTAAATAATATGAGTATAAAGACATGAGTGTAAAGTATTTGAATAAGGGTATAAAATATGAGTATAAAGTATCTGAATAATGGTATAAAATGTGAGTATAAAAGATATGAATAAGGGTATGTGTATAAAGATAATTAAATAATATGAGTATAAAGTATCTGAATAAAGGATGTGTATAATAATATGAGTAGGCTACACACATACATTTACCCGAATTCAATATACATGAGTGGATCTATTCAGGCGACCCTTTCAGTGTACATGTGTGTACATGTGTGTACATGTGTGTAGATGTGTGTACACATCTAATGATCAGACTTATTCAGAACCATACATTTATCCAAAAACATATCATTTTATCCGAATTCAATGTACATGAGTGGATCTATTCAGGGGACCCTTTCAGTGTGCATGTGCGTACATATGTGTACATGTGTGTACATGTGTGTACATGTGTGTGTACATGAACGCGTCTAATGATTAGACTTATTCAAAACCATACATTTATCGAAATTCAATGTACATGTGTGAATCCATTCAGACCCATTCAGTGTACATATGTGCTCATGTATATGGAATTGAATAAGGTTTTATGACAAGTGTACAAGCTATGTGTGAATATTTGAATTTGATTAAGGTTTGTGTATAATAATAAGGCGTATATTGTAAGGCAATGAAAATCGACATAATGCACAAGTTAATTACAAAAATACAGGAAGTTCTAGAAATCAAAATGATCAAAATGATCTGAACGATAGAGTTATTTTCAGAAGAAAAATTCCGAACCTTCGACATTTATCAACATGCAAGTCCAAGGAAAGAAAGAGTTCTGGCGTCTACTAGTTGAGCAGTAGGGCAAAGAATAGTGACCTGAGCGAGCCAATTTTGGCGGAACATAGGAGTGCAGGTGATGTTCGAGATAATTACATTTCAACAAGAAATTCCGAGCTAATTTGTTTCGGGTATCTGTCAAATTGCCGGTCACAGAACAGCCACATAAAGGTTCACAAATAATGCAATGAGCTCTCCTTTGAACTCTCTCAAGTTTCGTGGTAATTGAAACCGGCAATTTACAGAAGACGGGAGATGCATAAAGTAGGACTCACATAATCGAACACTTGTATACTTCAATCAACTTTCTCTTCTCAACATAAGGTTTTAATGTCCGAATTAATTGCAATCGTCTGGATCCAGAGAGAATTACACGATCAAAATGTTTGTTCCACCTAAGATCGTCTGTTATGGTTACGCCGACAATGGTAATTGAGGAAGATATACCAATTCCATCATAAGGCGTAACCAAGGAATTTTTTACACGGTGGATCAACATCTGCTGACACTTTTTGCGATTCAGTGGCATTTCATTTTGACGTGACCACGAAAGAATGATCTCAAATCTGTTCGGGCATGGATTGGCAGTCGTGCAGGATTCTAAGAGCGCCAGGTCATCAGCATATTAAACTAATTTTGCGTTAGGAGAGTCAATATTCAGGGTTGCAATGAACAATGCAAACAGGTATGGCCCGAGGACTGAGCCTTGAGGAACACCAGATGGAATGTGAATGATAGAACCAATCTTCCTCGAGATGTATACTCGCTGACATCTGTTCCTTAGGTAAGAGCTCAACCACTGGAGAAAGCCTCTATTGAAGTTCCAATGAATCAGGGTGTTGATCAAGCGATTGAATTGGAGCTTATCGAAAGCTTTTGAAAAATCAAGGCAGGTGATCTTCACACTTAGATTATCTGTGTCTTCCATGAAAACGGTTATGCCATTGTGAATTTCAACAAGAGCACTTGTTGTTGAGCCATGTGGTCGATAAGCATGCTGATTGCTACCAAAGAATGGCAAAAAGGACATTTTCATTACAGAAAGGACAAGGCGCTCAAACACCTTCGCAATGATTGGTAACAGAGAAATTTGTCTGTAATCCTGAACAGTTGGGTTTGACTTTTTTGGCACAGGTACAATGAAGGCATTCTTCCAATACTACGGGAATTTTCTAGTCGAAACACTTGACATGTAAATGTCAAATAATGGCTCACGAATGACCTCTGCACTATCACATAACAATCGAGCAGGTATTCCATCATAACCAGTTGATTGTTTTAACTTCAACTTCTTCAGCAAGTTATACACGTCAAAAGAGTCAAATTGAATGTCCTAAGATTCATCCGAAATGTCGCCCAAGTCTTCATCTTCCGCGCTACTAAAGGATGATGCGAACACACTCGAGAGTTCAGACATAGAACGAGCCAATTCAAGATTGTTGTCAGGAATATGCGAATTATTCTTATTTTTGCCTAGAAATTCATTTACAATGTTCGAAATATTTTTGTCCTTCTTGATTACTCTTTCACTCTATGACTTTTTGGCTTTGAAGATTTCGATCTGAATTTTGGACTTTAAATGGTTGAACAATGTCCAATTTCTCGCACGGTAGGCATACCATCGATCATTTATCATTTTCTTCAAGACAGGAGTAAGCCAAGGTTTGTCTTGCTTCGTAAATGTAACCTCATGGTGAGAAACTACACTCATGCCCTTGTAGAACAACTCGTAGAATGCGTGGCACTTGCCATCAACATTTTCCGCGTTATAGACTCCATTGAAATCCGAAGAAACCAAATTCGATCTAAAATTGTCGACATTGGAACGTCTGAAGTCAAACACAGTTTTGGTTACACTGGTATTAGCTATTGAATGCGATGAAGGTGACAATAAAACACAATTATGGTCGGAGCTTGAAAGTGGTGGGCCGACTTTGGCTGGGATGGCATATATCTCAGATAATTTCTCGGATACCCAAATTTGGTCCAGCAATGATGCCCCGCGAGTTGGCAAGGTAACTTTATTGGTGCACAAGAAATTTGTACAGAAAACATCAGAGTCAAAGTCATTGAAGTCTCCGCATAATGCAAATTTGGACTCGGGATACGTATCGAGGATAGAATCATGAATAGAAACCAATTCGTCAAAAATATCACTATGACATAATTTTCTAAGATTAGGTGGGATATACATGCAGCACATAATCAAATCGATTCGAGAAAGACGGATAAAGAGGAGTTCAATGCTGTCAATCAAACGATGTTGCAATTTTCTCGGATAGAAAGAATGGTGGATATAAGCGCATACACCGCCTCCAACACGCGCTTCCCGATCAGCTCGAAAAAGCTCATAATTGTTTATTGATATAATGTCATCCGTTATTTCACTCGTCAGCCAGGTCTCGGTTATGCCTATGATTCCAGGAGAAAAACAATCAACCAAGACCCGCAATTCATCCAGTTTATAATAAATTGAGCGAGCGTTGATGAGAAGAATAGATGGAAAGTTCAAGACAGGTAAAATTAGTTTCAAAAATTCCTCAGAGATTCTCGTGAATGTATTTGGTCCCTGTAAATGACTACATCATGCCCAGCAGTTCTTTGACGGTGCAACTCCTGGCGGAGGAAATAATTATCCTGTTGCTGTTGTCTCGTCAAATCGTCACTCACAAATACTTTGCGAAATGTAGAGGATGTTTTCAGTTCCTTGGAATTGCGAACAAATGCCAATTTCGAGTAGTACTCTTTAAAAACCATCTTTAAGGGTCTTGATTTCGTGCTGGAGAATTTGCCGCACCTGTGAATCAATCCAATCCTCAAGTCATTCAAACCAACATGACGAATCATTTGATTTACATTGTCTTCATCCACAATTTTCCGCTCAGACGGTGAGCCGTTTGGACTTTCTGGTAAGCCATGAATAATAATATTGTCACGACGCCTTTGTCTGTCCTCAATTTCACCAAAAATCTCATTCAAAGGAATATGTAGTTCTCTGGATTCAAGTTCATTAACTGTATTCCGCAGTTCAGATATTTCCTTGGCAATATCCTCTTGTGTCCCTTGCGTCGCTGTCAACACATCCTCAGTATGAACAATACGATTGTCAATTGATCTTATTTCATTTCGTAGCTGTTCAAATTCAAGTTTGACCACATTTATCGAGTTAAGTGCTTCACGCTTTCATTCATCAATAATTCGACGAATGTTTTCCAGTGAAAGGGGTTCAGGCATTGCGTTCGCAGAATTTGACCTCGTAGTTCTGTGTGTCATTTAGCCAAAATACCAGAGTGTCAGAACAGCAAAATTACAGTATCAAGCCAACAGAAATCGAACCAAGACACACAATTCCTTAGTCGGATACGGTACCCAAACACCAGGCAAGCACGAGAACCTTGGTCGCTGTTACTCTTTGACAATCCAGCAAATGTCGAGATTAATTGAAAATAATACCCCGTGACGATATCAGAAATTGATCTTGAAATTACAACGCAAGCCGGTGATGCACGTCGTGGATACGAGCTTTTACAAAAATGCTTTCATTCAAGTCCGCGTGCTATGACAGTCACCGATGAATTTGGACACACTGAAGCTACCAACCAGTGAACACGACTCAAATAACTCTGAAACAATTGCCAAAAAAGTCCAAAATCACAGAGAAACCGCGACCAAAGGCACTCACGGTCACTACGATGAGAAAGACCGAAGATCAAGGAGAAAATTGATACCAAAAACAGCGAAAACCAACCAACGAAAACGAATTTACATACTGTGGCAGATCAACATCGGAGACCATAGAAATAGATTGTTTAGCTGAAGTTGACTAGAATGGAAATTGACTCAAGGTCGCGGCACATCCGGGGGAACTAAGTTGGGGCATGAAGAACCAATGAAAAGTTTAGAATTGCGCATGTGACTGATTATAACCCAATGACACAGCCGTTGAGAAGTGTATCTAAGTGAGAATGCGTGCGATTTTTGTGCCACTATTGTGTATTGCATGAAGCTTTACTTCCATTCTAGAGGTTTTATTGTTATCAATTTCTATGTCGGAGACCAACCAGAGCGCACAACCGCCGTCGTTCAGACCAAACAAATGGAAGATGATGATGATGATGATATGTGTATGAGACATGTGTATAATACATTTAGAAGATTTGAATATAAAGACTTGTATAATTTTCGTAAAAATCGATGTATCCTTTAGTCGTAATCACATGTGAAACATATACAACTTTGTGTATAAGGTTTAAATGATATGTCTATTTTTAAAGAGAATGAAGTTTGTTCTGAATATGTGGATAGTGAAGGTGTGGTTTACTCGTTTCATTACTTTAAGTATGCTTTAGGTATGCTTTAAGATGTTTTGGATGAATGATTCCTCCACGAAGACAACTCTACACAAACAAGAGACCAAGATGCAGCAATCATAAACATCTGTGACAGATGGATCTAAGGTGGGATTCTTCCGCACCACATGCTATTCTTCACATGATATGGATTGGAGACTCAAACCTTATACCCATTTAGAACATTTACCAATCCAAGTCCTAAAATTGACAAATCCTAGTATAACTGTACCCACATTTCACACCTTGTGTGTGGAAAATGTTCATTTCTGGCCACAAGACTTTACCAACGAGGTGAATAAGATGAAGGAGGCCCAACTCATCTTCAACAGTGGTTTCTCCACATGGTATGGTTTGATGAAGAATGAATTCACAGATGGTATATACAATACTCGTATACGTGTGGATAGACGTGTTGCACTGTCATTTGGAACAGTTGGTGACACAACTGATTGAAGATACGCCATGGTCACATTATACGGCACAGACAACGTCACATAATGGGCTATATCCAAAAGCAAAGAAGGGTCTCTACGTCAAACTGTGTCACCCGCCACACCCAACACCCACCCCTATATTTTTAAAAGAGAGCAGAAATTTGAACCTATGACGCTGTATGAACTCAACACATTGTGGGAACGTTTGACGCATACAGATGGTATGTACAAGGACAATTACATGATTCAAATGAGTTGTATCTTCCAAGTGACTGGGATACACCGAGATGATACAAAACAAACCCTACACCTATGCTACAATGTAAAACAAGTCTTGTGTCAACAAGGGGTGTACACAACCTACCCAGACCTATCCTGGAGATGTATATCATTGAAACCAAAGAGGGTTATGATGGAGGAAATGGGTACACAAACCAAACATCAATGTTTGGACATTAAACATTCTCAAGAGTATATGAAGACAATGGAGAAGGAACAAATGGGTGCACTCCTCTACACCTTTATGAATACATATGGATCCAAACTGAAACTATCACTACATCATCTTACTGAATTTATGACATTTATTCGAGATGATATTCTACCGATTATTTTTAAAACATCTCCTACACACAGTTTACACTATATTGTGGGACAATTGGAGAAGTTGTTGACCAAGTACGATGGATGTATACACCCTGATCAAGCTATCAATGACATAGGATGGGAGATGCCACGATTAGAGTATATTCGATTATACATCTTAATTTTGAAGGAAATGTACATGTTGCGTCAATATCAAAGAAAGGGTGTGGAAAATGTGATGATGTGGGAGACCTACCTCAAACGCTTCTACAATCTGTTGAAAAGAAGGTGTGGACTGGGTGATGACAGGTAGTAGATCCAACTCACAAAACACACCGTGTTGGATGATTGAAAACTATTTTACGGTGCGAGGGATGGAACATGTCATTCAACGTTTGGGGAGTCAGAAGGTGTACAGTGTCTGTGACTATCTGTACAAGGATATGGACTTGGTGCGACCTGTAGAGATGAATGATCAACGTCTGAGGCAGGAGATTGATACCTATCTCATGAATACCCAAGTCCACCACCAATTGACACCCATCCTACAACGTTTGGAGAATGACTGTTACCAGAATGAATGTTTTAGTGATGCTATGAAAACATTAACCCCACACATTCAATTGGCACACTCTCTACGACATGTGAAGAAATGTAAACATATCATGGAGATCATGCGCCAAGGATCAACCAGATTACGAGATATCAAAGGGGTAGTGGGTGAAGAGGGTGTTGGCATGAGGGATACACGTTTCAAACCTTTGTACCAAGCTTTCATTCTAACAGCTATGAAACGGTTATATGAAGTCAAAGGTGTAGAGTGGGACAAACAGACTCGCAAGTTCAATGTCTACCCTATTGTTGGTCTCTGTCCCACACAGTATCAAGACCTGAAGCAACAAGTGATAGAAGGTAATATTGACTATCCCATCTATATGAAGAATGAGGCTATTGACTGGCCCACCTTTGACATTGACACATCTCTGATTCCTGAATATGTCACACTCTACACCTTTGAGTTCATATAACCGTTTCATAGCTGTTAGAATGAAAGCTTGGTACAAAGGTTTGAAACGTGTATCCCTCATGCCAACACCCTCTTCACCCACTACCCCTTTGATATCTCGTAATCTGGTTGATCCTTGGCGCATGATCTCCATGATATGTTTACATTTCTTCACATGTCGTAGAGAGTGTGCCAATTGAATGTGTGGGGTTAATGTTTTCATAGCATCACTAAAATATTCATTCTGGTAACAGTCATTCTCCAAACGTTGTAGGATGGGTGTCAATTGGTGGTGGACTTGGGTATTCATGAGATAGGTATCAATCTCCTGCCTCAGACGTTGATCATTCATCTCTACAGGTCGTACCAAGTCCATATCCTTGTACAGATAGTCACAGACACTGTACACCTTCTGACTGCCCAAACGTTGAATGACATGTTCCATCCCTCGCACCGTAAAATAGTTTTCAATCATCCAACACGGTGTGTTTTGTGAGTTGGATCTACTACCTGTCATCACCCAGTCCACACCTTCTTTTCAACAGATTGTAGAAGCGTTTGAGGTAGGTCTCCCGCATCATCACATTTTCCACACCCTTTCTTTGATATTGACGCAACATGTACATTTCCTTCAAAATTAAGATGTATAATCGAATATACTCTAATCGTGGCATCTCCCATCCTATGTCATTGATAGCTTGATCAGGGTGTATACATCCATCGTACTTGGTCAACAACTTCTCCAATTGTCCCACAATATAGTGTAAACTATGTGTAGGAGATGTTTTAAAAATAATCGGTAGAATATCATCTCGAATAAATGTCATAAATTCAGTAAGATGATGTAGTGATAGTTTCAGTTTGGATCCATATGTATTCATAAAGGTGTAGAGGAGTGCACCCATTTGTTCCTTCTCCATTGTCTTCATATACTCTTGAGAATGTTTAATGTCCAAACATCGATGTTTGGTTTCAGTACCCATTTCCTCCATCATAACCCTCTTTGGTTTCAATGATATACATCTCCAGGATAGGTCTGGGTAGGTTGTGTACACCCCTTGTTGACACAAGACTTGTTTTACATTGTAGCATAGGTGTAGGGTTTGTTTTGTATCATCTCGGTGTATCCCAGTCACTTGGAAGATACAACTCATTTGAATCATGTAATTGTCCTTGTACATACCATCTGTATGCGTCAAACGTTCCCACAATGTGTTGAGTTCATACAGCGTCATAGGTTCAAATTTCTGCTCTCTTTTAGAAAATATAGGGGTGGGTGTTGGGTGTGGCGGGTGACACAGTTTGACGTAGAGACCCTTCTTTGCTTTTGGATATAGCCCATTATGTGACGTTGTCTGTGCCGTATAATGTGACCATGGCGTATCTTCAATCAGTTGTGTCACCAACTGTTCCAAATGACAGTGCAACACGTCTATCCACACGTATACGAGTATTGTATATACCATCTGTGAATTCATTCTTCATCAAACCATACCATGTGGAGAAACCACTGTTCAAGATGAGTTGGGCCTCCTTCATCTTATTCACCTCGTTGGTAAAGTCTTGTGGCCAGAAATGAACATTTTCCACACACAAGGTGTGAAATGTGGGTACAGTTATACTAGGATTTGTCAATTTTAGGACTTGGATTGGTAAATGTTCTAAATGGGTATAAGGTTTGAGTCTCCAATCCATATCATGTGAAGAATAGCATGTGGTGCGGAAGAATCCCACCTTAGATCCATCTGTCACAGATGTTTATGATTGCTGCATCTTGGTCTCTTGTTTGTGTAGAGTTGTCTTCGTGGAGGAATCATTCATCCAAAACATCTTAAAGCATACCTAAAGCATACTTAAAGTAATGAAACGAGTAAACCACACCTTCACTATCCACATATTCAGAACAAACTTCATTCTCTTTAAAAATAGACATATCATTTAAACCTTATACACAAAGTTGTATATGTTTCACATGTGATTACGACTAAATGATACATCGATTTTTACGAAAATTATACAAGTCTTTATATTCAAATCTTCTAAATGTATTATACACATGTCTTATACACATATCATCATCATCATCATCTTCCATTTGTTTGGTCTGAACGACGGCGGTTGTGCGCTCTGGTTGTTCTCCGATGTTGATCTGCCACAGTATGTAAATTCGTTTTCGTTGGTTGGTTTTCGCTGTTTTTGGTATCAATTTTCTCCTTGATCTTCGGATCCATCCTACATTGAATTCGGATAAAAATGATATGTTTTTGGATAAATGTATGGTCTTTGAATAAGTCTGATCATTAGATGTGTACACACATGTACACACATGTACACTGAAAGGGTGCTCTGAATAGATCCACTCATGTACATTGAATTCGGATAAAATGATATGTTCTTGGATAAATGTATGGTTTTGAATAAGTCTGATCACTAGAAGTGTACACACATGTACATACATGTACACACATGTACACAAATGTACACACATGTACGCTGAAAGGGTCCCCTGAATAGATCCACTCATGTACATTGAATTCGGATAAAATGATATGTTTTTGGATAAATGTATAGTTTTTGAATAAGTCTGATCATTAGATGTGTACACACATGTACATACATGTACACACATGTACACTGAAAAGGTCCCCTGAATAGATCCACTCATGTACATTGAATTCGGATAAATGTATGTGTGTAGACTACTCATAGTATTATGAACATCCCCTAATCTTATACTTTATACTCATATTTTATACCCTTATTCAGATGCTTTATCCTCATGTTTTATACTCATATTATTTAATTATCTTATACAGACACTATTCAGATACTCATATTATTTTGTAGGCCTTGTTCAGATACTTTATACTCATATTATTTAATTATCTTTATTCACATACCCTTATTCATATCTTTTATAGCCATATTTTATACCATTATTGAGATACTTTATACTGATATTTTATACCCTTATTCAGATACTTTGCACTCATATTATTTAATTATCTTTATACACATAGACTAATTCACATCTTTTATACTCATATTTTATACTCATGTTTTATACTCATATTATTTAATTATCTTATACAGACCCTATTCAGATATTCATATTATTTTACACCCCATATTCAGATACTTTATACTCATATTATTTAATTATCTCTATACACAAAGCCTTGTTCATATCTTTTACACTCATATTTTATACCATTATTCAGATACTTTATACTCATATTTCATACCCTTATTCAGATACTTTATACTCACATTATTTGATTTTTCTATACACATACCCTTATTCATATCTTTCATACTCATATTTTATACCATTATTCAGATACTTTGTACTCATATTTTGTACCATTATTTAGATACTTTAGACTTATGTTTTTATACTCATATTATTTAATTATCTTTCTACACATACCTTTATTCATATCTTTTGTACTCATATTTTATACCATTATTCAGATACTTTATACTCATATTTTATACCATTATTCAGATACTTTATACTCATGTTTTATACTCATATTATTTAATTATCTTAAACAGACCCTATTCAGATACTTATTATTTTATAGCCATTATTCAGACAGTTTATACTCATGTTTTTATACTCATATTATTAAAATAATCTTTATACACATACCCTTATTCATATGTATTATACTAATATTTTATTCCATTATTAAGATACTTTATACTCATGTTTTATACTCATTATTTAATTGTCTCATACAGACCCTATTCAGATACTCATATTATTTTAAACCCCTTATTCAGATACATTATACTCATGTTTTTATACTCATATTATTTAATTATCTGTATACACATAGTCTTATTCATGCCCTTATTCATACCCTTATTCATATCTTTTATACTCATATTATTTAATTATCTTTATACGCATACCCCCATTCATTCTTCGATTCATGTCTTTTATACTCATTATTTATACCATTGTTCAGATATTTTAAACTCATATTTTATACCCTTATTCAGATACTTTATACACATATTATTTAATACTCTTTATACACATATCCTTCTTTACATCTTTTATACTCATATTTTATGGCATTGTTCAGATACTTTACACTCATATTTTATACCCTCATTCAGATACTTTATACTCATGTTTTATACTCATATTATTTAATTATCTTATACAGACGCTATTCAGATACTCATATTATTTTATACCCATTATTCAGATACTTTATACTCATATTATTTAATTATCCCTATACACATACTCTTGTTCATTTCTTTTATACTTTTTTTTATACTGATATTGTATACCATTATTCAGATACTTTGTACTCATATTTTATACCAATATTTAGATACTTTATACTTATGTTTTTATACTCATATTATTTAATTATCTTTATACACATACCCTTATTCATATCTTTTATACCCATATTTTATACCATTATTCAGATACTTTATACTCATATTTTATACCCATATTCAGATACTTTATACTCATGTTTTATAATCATATTATTTAATTATGTTATACAGACCCTATTCAGATACTCATTATTTTATACCCATTATTCAGATACTTTATACTCATATTATTTAAGTATCTCTATACACATATTCTTGTTCATATCATTTATACTCATATTTTATACCATTATTCAGATACTTTATACGGGTATTTCATACCCTTATTCAGATACTTTATTCTCATATTATTTAATTATCTTTATACATATACCTTTATTCATATCGTTTATACTCATACTTTATGGCATTATTCAGATACTTTACACTCATATTTTATACACTTATTCAGATACTTTATACTCATATTATTCATTTATCTGGTACAGATCTTATTCAGATACTCATATTTTTTTATACCCTTTATTCATATACTTTATACTCATGTTTTTATACTCTTATTATCTAATTATCTTTATACAGATACCCTTATTTTCATCTTTTATACTCATATTGTATACCATTATTCAGGTACTTTATACTCATGTTTTTATACTCATATTATTTAATTATCTTTATACACATACCCTTATTCATGCACTTATTCATACCTTTATTCATATCTTTTTTACTCATATTATTTAATTATCTTTATTATATCTTTATCCTTATTTTTATCTTTTATACTCATATTGTATACCATTATTCAGATACTTTATACTCATATTATTTAATTATCTTATACAGACCCTATTCAGATGCTCATATCATTTTAACTATTTTTATACCCCTATTCAGATTACACCTTTAGATTCACCTTTATACCTTTATACCTTTAGATTTTAAAAGGTTTTAACTTTGAGAAAATTTTAATGTTAAAAGAATTTTATCTTATGAACGATTTCTAACGTTAAAATAATTCTAACTTTGAAAGAATTTTAATGTTAAAAGATTTTATGAAAACCTAAGACCCAATTCATCCCCAGAATAAAATAATCATAGCTTACCATGTATGTTTATTAATACATGTACAAAAAAAATGAGAAGAGAGGAGGCACAAAAAAGATCACTCTAAGTCAAAAACACCAATTCGTTCTAGCTGTAGTTTGAAGTCAACTGCGTCAAAATTGGCTATTGCTTCGTCAATCAGCTCGAATAATGAACGCTGATTAAAGCGGCTGCTTGAGAGGGGTCTCTGTGGACGATGGATAAGGGTTGGAGGGCAACCTGCTCGATTGGAGGGCGTATTCTCTCTTTCCATGTAGAGATATTCTCGTATCTCTTCATTGGTTATTCCTTGTGATGGTGTTGGAGCGGCTGGTTCAATGTGGACAACTTGTGGTGGCGGTGTATGTGATGGAGAGGGTGGTAGAGGAATCAATTTTACGTCGAACTGGTCAGAGGCCTGTTGGTCAGAGGCATCATCAAGGTGGGTTGGTGGCGGCGAATTCGGTGAATCAGACTCGGTCTCACTCATAGCCTCGGTCTCGACTTCGGTCTCGGCTTCGGTCTCGGTCTCGAACTCGGATTCGGAATCGGTATCTGGAACAATCACATGCCTGCCTTGTAAATATAAGCTTATGTCGATTGGTGCCATACCGAGTCAAATTGGTCGTGCTCGTGGGAATATCATAACGTCCAACTTGAAAACTTGACAACTTGTGAATGAATGAAGGGATCCAGTTTGGTGGGTTTATATACATTTGTGAGGGTGTTTGGGGGATCCGTTCAGGGGACCTGGTCCCCATACAGTTACCATGCACATGTTGCGGGTCCTTTCAGAAGTTGGGTCTCTTGAGTGGGTATGGGTGCACATATTACACAAATCTTTATTTTTATAGGCATATTACTTAAAAAACTTATTTATACACATCTTTTATACCCTTATTCAGATACTTTTATACTCATGTTATTTTATTATCTAATTATCTTATACACATACCCTTATTCAGATAGTTTATACCCTTATTCAGATACTCATATTATCAGATACTCATATTATTTTATACACATTATTTAATTATCTTATTCAGATACTTTATACTCATTATTTAACTATTTTCTAACTTTGGGAAAATTTTAATGTTAAAAGTCATTTTATGAACAATTTCTAACATTAGAATAATTCTAACTTTAAGAGAATTTTAATGTTAAAAGATTTTTATTTTATGAACGATTTCTAACGTTAAAATAATTCTAACTTTGAAAGAATTTTAATGTTAAAAGATTTTATACACATACCCTCTATCTATTATACCTCTCATATATATCCACATATCTTTTTATACATCAATTCAGATATTTTATACACATATTAATTTTAAATACTTTATATCTTTATTCAGTTACTCATATTATTTTATACCCCTTATTCAGATCCTTTATACTCATATTATTTAATTATCATATCCCTTATACACTTATTCAGATATTTTTATACTCATATTTTATACTCATATTATTATTATTATTATTGAACGAAACTGTTTACAGTGACATTTTGTCCGAAGACGTCAAGGGCACTTTACATAAAAAACGAAAAACAATCGCCAGAAGATACAAAAAATGCGATCCATAGCATGGTGTGGCAGATAGGTCTACATGTAAAGGCAGTGTACACACACATAGACAGAGAAAGGGAGAGAGGAAAAAAATGAAAAATTATGAAAAAGAGGAGCGTAGCAGTTCTGCATTCAGGGCGGACTTGAAGGTGGAAAGGGATGGAATTGATTTAAGAGAGGAAGGAAGGGAGTTCCAAACCCGTGCGGCAGCTACAGGAAACGCACGAGCGCCCACAGTCTTGAGGCGAGAAGAGGGCAGCATAAGGTTCGAGGAGGAAGAGGAGCGCAACGAGCGCCTGGATTCGATGGATGAGGAAAGTTGAAGATAAGAATTAAGGTAAGGTGGAGCAAGGCCATGAAGGCATTTGAAAACGATCACGGCAAGACGAAAGTTAATACGGTCACGTATTGGTAGCCATTCGAGGGATAAAAGAGTTGGATTCATGTGGTCGCGTGCTCGAATGTTTCGGACGAGGCGGCAGGTTGCATTCAGGATGCGTTGAAATTTGGAGAGGGAGTTGTCGGGAAGGCCATAGAGAATAGTGGAGCAATAATCGAGTCTGGAGTGGATAACAGAAGTGGCAAGAGTCTTGGCCACAGGCTCAGAGATACACCGTCGGATGGACCACAATTGACGGAGGGCAGAGAAGCACTTTGCCGTAGTGTCGGAGATATGGGGTCGCATTGAAAGGCAGGGGTCAATAAGCACACCAAGATTGCGGAGTTTGCTTGCAGGAGAGATCGTGGTGCCATCAATTACGATAGGGTGGTTTGGGGCTTGGCGACGACGCCTTTGAGAGGTGATCCACATGATATTAGTCTTGCTAGTGTTGAGGAGAAGATGATTTGAGCTCAGCCATTTCCGAACGTCGGAGATGCAGCTTGACATACGGAAAGCGAGGGTGGCGGAGTCAGATGGATGACAAGATCCAAAAATCTGTAAGTCGTCTGCGTAGATATGGTAGGAGAGACCATATGACTCGATGATTTTGGGAAGGTCAGCAGTGTAAATGAGGAACAGAAGGGGGCCTAGCACAGAACCTTGAGGGACACCATGTCGAGCCGGAGAAGGGATGGATTGAGAGGTTTCACATTTCACACTGTAAGAACGCTCAGACAGGAATGAGGTTAGCTAAGATAAGACCTGGCCCTTGATGCCGAAGGAGATTTCCAGACGTTGGAGAAGAATACCATGATGGACCGAATCGAAGGCCGATGAGAGGTCAAGGAGGGAGAGGAGCACTGCCTTGCCTTGGTCAATCACGGTGAGGATGTCGGATGAGATCTTTAGGAGGGCAGTTTCGGTCGAATGATTAGAACGATACGCTGACTGCAGTTGTGGAAAGAGGTCTTCGGAGTTCATGTAGGAACAAATCTGTTTGGCGACCAGCCGTTCAAGGACTTTGGAGAGGGGGCAGAGCTTGGAGATGGGTCTGTACGAAGAGACGTCATTTGGATCAGGATTGCCCTTTTTCAAAGTGGGGTTTATAACCGCCTCCTTCCATAAACGCGGGACAGAACCAGAAGATAGTGATTGGTTGAACAGATGGTGTAGGAAAGGTGCAACGAGATCGATGTTCACCTTTAGAAACTCAGATGGGAGAGGATCGCGTGCATTGTGCTTAGGGGGCAGTTTGATGAGGGCGTTGATGACATCCGTTAATTCGAGGGGACGAAATTCGGATAAATAACAGCTCGAGGGTCCAGTTGAGAAGGTAGGCGGAGGGGCGTTCGATGTGGCATCGTGGATGGATCTGACCTTGTCGAGGGTGTGCTGATGAAAGGCTTGGGCTGAGATGTTAGAGTTAGGGTTGCACCGGCTGCGTCCCATGAGGGCGTTAATTGATGTCCAGGCCAGTCGAGGATTTTTCTTCTCTGAGTCGATTTTGGCCTTCCAGAAATCCTCGCGCTTCTGGCGAGTGAGCTGTTTGTACTGCCGTCTACACAGTTTCAACTCCGATAGCATAGTAGCAGCAGACTCAGCATCGACACGTTTGATGTGACGTTCAAGTCGACGTACTTGCTGTTTTGAAATTTTGCACTCTTGATCAAACCAGGGATCAGATGGTCGGATCCTGCAGCGGACTGTCTTCGAGGGTGCAACAGTATTCAGCACAGACACTGGTTCGTTGTTGAACAGTTCAGCTAGCTCGTCGATGTTGGATGCACATGACGGATGAACACAGATGGCGGAGTTGGCGATGGATGTTCGAAGGTCAAGGGTGTTAAGGAACCGCCACGGGCGAGTTGTGATCGTGCGATAAATAGGGGGTGGGCGAGGTAAGGATGAGTGCCAAACTACGAGACGGTGATCGGAGAGACCGCAATCAAGGATTTCAGTAGGAGGGGTAGGAAAGTCAGCTCTCGAGACAACAAGGTCAAGTGTACCGCCACGGTCATGAGTCGGACCTCGAATATGACAGACTAGGCCGTAGGCACTGAGTAGCTGTAGGAGAGAAGTAGCATGATGATCACTGTCATTTTCGACGTGAATATTGAGGTCACCGGCGATGAAAATTGGCTCGTTAGAGGTAATGAAGATATCAATGATGTTAGAGAGTTCAGTGAAGAATAGCGTGGACACTGGGCCGGTTCTGTAGATCTGAATGACAATAGCAGATACAGAACGAGATGTAATTCGCAAGGCGAGGCATTCGAAGGTCGAAGGGTTGGGGAAGGTCAGTCGGTTCATCTTCACATTGGGAGCAGCAATCGCGACTACGCCACCAAGATTTGTGAGGAGGGAGTCCGCGCGCTTTCTTGGGCGTGCGCGATCAAGCACGGTCAGGCTAGCAGATCGTAGAAGCCGGAGACTGGCAGAGTCAGAGTCATGCCATGTTTCCACGAGGAGGAGAACCTGAATAGAGTGGTCGCGTAGGATGGCGATTACATCATCAACTTTATTTGCAAGTGATCGGATGTTCAGGAGGCCAAACTTCAGGGAGATTCGCACAGATTATATACAGATTATATATAGGGAGATTATACACATCCCTTATTCAGATACTTCATTACACATACCCTTATACACATATCCTTTATATTTTTTATGTCCTTTATTCAGATACTCATATTATTATCATTTATACCCTTATTCAGATACTCGTATAATTTTAACTATTTGATACCCTTATTGAGATATTTTATACTCATATTATTTTTAAATACTTTATGCACATATCATTTTATACCTTTATACCTTTATTCAGATACTCATATTATTATTATTATTTATACCCTTATTCAGATACTCATACAATTTTGTACTCATATTATTTTATGACCCTTATTCAGATACTTTATACCCTCATTCAGATATTTTATACTCATACTATTTTTTAAATACTTTTACACATATTATTGTGTACCTTCATACCTTTGTTCAGATACTCATATTATTATTTATACCTTTATTCAGATACTCATATTATTTATGAAAATTTAATTCGTATATTATTTAAATCTTCACACACACACACACCCTATTCATACCCTTAAGCGAATATTAAATCTTTTTACAATTTGATGATATCAAGGATCCTACACATAACTCTAGTAGACATTAGATAATCTACTACCCCATAAGTGCGAACTCATTGATAGTACAATGTTTTATAATGAATGTCTCACTTATTGATTGAAAATCATACACAAATAATACAATTCATTCACATCACTGTAGACATTTTCTCTATGGGAATAGTGTTGTTATTATCTCACAAAGTCTCTTCAAAGTCATCTAAAGCGTGTTGATAATGTTCTGATTTATAACCTGATGATGACCGTACGCTACACTTTCATTGGCTGACATCCAATACCGTTTATCCTCCCACCCAGTCAGTGAAACTTTCTTCCAGGTAGTGGTACGCATGACATGATAGGTGGATTCCAAATTCAGTTGTGTCACCACATGTGCCTTTTGCTCTTCAAACACTTGTTTATACAATGCATGCGACAACTTCCGCTTTTTGTACTGTTTGACCCTTTCACTCGACAGCCTCGTTTCACTTCATCACCATCCGCATCACATACGAGTAGGGTTTAGGGCTGAGGCAGATAAATTCCAGAATCACCCGTCCCAGACTTTCATCCTTGAAGCAGCCTAGTCAGTTGGTATTGTGGGCATCATACAGTGGGTGGGTTTTCGGATAATTGGAGGTGTCGAGCACTCCATGTGCCATAGGATCCATTGTATTGGGAATGTCACGAAACGATTGGAGAATTGTGTCCCGATCACTCATACTCCTCACTTTCTAGAAAAAGGAATCTGTATCACCTCCCACCAAGTCCACAGATAAACAATGATGATTTGTCTGCCATTGGGCTAGTAAGCGGTACGTTTGAATTTTCCTAATGTCCAGTATCGCCTGCCCCACATAGATGGCTCGATCTAATGTCACCTTACGTCGACGTACATGGACCACCATCGCAGACTCACCGATCCCGAAAAAGTTATGACACATGGGGTGGTGAGTGTATTTCAAAAACATTCGCTTATTCCGTACCATACGACTCTTCCCATACTTGCGCACATCTTCCATGGTCTTTCCAAATAGGGCGTTCAAACACAACTTGTGCATATACGTGCCATGGCATTCGTACTCTTGGCCCGTTCCGTCGCATGATAACCCGTGTAAGGTCGAATGTAGGCTGCTTGATGGAAGGTGATGCCTTTGTGGACTTTGCTCACATGTAAACCTTGTTCAACATAATATTGGAGCGCGTAAATGTGTACCGTATACCGCTCCTTCTTGCGATGTGTCAATAATAATTTCGTCGATGTTTTAATGACAGGTTTCTTGGGATGGAGGGTGTTCCACAGCTGATGCATGTAGGCACTCATCTCACCCGGTTTGATTTGACCACTGGTGGGGGCAAAGGGAAGGTCCATGTTGCGATCTTGTACCTCCTCCGGATATTCCAGATCCACGGTGAGAACACAACCCTGATCCCCATTCTCATCATACTGACGAATCCACTCATCATCAATCCTCTCCAAATCGCGTTCAGGAATCCACACAAAGTTGCTCATGGGCAATTTCTCACTTATCGCCGTACCGCACAAATTGTTAGCGTCCACATAAAACAAGTGGGTGTGTATCCCACCATTCTCCTCTGACGCCTCCTCATGCTGAGCTTGATGTTTATTGACAAACGTCATCCCACCGCGAATCCCATCCTCAAACATTTTATACATGCCTGCATCCATCAAATGATCCAGTCGGATATTGGTATACAATAGGAAAAATGAATACGTCAACCCGGGAATCCCAAAATAGTGGACGGGATCCAAATGGGAGACGCTATAAATTTTTGAGCAGAAATCTTCAAAAATGTCCACCAATAATGTCACATCCACCAAGAGTAATAACTAACATACTCTCGGTTGGATTGACATCCCAACTGTTGCTATGCGGTTTGTGCCACAGCATAGTCTTCTTCCGAACATGGTTGTTCCACCAAGTCATTATAAAACTTGACAATGGGGGAAGGCAAGTTTCTTCCAGACGCGCCCATCCACCAAAGTATGTATAGGGGAATACACTTTTTCGAATTGTGCTATGGTCCATGTTGGGATAGCACTCGTGTAGTATCCGCTCCGACACCGGTAAGCGGTCAACTGTCTGGCTCAATTTATGAAGGGAATTGGGGAGGAATTGGAAAGAGTCACGAAATTGTAGTTGGATATTGTCTCTGTAATTCCCACGCACCCTATAACTGGCAGTAACTCCAATTGTCTTATCCCCACTCGTATAACAGGGATTGATCAGCCACAAGTATTCATCCCGTTTCACCAGTCCATGTAAAATAATTTGATGGCTATCGTAGCTCTTCCATTTATGGAAAAAGATGGAGATATGTCGACGGACCTGACGATGACGGAAATTGCAGGCATGACAGAGAACTTGGATAAATTTTCCCGTCAAATGGTCATGATCCTCCAATTCGGTATGATCCAACATCTGATGCTGTTTCACTCGATCATCCTCCTGTTCTGTTACATGACGTTTGCAAATGTTACATTGATTCGTTCGTACATACACCCGTCGATCGTCATCTATCATGATCATCTTTTTGCGTGACATTCCATCAATCAATTGGTGGAGGCGGTGCATCAAGTTCTCCATACTATCGAGAAAATCCGACACGCACGTCTCACCCCAATGTTGGACCACTCCCTCTGCAGGCATCTCCCCTCCAATGTCTCATCCCATTTCACACAATGGCCAATCACAGCCGCTGTGTGAATTTTAGTCACGGGATGTATGATGCTCTCAATATCAGCATACACCACGCACAGAGGATGAGTGGTCTTTCCAAAATCCTTGAATTTTAATTCAATATCTTCGGGCATAATTTCCAATTGGGTCTTCCTACCATAGCAAGTCTTTTGATGCTCATCCCGTTTCTTCAGGATATGTGGTGGTGGGGTATTATACGCACTATGAGAAAAGATGCTTAGACAGAGTTCACACGACACATAATGGTGATACGACTTGGAGCGTTAATTCACATCGTAGAGGGTGTGAATGAAAGTTTCAAATTTATAAATAGGCATGAAATGACAGTCCAGTCTACAATGCTCCTCATCCTCAATATCTGTCAGGAGAAGAAGATGAATGATACGGGTCTGTTCATTACATTTCCAGTCGTGATCGTGGAGAGTACCCTTGAACACCTGACCATTATGGACATAGACACGTACAGCGATGTTGTTCCGCTGCTCAAACTTTCGCAATTCTTTCAGACGGAAGATTCCATCCTTGGTGTTCCCTGTGAAATCCAATTGGTAGTGATCATTCAGTTGTAGGATACGTAGCCTACCCAAACCCAGGCCGGTCGCATCCCATCTTGATATGCCAAGGCGTACAGCACTGAATCCTTAAAACAACCATTCGCCTCCTTCACAGTTCGATAGTCAAAGACGCGGACACTACGTGACTTGCGAAATATAGGGGGTATAGGGATGGCTGCTCCCGCTCGAAGTCGATCCGCTTCCGCTCGACTCATACGAATCTCCAAATTCACAATCTTTTGGAAAATGAGTCCTGAGATTTGCACTGTCACTACGTCAATGAATGCCAATAATTCCTGTTTCACCTCCTCTATCCATGTATCGAAGTTCAATCGTTGAATGCCATGATATACAGGGTGACTCAAAAGTCTTAATCGGGTTTCAAATTGACATTTCTCAGCAGGTATTTACATAATGGAGTGAAATTTTTCGTTTACGCTGTAGAGGAAGAACCAGAATTTCCAAGAGAACTTGTATTTCATATATACTCGAAATGAGCTCTGATATAACTTCGGTACAAAGAATGACGCGTTTTTTGAAGTTTTCAAAAGTCTTAGTGATTGTGACTTACGGGCTGGACTGCTTCATAACCTTCACTCGCAGTTCGTTGCCTATTCTTATACACAATTTTCTTTATATAACCCCACAAAAAATAATCAAGAGGCGTCAGATCTGGGCTCCTACTTGGACATTTGACCCAGTCGTCAGTGGCCGTGTCGGCCAATCCATCGATTAGGGAATTGGACCCCAATGAGGTGCGCCATCTTGTTTGAAAAACGTCGAAAATTATCGTTATCTCTTTCGTTCCGGAATAAAATTATCCTTCAACATCTCAAGATAAGAGTCCTTGGCATAGTTTATGGATGAAACTGGGGTCATCACATGGCTGGTTATTCCTTCGCAAAACTGAAGCCTTGGTACATAGTCCTCTGGTAGCAGTTAATGCGCACATGAAATATGAAATGACTTCATGCCAATAAATGTTTGCTTCAAAGTACGTCGAACAGTCTCATTTGGCATATCAAGCTTATTGGCTGCATCCCGTACCGATGAGCTTGGATCATTCTCAAATTCTTCCTTGATGCGCAAAACATTACCCTCAGCAGGGGATGGGCGACCATTTCGCTCAGCATCTTGGAAAATACCCGACTCGGTAATTTTTTAAGCACAAGTCGGAATGTGCTTTTAAGGTGGCTTTGATGAAAATTTCTTTGCCACTGCCGTCGGGCAGTAGTTATGGATTCACATTTAGCCATAAGCAACACAAAGTTGATTCGATCTTCTACCGATAACATCACTGGTTTCTAAGAGTAAGAAGGGAATATCAACTACCAGTGCAAAACGATTTTTGAAATCCTTCTTTTCACAGATATCTAGGCCTATGCTTCAATTCAACGACATTGCATGAACGGAATTATGCATTGTGCATTATGCATTATGCATTTTGCATTATGCATTATGCATTTTGCATTTTGCATTATGCATTATGCATTTTGCATTATGCATTATGCTTCATGCATAACTAATGTGCTAATGTAGAAGTTTGATAGCCATCATAGCAAATACGTACTAATCACACATTAATGGAAATGGTTAGCTTACCTTTCTTCTTTATCTTTCCTCATTGCTTCTTCTTATTTATCTTCCGTTATTGTTTCAATGGACGTTAGTGCATCAAGGCTTGTTCATATTTTGTTCGTATTCCTCTCAATCAATCAGATTTCATAAAAAATATTTGTGGCTGTAGTGACACTACACCCAAACTGTTTAGTGAGTGTGATTATGTTAACCAAATCAATGAGGCTGTTTGATTGTTGGCGCTTGTATGCACCTGATGAAGGATGTTGAAATTAAACATCAACTTGTTTTGGCAATTAAATACACTGACTGGTTTTCTATTTTGCTCCCTTACAACATTACATAAATATTTTAGAATATGCAGGTGATATTGATGTTCCACAGCATCTCTTTGCAGCATAAAGTACTTCCATTATCATTCAATGCGAATCACGTTCTGCTCTTCTGTTCCCGAGTTCTTGATCGATTAGATTCAGTAAATGACACATTACTTTTCATTAGTGAAATGAAAAATTTGTGAGCTCCACATATTTCCTAAGAATGGTTGTGATTTCTTTCGTAATATAATCAATTAGACTGTCTATCAGTTAACGTTCGCATGCAGGTCATCCGAGATAATCAATTTATGCATATACACTTTCATATCCCAATTATCATCCTTTAAGTTATTGTTCTTGTAAATATTTCTTTCAGAAGGTCGTATGTCCTCCCTTCTTTCATCCAACGATTGCAAGAATATCCTCTCTCAGCTACTCAACTCAAGTCCCTCCTTTTTGGTCACATGACTGCGAAACTGACCTCAGTCATTTTCATCAGTTGCATTACTAAAAGACTACCCTTACTCAATTCCTCAAGACAATTCCTTTGGCTTTGGTCATGCAAGTTCAAGACTGTCCTCACTCAGTTCCTGACTCAAGTCCTTCATTCCTTGATCCCATGACTGCAAAACTGTCCTCACTCAGTTCCTGACCTCAAGTCCTTCATTCCTTGATCCCATGACTTTTGACTCTTGTGATGAACACACATGGATCCTGGGGAAACTATGATAGCTAATATTTCTAACTTCAAATGAGATCGACAATCAGATGCCGGTAATGTTTTGATTCCATTGGGATTATATGTTCAAACAGCTACGGGATCTATCTTTTACCATTTTGTCTATTAGACATTTGATGTCACTATTTCGTTGAAATTTATAGAATCGATATCAAAGCCTAAGAACTATATCGTTTAATAGAGTAAAGGAATGAATGCACAATGATGAATAAACTAGTAGTGTGATGCGCCATTGACATGGATAAGCACAACGCTATTCTTGCTCAGGCATTTGTCATTCAATAGAAAAACTGTCATTTTCAATGAATAAGTGCTTAGTTCTTACAGCTCAGCAACACATTGCGAAGAGGAAGCTATTTTGTAGAAATGTTCAAAAGTTTTTGAAACGATTTGAAACAGATATTATCAAATTCTCAAACTCCGATGCGTTTTGTTATAGCAATTTGGGGCTTTTCGCATCTAGATGAGAAATTCCTGCCCTATCAAAGTTGGATGGACATGGCGCTGGTTTGATTAGGACTGCAGCTATACAATTTTGCCAACAAATCTCTCGAAATTCCGTTTTAAAATTTAAATTTCTGGATTACCATGCAGTGTAATTTCTGCTGCACTATTGTCCACACGTGAGACAAATAATTTTGATTCGAATACTAGATGAAATACTTTTTACAGCATCATCTTTAGCTGTGTTAAGCCTTTTACGTCTACTTTCACTGTGATTGCGGTTTGTGGTGTCCATAAGTATTACCATCGATTAAATTCAGAAAAAATGCAAGAGTGATTATTTTGAAATCAGCTTGGTTCATCGTATGATTACACTTATTAAATTTTGATCAACTTGAACAAAAAAGAATTCACGTTCAGTGGAATCGGTCTGGTTTTTGGCTTATAATCGAGGAAAACGTCTACAGTACCGGAAGTTGGAGTGAGGTTTTGCTCAATGCATGTAGGCTTTTTTATAGGCTGAACGGACATCATATCTCTGTATCAACCAACCGAATAAACCCGATCAGCTATCCTATTCCATCAACATTTTGACAAATGTTGGTCTCACATCATTTGCGAGAGATAAACATACTCTTACACAGAATTTTTCATATATCATAACAGGACATCTGACACATCATTTGAAAACGAGTAGTCAAAACTCAATTTAACTAGCATTGAGTAATAAATACTTTTTCAAACGTTTCTTAAAAATATGAAACGAATATTCCCACAATTATCTGGCAGGGAATTGTAGAACTTAGGACCCAAAACCTTTTTGTTAGACATTGGTTTCAAATTCTTTTTTCACATCTCGAAATACTCAATAATGTAGTTACAAGGCTGAAATCAATGAATAAGGATAATGAGTTCATAAACTGATAATGACAACAAAGATTAACAATGCCAGGAATACGATAATGATGATAAAAAACGATTATTCAAATGCTTTCAGGGAAAGAGACTTGCCAATAAATCTGAGCCGAGACGGCCAGGCCGGTTTCCCTCTCGGCTAAGGCTGAATCATTGTGGATATCTACTTTGATGTGTTACTATAATCTTGCTCTATGATCAAGCTATTCGTTCTCACTTTGCTGACATAACTTTAAAGCGATTATTCATTGGAGCGTGATAGATTCATACCTTAATTTTTAGAGTCATCTGTTAATATCCACAATGCTACTTCAAAGAGTGGTTTATAGAGAACTTAGAACTCAACATTTCCATAATATCTGGAATATCAAAAGACTCGAATGCGGCATATTTATCTAATTTTTCCCGGGAGTTGAAAATCCTCGAGGAATTTATGCACTGTCTTAGAACGTAAACATAACATTAATCGGTATTTTTCTAATCTCGTGTTTAAGAAAATGAAATTGCTGAAAAGGTAGGCTTAACGTCCAACAGATTTATCTCATCGATTGCTCCAGTTATTTTAGCATGAAATCGACAAGAATTTATCCTTTATTTTCCAGACCTTTGTTTTGTAATTTTGATAAACGCTGAGCGGAAATGCTTTATCTTCTTTTATTGAGACATGAGTTGACGGTGCGAGAGGATGGCAAGAAAAGCGGGTTTCCTCTCCAGATGAAATCAGCAATTTGTTGTCTTGACTGTCATTGGATGGAATGTTTACAGCATTCACATGTAGCAAGACAGTCTCAGGACATGCCGTTCAACTTCCTGCTTTGCATATAAATGTACTAACGCAGACCTTTATTGTCAGTGTACTTCAGTCAGAATCTGCAAACTGATGCACCGATATCAAGTAGGCTCTGTTACTTAAATACGTTTCATATCATGCAAACAATAAATTTGATAATTCCATCGTTTTCCATCTCAAACGATTGGAATTCATCAGGTGTTACTGACACGGTGCAACATTAAAAAAAGCATGATGATTTGTTAAAATACTTATTTCCAACACAAGAGTTCGGGCAAGTTTTGAAATGAGACATTAATGTCAAATAAGCAAAGGAACACCGCTCCAAGGTATGGGAATATCTCCCGAACTGCGTGATATCTCTATCGCTTGAACAATTAATCGGAATCATTTCATCAACACGGTTTTGCAATCAAACAAGAGTTTTGAATTAGTCTGGCTATTCGTGCGCAATTTGGCTAAGATGCAATAGAGGATTACCCTAATCGTGGCAAATGAAGCCAACAATCGCAATTAGACAAACCGTATTGCAACCTCAAGTCCTTATTTACATTGATTACCGACTGATGGATCTATTCTCAAGTGTGATTGGAAGCAATCATAATTAACCACATTTAAGAATGACTCATTAGGAACGGATACATGGCTCAAAGATTGCAATCAGGAGGGAAACAATTGACCTTAGAACGTTTTGCAATCTTCGCTGATTTAAAGTATTTCTCTTAATCTAAACAAATGTGTCTCTATTTTGCCAATCCTTTACCACTTCTATTAGTCCGCCCCTGCATCTTCCAATTACGTAAGTATTGAAGTCAAAATGCCGTCTTCAGTGTCTGGTCATGGAACACCTGGTGAATACTGAGCACCGGCGCAGCGCATACTTCCAGACCGTTGGCCTTCACTTCATAATGGATTTTCATTTCTGTAACAGACAGCTATACAAATATGATATTACAGTATGAAATTGTCAAGTTGACTCAATCTTAATTTCAATAAATATTCATAAAAATTTTATTAAAATTTTTAAAATAAAATTTTTTTATTAATAAAAAAAGTGTACTGTAAATTGTGAAAAAGTAAGTATCGTTAAAATGAACAGCTAAGATAAGTTCACCTGTTTTCTCTGAAAAATATCCTGAAAACAGATTTGTTTATCTGATATTAATGGATTTCATCTGTTACGTCATCATTTTCACCTGATATTAGCGGATATTTTCTGTTAGGTTAAACTGCTATTTTAGGTGATTTTCAACGGTGTACAGTTTGCAGTGTACAAGTACATGAATGTTCAACTCATGCTGGCATGTTTAACTACATAACGAAATGAAAATGAAGCTAAGTGATACGTTCAAACTGATAACGTATTCAAATATAAATTGTGCTGATCGAAGTCCATGCGCTACCCCATATTGGCTATACCGTTTTTGCAGTCCTAAGCTGATTGTTCGTCAATTCAACATTGCTTTGCAAAGATTTTAAACGTCAAATGACAATGAAAATTCGATGTTGATTTCTCACATGAAGCTTGATCACTATATAGACAACTTTCTCTCTCGAGGAGATTCATTACAACACAAGACAGTTAAATTATGGTCCATCAATCACTCACATGCTTCGAATTCACCGTAGAGTTGATAAAATATCTTTCATGCTCCTATGATTTTCTTAGTAATTTTTATTTCGTAGCCAGGTGTTGGTCTAACTTCATTCGCGGTTACTTGTCTTTTCGCATAGTCCCTTCGGGCGACTGGAAGCGGGCAAATAACTACTGAATAACGAGATCGGCGACATGAAAATGATCTCATGCATACGTGTCATGCTGACTGAATCATACAGATAAAATTATGTCACCTTCACTGGATCTTGCAATCTTCCGACATTCAATCCCTCTTTCATTGACGAACGCTAATGCGTCAAATTCAACGTGATCAACCTCTCTCTCTAACATGCATTGAAGGCATGGATAGGGAAATTTGCGCGTTTTGATCTCTGAATCTAAGGATTTATTAATCGTTTCATTCTTCCATGCATGCAATGTGTTTTAGATGTTGAGCGTGTGTAGACGTGTTTTTGATAGAGATGCTGCTAAAACTTCTATGCACATTCACAGGAGAGTGCTTGCAAAAAATGTTGCATTTATTGATGGAAAAAATGAATATTGGAATGAATGATGAAAAAATATGAATGAATGACAATGATATGTAAACGCATTTACGACCTAGCGGCTTGAACAGTTATCCGGTTTCGAAAGACGTCAGTTGCGAAAGGTAATCGTTTATTGATGGCAAAAGTCGCAGATTTGTGGCTAAACTTGCACAAATCTCCATCAGTTTGCATCTGCAGATAGTTACAAGTATTATTGAGCTAGTGACTGAGAAATACAGCCGCTTGCAAAGGACACAATTCAGAAAACATAGCTGATACTGATGAGAGCCATGTGGAAGGTAAGTGCAGTAAATGAGACAAAGCAGCAACGCTTTATTTTGATTGGCCGTTGGGATCCTTATCAGCGGAAGTGTTCCATCAAGATTTTCCTAGATTTTTGATGTGTTGATAAGGGATTTTTTCTCTACAAGATGAGCCCACTCTTGAAACTATTGCAATTTGTGGAGATTGAAGTGTAATTCCCTGTCGATTGACTGCACTATATTGGAACATACATTCCCGATGTGATTATTTGAGGAATTTGCAGTTTAGCGAGCTGGCTATTTGTGGTATCCAAAGTTCACCCCCTGAGCATAATTGAGAGAAGTAAGCCTGTAATGTAAACATTGTAAGTAGGCTATCAAAAAACAAGCGAAAACCAATTAAATTTTTTTGTTTTGTGAATGTTGGCAATTGTTTTTGGAATGCGGTGAAGGTCTCACAGGCACAGAGGCTACATCACTGATACGGAAATTCATAACATCATCTTATGTCATCATGACCGTGTTTTGCATGACATTTTTACTGTATGTGTAACAGTGTCACACGCGTGCTGTGCACGCATTTTTCAAATATGGTCCAGTGATAGCTGCAGCGACATTGGCAATGGCGCATTTCAAATTCTGGTGATTTTTGGTGAATAAAGAATCACGTGGTGTGCCCGTTCTGATCGACGAAAAGTTTTGGTACCTATTGTGCTCAAGCGACGAATAAGCACCAACCTGATTCAAGATTTTCCTTTCATTGTGCAAAATTAGGAGCAGTACCATTAGAATTGCGTTTTTCAGAATTTTGTCGCTATGAGTCAACTTTGCATCCTAGCGCACTAAAGTTGGAGTTGCTGGCAAGTACGATGGTTTCTGTCCTATATTCATGAAACCTTTCAGAACAAATAGCGTACGTGTGTAATTTTAAAGATATTTTTTTCTGCGATTTAGTGTAATTCATTGACACAATGAAGAAGTCAGAGCAGCCATTAATGTTGCCGGTTGATCGGAATGGTGATCCTAGCATGCATAGAATGCATTTCTGTAGTATTTTCGTGAAATGCTTTCTTTAGTCGTAGTTGCTTGATATTATTGTAGCATGTTGCTGCTGTTTTACACCATCTCAGTTAGAGGTTGAAACATTGTTCTTCAAGGATCTCATCAAAATTTGCATTCTTGCGCATGATGTGCTTCGATTTCTATGTTTGGTATGTCATTGACAATATAGCATTCAAAATAGAGGCATCTGTGCAAAAATCCTTATTATTCATTTAATGCTAGAACAATTTTCAAAAATATATTAGTGAGTACGTGCAGCGCTGGCTTGCCGATGCCAAGTGCCCGCGGCGTTCTATACGTATTCCTGCGGGTAGCATTGCTCGCCATGTCCAAGTGCACTCATTAGATGTTTCAGGTGCTCGCGACCGTTTCACAATTATACACTGTATGAGGTACGCATATTAGAACCGTTGTTATTTAATATTTTTACCCAGATTTATGTGCAAGATCCCGTCCTGACTCTGCCTTTCATTTCTTTCCTTTCTCTGTCTTCGATTCTATTATTTGGGGCAGCACGCATTCATCAGAGATTTCTGCATCAAGCTTCATGTACATTTAGGTCGGAGGCATGCACGATAAGCCATAAGCAATCGTTCTCAAGTCACGTCACGATTCTTCAAGAGACATAAGCCATTAGCCATAAGCCGCAAGCCATATTGTCATATGACAGTATGTTCATTTCTTATGATGGATAATACAAACTGGTAGAAGATGAAGAAAATAGATGAGGCTTTCTCAAATATTCGGCGAGCCCAAGCTCAATTTTTCGAATTGACCTCGAACACGAGCTGGAACAAGCTCAAATACGAGTGCAGCTTATAGAACCCAAGCTCGCCTCTCAGATTTAACTTTCCATAATATATTCCAGTAAAATGTCACAGCAGGATCTAGTTTTTATGTCAGCGGGGCTCAGCGTGCTTGTTACAAGATATGCTTATGAATGAATAAGAGAGTTATGAATGATACGCCACACCATCGAATAACAAATAACGAATATATATAACATCCATTTATATGAAGCTTGACTACTATGAAACTGAACACGAAAATGTCAACAGTAATGATATCATCAAGAAAATTTTCAAGAAGGATTGCAGCTTATGGCGTCTGCATGCTAGCTCTCATTGTTCTTTACTGTTGGAATTCTATTTGGCTCATGGATTATGGCTTATCGTGTGTGCCGCCGGCCTTATGCATCAGGTTCATCTTCTGATAAATTGATTGATCAATGCATGTCAAGTCATTCCGGTGTGCTCACCAGACGAGAATCGGACAACAGGCTTCGTGAGCAAATGCAATCTGCCAACGTCTTTGTGGCTTTTTCATTTACAAGTTAATCAAAAATAGCTTTTCAAAAGCTTCTTCAAAATTATTTTTTCGAGAGTTCTAGGCATTGCATGAGATTGAGAGCTGCGTTGATGTTCTCATTGCTTTGGCAGCATATTCCTTGCCGTTTTGGGGTCAACTTCGCTTCGGGAAGTCCCAAGAAAGTAACTGCTAGCATTAATTATAAGGTTAGCGAAAGCAAAAGGACATTTGAAAGGCAAAGACTAGTGGCCACAATCGTAATTCATGCAAACAGCATGGTATTTTAAGAATTTATTTGGTCCACTAGAATGAGGCAGGGATGCGGATTCGTCGTCGGAGTCCCGGAGTCATTTCATTTTTGCTGGAGTCGGAGTCCTACCAAATGATAGGACTCCGGCCTATAAATATACCCGAAATAATATAATACAAGCAAATTATTTATTCTCGTGGATAGCTGTCATTGTCTTGATGTCAACTTTCTCCGTCAAACAAAAGTACAGAGACAGTAGTGCATACAAAGCTTGTAATAGTTGAGGGAATGAACCGTGATAGTGGAAAAAGGATTGTCTTTTCACTCGGTGATTTAATAGAGAAGACAATCCTTCCTAGCCTCGATCACACGTGCCAAAGGTCACATCAGAGACAAAACTGGTTTACTTGAGAACATATACCTCTTGCCCTCACGCTAATCGTGTGTGATGACTCCTCTAAAGCGCATATTAAAATCGACTGTGCACTCATATTTTTTGGAGAAGGATGAGGATTTTCGTGCCTGGTAGAGACTGGAGATAAACCGTGTGAAGCACGCATCAACAAGATGGGAGGAGGCGAGTCGCATGCATCTAACTGAAAGCGACATTTGATAAACTTTCATCGAAAATGATTGATAATTGATACAATGATCACTAAATATCGGTTCAGGTAAACCTATAATGATCTATGATGTAGGCTACCAGTTAACTAGGCTATACATACTTGTCGCCCGGAGTCGGAGTCCTATCAAAAGCCGGAGTCGGAGTCGGAGTACTATCAAAATGATAGGACTATGCATCCCTGGAATCAGGCAGGTTAACAGTTCGGGAATTCAACATCCCTCGCAAGATTGTCAAAAAGCTTCTCAGAGTAGTATTTAAGTTGTCCTGCGCAATGTCGTATATCAGAAATCTACAATAATTATCGATCCTTTTAATTGAAGGCTGTTGCTTTTTTTTGGTCAGTCGTTGTGCATGCATGCAGACAAGCATGCAGTCAGGATTCGGAAGCCAACGTTGCTATATGTTTACATTTGATGCGGTGATTTCATCAGGATGGAAATGCCAGTTTTATATATAATTAAATGAAAATGTGTTTTGTCTACGTTTTTATGTGCTCTTGATAGAAAGGAATAATCTGCAAAAGCAGATTAAACTTCTTTAGTCCAGGGTTTGTGTTCAAAATTATAAGTTACTTTATCCCAGGGAGAGAGAGAGTCTCTTGTTAGACGAGTTGCGTTCTAATAGATGCTCCTCTTCACACATGATATTCAAACACGATTTATTGCGTCTACCACTCGAATCAATGCCGAATTTCATCAAGAAGCTTGAATCACTTTGCAAGTTCCGTTTGCTTTTGCGGTGAATTTGGAAATTAGCAAGGCTGTATGTCGGACTGTCAGGGGTACAAAATCTTCCGGCAATCTTGCGGGATATTGTGTATTTTTCCGACTAATCTTCAAATTAATTTTAGTTAGTTTAACTTCACAAAATCATAATTTTGAATGAAAATTCAGCTATTTAAAAAACTAAAGATTTTAAGACCATGTTTTTTAAGTTCTTTACTATCGAAAGCACAAAAGCGGGGAGAAAGCAGTTGTAATAATTCTTTTATACTTTCACCTTACTGAGGACACAGGGGACCGGAGCTCGACGCCATCGACGGATGATGTAACCGTTGGCGCGTCATAATCTGTGCGCAGAAAGTTCAACTGGTGTTCTTTACCCACCGAGCTCGCTGGGCTCTTTCCTCCTTCCCGTATGCTGTCTTCAAGCGCGAAGCGTTGGAATGAAGGATTGCGCTGAATCTGCTAGGGGTGGAATTCGACCAAGAGCTCCAATTCGGTCCCTACTCGCGGTCTCTGCAGTTTCGTCTCGGCCCCGCATCCTCGACCTCCGACGTCTCATGTGCACGTTCAAGGGGATACCTTTGCGGATAGGCGCTCTCTTCTACCATACCTTACTCCGTCCAGTCCTCTTCTACTTCCCACCGGCCCTGGCAGCAACTGCACACACGGTATGGCGTACCCTGGATCGCTTGGACCGGAGAGGATTGCACTCCTCTACTCTGGAGCTGCCCTTCGAACCGGACTCGACACTCCCGTGTACTCGATCTACGCTCGAGAGAGACTCAATCTCCTTCGAGGAGAATACAGGAAGGTCTGCACCGGATGTTGCGCACCGTCATAGCAAGTGACAATCAACGCCTCCTCCGATCCCTCACTCCAATTGTGGCACCTAGAAGAGACATGGCCTACTGGCAAACTCCGTTGGACAGTGCTATCTCTGACCTATTGGAAGCGGAACAAGTTCTCCTCAGTCCACCATAATCCTCCAGTGTCCTGCTTACCGGACTACCTGAAATCTAATTGTTGATTACACATATTTGCCATCCCCAAATTTGATAGTTGCTGATTGCAATACTAGTCATGCTGACTATTTATAGCTGACGCACAACAATCGTGCCTGAAATTATAACTTCCCTCCAGCATTTCAAAATGACAGTAATCATAAAGATTTGAGCCTAGACTTCCCACTACTCCGTGTGACCCTTGATTACCCGCTATCCCCTCGGGATGTGATTGTCTCGGCCCCCAAGAAAGTGTAATGCCTGAGGGGACGCAATAAATTTCATTCAAAAAATGAAGAAAGCTGCAATGAAGAATGAAGAACCTGTACTAACTAGGCATCAAAGAGTTGAAACTGAAAAATGCGCTTTATCAATTCACCAGAGACTGGAAAATGACAATGACAATGACACTTTGTCTCCATCGAATTGATAAGATCAAAGATCAATGTCTGCAAGAAAATGATAATGAAAAAAGCAGTTAATTCTACAGCAATTATAGTTCATTTATTAGTGAACTTCGCTTATTATCAACAAATGTTTTGCAGTTGCTGACTGATGAATGTGGTTCCCGTACATTTCACTTTTTCCGGTTCATTACCTCCTAAAAGTATTGTGCTCTCATCGCCGCCAATTAAATGTGACATTAAATATGGTATATCTCTAGGATTAGAAAAACAATATATTGAGGCTCTGAAATCACGATTTACTTGTCAGTGGGATACTTAGTCATCAGTCGTCCCGCTGGATCTCTTTTCTCGGCATCTATGGATGCAGGCGACATTCCATCATTTCTTAACTGCAGAATTTGACAACATATAACAAAAATGCGCTACTTGATTTTCAGGAGCAGTGTCCTGCTGTTTCAGAGACATTATCGTCTTCAAATCATATTCAGTCATTCGACCATGCAACTTTCTCATGATGATCGATGAGCTTCAGCTGAACAATGCCAAGTATGTCAAAACAACATTTTCTCTGTCAACAGTGTCCATACTAACGTAATTCATTATTGAAAAATAAAACTAAATTTCGATTTCAAAGCAATAATGATTCCTATTACGACGACGGAAAATATTCTGCAACTCCCATTGCAGTAATAGTCCGGCCACCAGAACGAGTTCGGCGGGGAACGGGGACGAACATAGTTCGGGAGCTAGCACCAAGTTAGGCAGGGAGCGATGTCGCAGGTTGAACGTTCACTGTTCACCGCTTGACAAAAAACTGCGCGTCTGACGGATCAGACCTTATTTGTTTCGCAAAGAGCTTGGATAGAAAAATAGCTTGTATTTCCTATAGAAATAAATTGCTTAACTGAAGCTACTGGAATGGAGTTGAATCAAGGTGGTGTCAATGCCGAGGGAGCCAAGGTGGGGCCTGAATGACCAATCTAAAGCTGAAAATTTTCGATGTAAATGATTCTAAGCGGCAATGATACAATGGTTGACAGGTCTTTTTATATGAAAGTCTGCGATTCCTGTGCCACTATTGTAAGACCACCTGCGTAGGAAATCAGACTTCGATAAACGCAACGCAATAATAAAATATCATGTCAAAAGCTGGCAATATAAGAAGAATTGATTCGACATCGCCAATTTCAGCACATACCGTAAAACCTCTATTTGAACGGCACCTCTAATATAACGGCAGTCTAAAGGAAGAGTTGAAAAATTGAATGGCACCCTCTAATTGAACGTCACCTCTAATTTAACGACACTTTGATGAATTCATCTCCTACATCAATTACATGACTGAAATAATCTTCTGCAAATAGTGTAAAACAGGAAAATAGTTTGTAGAATGCTATGGAACTATTTTTAGAGGCTGGGAAGTCCCATTCAATGGAGTTGCATCGTATTTATGCAATATCGTATATGATCATCAAGTCATTCAAAGGATGCGGACTGACCAACGCTCGCGACGGCTGGGAGGATTGCCAGATCCATTGTTTCAAACCATACTCGGACGGTCCAATTCAGACTGGTTTGCAACTTCTCCGGCAAGCCCGAGCCAATGCTGGTGTCGAACGTGGAATCAATCAGAACTTTGACGATGATGCTGAAGGTGATGCGAATGACGAGGACAGCTACAACAGTGACGTGTCACTTGATTTTCACTAGAGAGTTTGTGATTTCTAACCAGTGATTACCGGTAACCAGTGTTTGTTAACTTTTGTCAAATAGATATATGCAGAGTTCTTATGGTACATGTTTTCGCTTTTCATCTATAAAATTTACAGATTCAAGATAAAAATTACTGAAAATTTCATCTCTAAATTCTGATCAGCTAGTCGAAAAATAGAACGGCACCCTCTAATTAAACGGCAGTGCGGGGAAAGGTTTGAAAAATAGAGCAGCATGTCGTTCAAATAGAAGTTTTACGGCATCCAATAGACAGTTCGTAATTTCAACTGACAACAAACAAAAAGTTTGAACACATCTCAACATCGCCATGGATTACTGTTTATGAAGCATGGTATTCTAATAATAATTCCATCAATCGCCATATCGATCTTGATAACATCTATGTTCAGTATTCACCTTCTTCAACAGTTTGTGTAAGGTACACAGGACTATATTAGCACAGTTTCTTCATTTTTATTTAAATTTCAGAGTAATGTTTTGTGATACTTCTATCACCTTATCTTGCCTGATGACGTATTACAGTTGCAATAACGAAAATTTGTGAATAAAACTGATTTATCTTGATTGAGCCATTTTTATAAATAGTAATATATATTGCTATTATATTGAGTACAGTAATAAGAGAGACCACGCACATGAAAGAGTATGACCTGTCGTTGTTTTCTGTACTCATCATATTGAAGAAATACCGCTTCGATTTCTTTAAACAATTAATCCAGAGGATCGTGTTTATGACCAATCTTCTGGCCAGATAGTTTCCTGCAGCCTTTCCATCTAAAATTGGCACTTACATGGGTCTTTCAATTCAGACAAACAATCTGATCCGGCAGACGTGCAGCTTAGCAGCAGTCCAGGTACAACCTCATAGTCAAGCAAGTTCCATTGACGAATAATATCAAACTTCACACAATGATGTCAAGCAGTCGGTTCTAAATTTTTCATTGAAGCTCCTGAAATTGTCCTTCAATCTCTTGTCTTTCAAACTGTTGATAAGACAGATTCACTTTATCGACAAAACTTGTGCACGATGATGTGAGTTTTTCGACTCTGAAAGATTCATGGCAATCGAAATATTTTGAGTCTGTCAGATTAACAACTTGAAAGTTAGCAGCCGAAGGAAAACACGACTTCACACTCAAACACGACAGTAATCTGGAAGGGATTGCCCAATAACTTTCGCAAGTAGGCTACACTTCACTGTTTTGTGGCACTATTAGAACCTGTTCTTGCTTGATTCTCATAATGCACAGTATTGTCAGCATTGCTGTTATTTGTGTCATTTTAGTTTCATGATTCCTGCATGTAATCTAGCATGTAGTTGACAAATTCTGTCGTGTTGGATCTCAATTTTTTGTTTGACTGTTTATTTGCTTTGCACAGAGAACAAGATGCTGGGCAATCTAATTCGTTTCGGGGAAAATGCCATTTTCTTATAAATGTAGGTTTCACTGGCATCCTCATCCCTTTCTTATGTATCTTCTCAATCAAGGGCATTAGTGCTTTCATGATGTTTCCACATTTCCGTGTGTTAAAATAAAAAATAAACCTATCGAGGTAATTTCATTGAGAAAATTGCAAACAGACGTTTTGAGGCTTCTGATCGATGACATTATCTTATTAAGGATAATAATTACAGCCTGCTGATGTTGCCTTGTTTTAGTTGACCTTGCTGATAATATCTCAAGCTACTGAGCGTGACCGAATTTCGCTAGAAAATGACAGCAGTCGGAAGTACATGTCTCCATGTGAGAAGAAAATAAGTTTCAACTCGATAGGGTTTTCTAAAATAATTTGACATGTTTAGATATCTGAAGTTGAAGAATATTCAAGAGAATGACATGATCGTCAAGTAGCTAAGCACATTCAATATCAGCTGCGGCGTTATTTCTTGTCCAGCTAGCCTATATGGAAAAATATGGAAATTTCTCCCTTTTCAATTGAAAAATACGCAGTTGCTAGCAGTGTGAATAAAGAGGAAGCAAATAACAATTCATTGAGTAGGAGATTTCCAGATCAAATAATATAACAAAGTACATAGTGAAACAGGAATGAACGAAACTATTCAAATAGGAGGGCGTGTATGACAGGGCATAAACTATGATTGCGATGTATGAAGGTATAAAACATAAAATAGACCGCCATCCGGACAGATGGTTCGAATGGAAGAGCTCCACCATTTATACTCCATCTCTGCTATTATGACATAAAACATACTAACTGCGGGGTTGCATGTAAATTGCTAATTGCTGTCGCTAATTCACTGGGCATTCCCGCGCATGTCTGCGTTTAGCGAATAGCGATAGTTATTGGATTCTGTTTAGTGTTGTGTCGACTTCTTGTGTCTTCAATTGACAGTAAGTAATACCATCACAAATCAAACCAAGCAAAACTCCCTGAAGTTAAAGTTAATTTTAAAGTTAAAAGTAAAGTACGGTCCAGACGGGCCTTCGGCATCCTGCGCCTTCTATCGGTCGATGACAGTTTACTGTCATTATAAAAACATTATATTTCATGATAGAAATGAAGCAACTGATCTTCTTACCACTTTGAACACCATTGACACTTGAATCGAATTTGAAGTCGAATTTCCAAAGGTCGAACATGACAACAATGTTCTCAGTCTCTTAGAACTCACAGCGCGACTTAAAACCAATTCATCAATAATTCCATCTTTTGAATTTTACAAGAAACCTGCTCGCAAAAACATGTTTGTACATTGCCGTTCCCACCTTCCATCTTCAAAGAAAATGTTCAGCACTACTAATGGGAGAAATCACATAAATAGACTTTGTTCCAATCCAACCATGAACGAAAAACATCAGAAGGATTTTGATGAAATATGAAAGACAAATGGCCATTCCATCGATTTTATATCAAGGTTCAAAGTCATCAAGCAGAAGAAGAAACATGACCCATAATCATTCCATTATCTGAAATTACCATTTATCAGCGACGAAATCAATAATAAAACAAAAAGAATATTTCGAACAGAAGACATGAATGTCTGCATCTGTCACAAATCTCAATGCTTGAGAAGCCACTTAAAATAGAAAACAAAATCTGAATGCAAGATGAAAACATGTCCCATCAAGAACGATCAGCTATGTAGATCACTGAACAACGTAGTTTATAGAATAAAATGCGATTTATGTAACAAACGGTTTATAGGTAGCAGAATAAGACCATTGTACCAACGCTACAAAGAACATCTGACAAATATCAACTCATCAGTTTTTGAACACAAACAAGAATGCAACTCCAGCAACAATAATTGTATAATTGACATCACAGATTTTGATCCAGATGAAACAAATTTAAGACTGCGAGAAGTCCTCCGCATCAAAAAAACACGAGCCTCCAATTAATTCAAAGGCTGAAATTGTAGAAATTAATGACTTTTATGTCTGTGATTCGGTGCATTTTATATTCTAACCCGATGAAGATGAAATTGCTATGGATTTCTCTATCATTCAGCGGGCAATAATGCAGTAGTTGGCATTATTGCCCGCTGAATTTCCATTGGAATTACATTGGATAAAAAAACTGCATTATTGCCCGGCACGTAAATTCTATGCCAATTATACATAGAAATGATGCAAATATCACTATTTTGGGAAGATTCATGCATACACATTAGCAGTAATATATAGGCCCTACTTCTCTCGATTCATTAGAGATTTCAAGATATCCTTTATCTAACATAGATTTTCATTTATAAACATATCACAGAATCATTGATTATAGGCAGCGACATAGATTTCATCTTCATTGGGTTAGAATACCAACAATATCCACTTTTAGAGGGCATAAATGCATAATTCCTCGTGCGCTAACGCGCCCTCGGAATCTTTGCATTTATGCCCTCTAAAAGTGGATACTATTCCTATTTTCGTTTCTTCAATATTTCTATGCAAGAATTTTTCTATGTACTATTCTTTAAGTGGCTTCATCTCTTGGACCATCGATGTTTGTAAATATTTGTTAAAATTTGAAACTGTTGTTCATTACAACCTGAAGATAACCTTGGACATAAGGTTGAAATATATCGTGTGATATAAAATAGGACGTTATTAACACAGACCTACCACTAGAAACTTGGCTTTCCCAAAATTTTATACATTTCATTAACTGCAAATCATGAAGTTCTTTCTATATGTCAGATCTCCACAGAAATAATGCTATAGTCAATATTAGAATAAGTCTCATTAGATATCCATATTAAGAACATAGAGGATCATTTCTATGAACCACTGTTTGCAGACATGGCCATAAATTTCGTCCTAGTTGGGTTGGAATGCCAATAATATCCATTTCTATTGGACACTAAATGCAAAATTCCTCGGACGATAACGAGTCCTCGGAATCAATACATCTACACTAATCCCAAAAATGTGTGTCACCTTTTAACCAAATGTATGCATATCAAAACTTATTACCATACTGCAATAAATGCTTCTAAGTTTGGATAGGCTAAGAAAAGTAATTAAGGTGATGATAAACAGTGATTTTTACAACAGGATTATAAAATGTTGGTAACGCGACCACCTGAAGAATTAATCACAGATTCTTCGAAGCATAAATATGTGATTTTTATCAAGTTATCAATTGCGTTCTGAGGAATGGTCATCCATCTCTTTTATAGTCTCTACATATATATCTCTACTATAGTCTCTATAGTCTCTATTAGCCATTGTTTCTTTAGTTTCCATCATTATTCTCTTTCAATTGTTTTACTCAATTATGCTGCTTTCATTTCGTTAAACGTGTAGGCATGCTTGATTACAATTAGCTTCAATATCAAAGCTTTCTTTCTATTGCCAATGCAACTGATATATATTTACATGCATAGAAATATATTTCAATTTGATTACCAACTTATCCATGCCATATAGAGTGGCAATGTCTTCATAGATCTATATAAATTGGCTATTTTATAGCGATGACACCTATTAACATTAGAAAGCAATTCAAAAGGTGACACACATTTTTGGGATTAGCTTGTCCTCAGAAAGAAGATACTATTCCTTTATTTACGTAATAGATAATACACAGATTTGGAGTCATTGTTTGCTACAATTACCGAAAGCCGATTATTATGACAAATAATGACCGAAGAAATCTATACATTATCTGTTAAAATGCATGACTTTTTCCATAGCAACAGGTTAATAATTTCCAATCAGGAAAATAATTACCTGCTTCGTGGAACTTACTGTATTTACCTGTGGACATAGAAAGCCTTACAAAATCATGCATTATGGCATCGTTTTTGTCACTTGAGCATAGACTTCTAAAAAAATTTAGAAGTCTATGATTTGAGCATGATCTAAGTTGAAGATATCTATGAATCGCAAAGCATTTAGGCCTACACAAATTAATGAATAGCGCTGATTGGAATTATCAAAAATAGCAACATAAAAAAATAAGTTAAAACAAGGGGAAAATATGATTAAAGAGCACAAAAGATGGACTAAACATTACCTCTTATAATTGCAACGCCAAAACGTTGCAGCAATCATTCTCGTTTTCGGAGTCCCTGTTCCCATGGTACAAGCTGTCTCAAACGCCAGTGGTTCGAGGATGTACCTCTCAGATAGTGCAGCGCATTTTGACATCTTGGGTTGTTCAAAACTCACTGCAGCTGATCCTGAATCGATAGCGGACTCTATTAGAGATGAACCATTATGCGCACCGGTACAAGTAGTATCCCAAATCAAACAACGACCGATACGATACGGTAGTTCGTCATTCCATCACCTCTGTCATCACTTCCGACAGGTTCAAGGAGAATGAATTTGATTGGGTGTCAAAAATATAAATATACACAAGTAGGCTATGACATAACAGTATATTCAAAGCCAGTAATACTATACATTTATTTGGCATTATCCAAGTTTATGGGACCTACCGCAATCTTTTGCCTGTTGCTGATGCAGACGTACCAGCATTTACGAAGGCATTCTGCGATGTAGCATTTCAAAAAGTAGAATATAAACGAAAATTGATGCATTTTTCAATTTCATGACAAGAAGATATTTGAAAAAAGGCCGTCACTTTCTTATAGACCGCCAACTGTAATGAAACTCAATAACAGAACTGCCATAGCTGTGTATTGGCGATTTTACAGTATATTCTGTCTTATTTTGTTAAGAAATCCTCACATTTTTGCACTTGTCAATTCGATAATTCAAAAACCACATCGTTGCGTTGAATTTGAAGATAATTATAGAATTGTGCAGCAGAAATTCAAACAAAGGTTGAAAAGTACTGTAATGAAAAGACGCAAATTGATTAGCGACATGATAATAGCAAGACAAACACAACACGCGATATTCACACGCGTCGTAAACAGACCACAGATCTGAGGATAAAAAAAACTGATGTTTGCGTTTCTAAACCTTTGATCGCAAAGTGTTTCATACACCCACACAGCGAACAGAATATTGCCAAAAGATCTCTGATGAGAATATAGCCAAATCTTCGGGAAGACGAGCAGAGAACCAGGTGAGGTTTTGATATATTTCATCTCAAGGGACGGTCAACGTCTGATGCTCAATAGACTGTTTTGAAGGATTTCGGACATATTTATCATGGCTCGAATGAATCAGACTTTTACTGTTCTTCTATTAAATAAGTTTTTCATTTCCTTGACTCTTAAATGTTCAATTCATCAATCATAATCAAAAATTCCCAGAGGATCTTTTCAAAGCCTTTATGTTCTTAACAATTGCTGTTAAGCTAATCTACCGATATTCCCATGAATATTTACGTCAGAAAAAGTCATTCTGATAATAAAGAAATAAACAGAGTGAGATTTCAAAAATAGCAAGAATTCATTACAAGAAGCACACAGACTACAATCCTCTCTAAAAATGTCTTTAAAGCTTCAACGATGGCTTTAATGCTTTAACATTTCAAACGCGAATGAATTGCGTGCATTTGGTCACAGCTTTATGAACCATCCTTTGAAGAACACAATCTTCAGACTGCGAAAATACATGAAGAATCCTGTTAATGAATCATATCAACACCATGATATCCGGACCAATAAAATATTTTCTCAGACTATAATATTGCAAGCACTATATTCCTTGTCAGTAATAAATGCTTCTTAATAATTCGGTGAGTCGTCAGTGCTGATCGGAGTGACCAATTACTAGCTTCTGTCATATTGCGTGTATTTATCCCCATGCCGTGCGGTTGCTGATCATAACAACTGTCAGTTCAGGGCATATGATATCAAATCCTTATGATATGAAAGATGTGATAAGAAAGATGCATTTTACATCATCATCAGTCGTTAAATCTGGCCAATTTAAGTTGGTGAAGTTATCAGCTTGTTCAGCGTCATACACTTGTTTTGGCACTTGACGGTGTCCTTAAAGGACGACTGCCAAGGAATGTCGACCGGATTTGACTTTATTCTGCCGGGTTAGTGGTTGTATTTGTTTACAACGACCGACCGAATTAAATGTATAATCCATCAGTAGCTACCAGTACCGTGCCAATTTGATTGACCACGACAGCTCTTCTATAATGAACGATGAACGACAATACAAGGAATCGCAGCTGATATGATGATCACATTCTCTGAGGTTAGACATATCCATCACAAAAGTGAAATTGCTTCCAGGAAATTTGATAAGAAACCCCTTGATCAAATAATTGGCGAGTAGTTCAGAATGTCAATTCTCCTAGCGTCCACATGCACGCTATAACCTCAACCCCTGAGTCTCTCTTTCAAATGAAAGTGTTTGGTCTGCCGTGAACATCTGAAGTTGAGGTTCAACAATACCACTGGAAGCCGATTGTAAGTCCATCATCAGTTTACGAAATGATTATGAACTTTATTGTGTAACTATCCTCACATTGATAACCTATGTTCCAAACTTCTCAAACCGAGTGCTCACATTATCTGTATACCCGTCGCTCATTTGTCTTTCAAGCGATCATGTTCCTTAAATATAGAAAACGGCAAATGTAAGCATGGAAACTTCGTGAAATTTTTCGACCAATGTCTATACTTCCATTATTGTCAAAAGTGCAAAAAAGTGTCCTCAATTCCATCACTAACTTTATTGTTGCTTACTGGCACCAACCATAATACTATAACCATACTATACCATAATACTTACACCTTCATGCTGAAGTCATAGTTCATGAAGTAATACTTCATGAGCTTTAGAGTTCTTGACTCGCTTCGTCACGATGCTACCATCAATGTTCAAAGCAATCCTATGCTTCCGAAGACTTTCAACTGTTGGGTTAGGTCATTTTTACAAGATAGACCACCGCGCATCAATCTCTAATCGTGCTCTTTTGTTATCTTCGTGTAATGGGCTCTGAAGTCCCACAAAGATCTGTCCCATCCTAACAACAGTTTACTGCTCACATGGGATCTTTAAAACCTTTTCTGATGGTGCATTGATGGATATGCCGATAATGCGCCTATGGTGGCCACATTTGAAGATATACTGTAAGCAATAAGCCAGAATGTTATGAACGTGAACAGCAATTTCAGGTTTCTTGGTGTTACCTTCAATGATTGCTGAGCTGGATCACATATCCGATGTCAGTAAAAAATGCTAGTAGATGTATGCTCTTCACCGTTTGAAAATCTATTGGTGTCAAGAAGGACGACTTGAGTGTCCATAAGCCTTAACTCGTTCAGTACTCGAGTACAATGCTCTGTAGCATGCTGAAAGACAGCATGGAATTACAATCATTAGAGTGAAATTACGTGTCATCGAATTATGTGTGGTAGGTAGTAAATGTCGTGACAACTGTCTCGGAAATTTGAATAAGCAGGAATAATGTGATCATAGAAAGTATTTCATGAAACGATGCAGCCGAACAACCTGCTTCATGATTGGATATCAAAAGTCAAAACACTTGCTCTGCTTTCAATATTATGAAGGGTTTGTTATGAAAATGTCTTTTGTATCATGTAATTCATGTTGCACTATCCTGTGCAATTCTCATTTGAAGTAGCCTTCTTTTATAAATTTATCTTCTTTTGCAATTTAATGTAACGCTCACGAGTCTGAAATTTTCTGATTTTAAGTAACTTAAATAATGGGTATCAATATTGCTATTATCATTATTACACGTCTTCCACAATTAAAACACGCATGTGAGGGGATACCTTCGCTCAATTATTTCATTTTACTTCCAACACAATTTATTCTTATAAAGCATTTTCTGAAATCATAAGGTAGTCCACGTATCCGGAAATGTCAGATCAAGAGCGAGAGTAACTTCTTCGGAAACAAATTTTATTGATATTTTATACTTGACGTTTCGCTTAAGCAAGCTTGTTCATGTGTGAATATTGGACATAAGGATTCGCTAAGTATTTCTTCTACCGCATTGGATTTATGTCTACTTCAGGCTACTCAGACTTGACAGCAGTTCTAATTATTGGGTAAGTCGCATTTTTATGTGACAGCCAAGCAAGATGCACTCAAATAACCTTGCAGATAACTGTGACCTTGGAGATAAATGTGACCTTGCAGTTATGTATCATGCTCTCAATAGTATAAAAAGTATTTTAAGTAGATTTGTACACCTACAAATATTTGCGTATCAATGGTAATGGAGAATTTCATGCTGGCTATGATGATTTTCTTCAATTGATAATTACTAGGAATGACATCTCATGTGACATAAGCTATTGTCTAGATGCTGCATATCGGATGGCAATTACTGCTACTGTTTTGTCACTAAATGGACAAGTTCTAATTTGTGTATGATTGGCAAGTCAATCAACATTGTTTTTTAATCATTAATCATTACATCAGGAGATTTGCAAGATAACATTGAAAATGCGGACAATTTCATGCACAACTTCACCAATAGGCCTGGCGCGCATAGTCGTTAGAGGATTCAGAACGTCCAGAATACTTCATACAAGTGGCAAGGGCCAAGGACATGGCGAATGTCGTGTACCGTGAAACAAATATTTAGAGACAAGACAAGCTTTATTTAGCATGCAGTTTAACAGTATATGAACATCAGTTAAAAACTAATCAAACCAAGAGAGAAATAATATAGTCACTGACTGCCAAATCGGCTGGCTGAACTTCCAATCACAATCCAGCAATTGCAACGAACACCAGTTGTGTTTGTCGAATGTAATCGCTTAATCAATCAATAATAATTACAAATTATTGATTGAATAACTGCTTGTATTATGCTTAGTCTGTTGGTTCAGCTCATTTTGTTGTAGTAGAGGAAGAAGGTGAAATGCGAGAGATATCGCTCATATGTACAATTTCTTCCAATGTTGCACATCATTTGATTTGTGATTTTATTTAAAGTAAAGTCTAAGAATCTATTTAAGCAATAAAACACCAAAGAGACACTAATATTTACGTCTTCTTATTGCCATGAATCATGTTAATAAATCGTCACATGCATTGATGTAGTGAATTCAATCGATAACGTCAGGTCTAAACTACTAAACCAAGAATTCTATGACTAAGAATCACAAAGCCTATCAGGCGGCTCAGCTACAACAAAAATGTGACAGGGGTGCGAATAGCACTTCGTATTATTATCTAATTCATGAACATATAAGCCTCTATTGATTTCAGACACTACCTCGGTCCGTATTATTAATATTTCAGACCTGAGCCGGATTGCAACCGAAAATTTCAAGCCTAGATCCACTTTCAGCTCTGAACTAACAATGGAAGCCAATTTTTTGATCCTCAATATCCCGTGCAAGGACATGGTCACCTATTTTAAGCTTCCCGCGTTGACTGACTCGAATACTGGGATTGTTTGCGATGACTGTTTACCCAATCGTCACACTCGCCCTTTTTGCATATAACCGACTTTTGCATTTGAAGCTGGAAAATCAGCATTAAAAGTGACTCGTCCGTCCGAAGCGTCAAACGATAGCGCAGAGAACCCAAGCATACAATCGCTTGTAGTCGCAGTCATCGTCAGCCTGTTAGGCTCCTTTGAGAGTTCTTGCGAGCCGCTCCGTTTGACCTCTTGCAGCTGAGAAGTGAGGAGATGACCGCAAGTGTCCTACGTTTATCGATTCGAGTCATGATGGGAATGTTCGAAGCGTGAGCAGAGCCCCGTTGTCGCTAACAAGAAACCTAGTTGAACCTAGTTGCTTCTTCCACACACCAGGTACCAGTAACTATTAAGTGGACAACATAGTTGACATGGACTCTCTCCTAAGTCGCAGATACGCAAATTGTGATCTCCTTGACCAATGATGGTACTTCCACCTAAATTGCTGTCTTCCGGGAAAACGTCAATGGTGCGTGAAGTTGACCGTTGAAGTTGACAGCTGAAGTTGAATTTGCTCGAGTAGCAAAATGAAAGAGATTATGAGAATTTATCATGCTGTTTAAAATAGATGCATGATTAAGCGAAGAGAAAATGTCAAAATTAAATTTGAAACTTATGAATTCATTTATGAATGTCAGTCTAAGACATCTTTGCAGTTGCTTTATTCTAATCTATTCCTCAGATAAATGTCCTTCAGTCTTCACCACATTTATCGATTGAAAAAGCACAGTTTCCACCTTTCGTCAGGCAGAGTCAGTCCGCTCAACGTTCGCCGGCCGGAAGCGCTCCGCTGCAAGTGGACTGCTCTGAAGCCTCTCAAATCCGTTGCTTTCTTCGGTTGGAAGCGTTCCTCTCTCCCTTTCTCTAAAGGAGCTGTTCTGGAAGTTCTCAAACGCGAGTCGAGTTGATGCGAGCAATACACAGCTAAAAATAGTCCCAGAGATTTCCGCAATATTTTGTTGACTGGCTATAGTAATGATTGAAAGCGAGTTGAAGGTGAAGAGGTTGTGGGTATCTGAAATTCCCTCAAATTAGCAAAGAAGATCTTGTATCATGTAATACAATTAATAATAAATATTGTTTATAATACAATAAAATTATAATACTAAAATACAATAAAATTAAAATACAATTAATAATAATAGATATTCGCTTAAAATCCCTATCCAGCTTCTATTATTTCTTGCATTATTAAACCTTTCATTGCAAAAGTGCTTCTGTGCTGACTTGTAAATTACTTACCGGCAGAGCTGGAACCGGGCCGCTGTCTTCGACCCGGCCTTGGCTCGTATGAATTTTGTATCTGGGCTCAGGCCAAAGTTTATCGTTTTGCGCACATCCTTAATGAAGATATCAATTACGTTTGTTGAGTGCAATCGCCTCTAAGAAGCTTATTATTGATTACATGATCGCATGCTGTATGGCCTATTTATTGAACAGTAAAGCTAATTTTCACACATTTAATACATGGTGAATTTTTGAATATTGTACATGCTTAACACATTTGTCTATCACAAATTCATTGGATCTTATTTGCTACATATTCTCGTAAGTTATATTTAGGTTTGTAAAAGCATGAAAAACGAATGCACTGAAAACATCAAACCTATTTGAAAAAGTGAAGTCATTAAGTCAAAAGTTGAACTAAATATGCAATCGAACTTTTGACCAAAATTCCAGAGAAATGTCACTTACTAATCGTCTGTCGCCTGTTGTTCAACATCATCTCCACGTGATGCAGTTAATATATTTAGATTCAAAAAAAACGTGTTTGAAGTATATAGAGTCGAAAGCAGCAACAACTGCTGCTTGACTCGACTTAATACTTAATTACCTAATCTATTCAATGGATGGCTCAACTCAGATAAAGGCATGAAACTCCTTGCATAAGATTTGGTCTAGAAAGCGTGTCTGTGACTTATTTTTGCCGGTATATATTCATCTTTTGAGAATCATGTTGATGAGCCATCAGATGAATTGATTCAGAGAATTTGAATGGTCAATTGAGGAGTGACGAATATATTTATGATTTCAAACAAAATAATTATCGATTCGGGCTCGGCCCAGGCGCTTACAGAATTTTTCACGCTGGGCCCCCTTCCAGCTCTGATTACCGGTATTTTCACATAATTCACTGCACTTAGCCCTTGAATAATCAGGGGTGGATAAATGCATCACACTTTCTTGAAATTTTATTGTAGCATTGTAGTAGTACCGGTAATCATTCATGCAACTTATTTTCTGTGACTTTAACTTTACTTTGATGCACAGTTGACAATTGCACCTCTCAACTCGGAAGTAAATCCTTGGATACCTAGCTTACATGCTATTTGCACTCCCAAGACTAACCGGCTTACTTGAACTTATAAATGTTTATAAGCGCTTAGAAGTTTATGATCAACTTGCAAACAGTTTAATACACTTATAAAATTTACTAAACATTATAAATCATAAAACTGCTTATAAATTTTACAAATAATTTGTAAATGTATGATAACATTTATCCTCTAGTTAATAGATATAGGCAACTTTCACAGTTTACTACATAATTTACTTTCTGTTTCATAAGTGTTAGATTGTTAAAACATGTCATTCCAGTTTCTTTCCAATACTTTTACAATAATATGATAAATTATCAAAATTATATTAAAAAAAAACTGTCAAATCTGTGTAGTTGCTACCAAGACCGCGAGGTGTTGCTCTAATAAGTCTCACGTGAATAACATTGTCAATTTCCTCAGTATATTTTCGATATATATAATCAGCATATTTTTGATATGTTGGACACTTCTTACACATACTTCTAAATGGAGATATAGCCGCATCATATTTTGACATCACTTGAAAATCGACATTGCACTAAAAATCTCTGATGTGAGTATTCATGTGTATGAATGTCGGGTTTATTTTCTTCGGTTTAATGAATCATTCCACTCCCTACTATGCATGATAGTTTGTGAGCAAATAAAATTAATTTGTTTTATCCATGGAAAATTAAATTACTTTCAATTGCAGTATCGTTTCATAAGGCATGTGTATCTTCGCTATTTCCCAAGCAATTGTATTCTGAAAAGTCAGGGTGAATCAGTATTAAACCATGCAAATTCAGTAAAATCATTTCATTACAATATTTTCCGTCTAATTCAGTGTTAAACTGAACAAGATTCAGAAAGATTTAACTTGATTTATTTTACTTTGTCATTCTGCAAGATAACTATTTAGATTTCGGTCTGATTTTAGCTGAAATTTATGTGTGCTACGAATCAGGAAGAATAAGATCATGTTTTGAAAAAAAAAGATTCAGCCGTATTTTAAAAGTAAGTTGTAATACGATTTTCCCTGAAATATCAGGAATTAGAATGATTTTTTTTACAATTAACTCTTTGAACCCTACATGTAATACCGAGTTAACTCGGTATTGCTCAACAATCCCTCAGCCCTAATACCGAGTTAACTCGGTATTGGATATTTTTTCCTCGCTGCGACTGTTAAGTTTACAATTGCGTCCACTAATCTCTGAAAAATAGACATATTAGGCTAAGTATCATTAGGTGCTACACTAATGTTATAGTCTATACAAAGATATTAAAATATGTCACACATTATAATATCATTCAGTCTATACGTACATGCTTCTTTTGTACACCATACTGATTAATTTTCTTATCACACCAAAATGCGGGTACCGAAAGGGGTGTGGAAGTAATCATACATGTACATCTCCCCAAAATTCTAAGTAGTACGTGTCTCATAACAATTTACATACATCTACATGTAAAAAATCTTTATAATAAGCAATAATCTAATTTATTGATGGTGATTTCATAAACAGCTCTTCAATTGAGCTGATAGATAAATCTATAATATCCAAATTAACCATGTCTTTCGTTGGTGTAGAACTTCTTGGTTCATTGTCATTCTCGAATTTAACTTCAACTGAATCATCTTTTCTATCACTGACTTCATATTTTGCTGTATAAGTTTCATCATCAAATCGTCTGTTTCCTGATCTTCTGAGAGGCTGTGAATTGTACGGCATTCGTAAAAATTATTTTTTCTAACAGATTTTATTCTTCGTCTGTACATTACTGTTAGTAAAACTTTTACTTGTCAGAGACTGCAGACTGAATCGCTGTAAGCTGGTAAGATTAACTTTTTTGTGAGACTAATAGGCAAGTAAATTTTGATTCGGATTCTGATTGGTTCTTTAAAAACTTCTCAGTACGCATTTTATTTATTAGCTACATCATTTATAAATAAATATAACATTTTATATTCAATAATAATAATACCAAGCTTTGAGTACATAATAGCTTTTTCAAATATTTGATATATTTAATATAATTTTTTAATAGTAGCATATTTCTTTTTCTTAAGAATGATTGGTTAAGTATTGACGAATGGTGTGACAATGATTTTTTTATCAACGCATTTGTCAATTAAATTCACTTTACATACTTAGCTATTTTGATGAAACAGATGACATTTTCAAATAATATCACGTTTTTAAAGAATACATTTTTGCAAAATCTTTCTGTTACAATTTAGTATTTTTTTTAACTTTGAGTGACTACAAATATCTAATACTGACAAAAATGAATTCAACAATTGAGAACATGGAATGACAAATTTTAGAGGTACGGCATGATCAAAGGTAAGGCAAAATTATAACTCGCACCAAATTCCTCTCCAGTACGATCATACGTTTCATTCACTGATTGGACAAAAAATAGCGTGCAATAAAATCTTTTGCAAATCATTTAGTTTAGAATATTTTATTCGACGCTGATAATATGAAAAGCATTTTATTACAAAATTTACTTTAAATAACGTAGAAAATATAATTTCAGACATAAAGCTAAAAGGATATTTAAAAATCTACATGTTGATGCCGTACTGTACCAGGGAGTAGAGACTATCGAGTTGTAAGCTAACCAATGGTAATCAATATTAAATTAAATATGTTGTGACAAGGTAATGAATCTTGGATGACTTTCTACCACAAATAAATTAGAAGTTGTAGAGCTAAAAATTAAATTTGTTTATTATTATCAATTGACAATTAACTCAGTCTCACATACAGCTGATTTTTCAATTATTCTAAACTCCGATGACTCTTTTGATGAAATGATTTAAACGTGTCGGCAGTAATTTAAAACTGATGATATGATTTTTCGAAATCTTTAAGATACCTAGTAGTTATTTGAAAAGAATACGTCGAAAATAAGACTGATTCTTAATTCTTTGAACCCTACGCTCATTTAGCGAGCAGTTACCCAGAACCTAGAGATTTTAGCCTATTTTGAGATGCTCCTAATTATTAAGTATTTATCTGATTGTATTGTAAATTGAGATATAATAGGTTTAGCGTATCCCCTTTCAAGTGATTATAGTTATATTGGTATTTCTTGTATAAAAAGTGCAAAAAATGATTAACAAAACTATGTGCTTATAGACTAAAAAAAGTTTTCAAAAAAGCAAATCGCTCAAATATGTCGATACACATGATCGGTAAATCTAATCAAAGCTTTCAACTGTGTGCCAGAGACCAAAGCAAGGAGAAACACAAAGTGCTTTCTGACATGGAGCGCATTCATACCTTGTTTCACGTCGTTATCGTCCTTCAGCAACGACAGACCTATTCCTTCTGATGAGCGAGCAGACATGACATATCCTTCGTGGACCAGTAATCGATTATGCGGCTTTTTACGACTACACTCATGTGTATTAGCAACGAAAGAAAACCTCGAATGTCATTCAAAGAGACAGACTTCCATTTCCTGAATATAGAATTCGGAGAAGATTCCGGATTCTGAAGACTCATCTGAGTAGCATACATGTTCGTGTGACGCTTCAGTATCTTCATCATCTCAGGAGTCCAAAAGAGACAAAAGAATTTATATGGAGTCACACAGTCATCTGGTATATTGACAACGCTACTGTCTCCCGTAAATTGACAACGACTTGAAAATCCTCGTAGGTCGCGTGTCCAGCCGTCGTCGGACGTTTCGAAGTCTTCTACAACATCATCAATTGCAATAATTTCTAGGGAGTCCGCAAAACAGATGTTCGTTTTTTCGATCGTTTATTGTCGAGATCTTTCGACCGTTCTACACGATCATCGTCAGGAAAGGATCATCGTCATCTTTCCTGACGATGATCGTGTAGAACGGTCGAAAGATCTCGACAATAAACGATCGAAAAAACGAACATCTGTTTTGCGGACTCCCTAGAAATTATTGCAATGAATAAGGATCCGTTATTTCAAACAACATCATCAATCAATGAGGGATCATCTTCCTCTTCAGATTCCGGTTCAATCTCTGAATCGATGGATATAAGCCTTTCGAGCACCTCGGCGGGAGATATCGTCGCAGGTCGTGTTGTCATTTCACACACCACGATGAAAATGAGCGCACGCAGTTATTCTGCCTGACATAAAGAATCAATGCTTGGCACCGTTCCCAATGACTCATCAAGTCAGCAGACAGCAGACAGACTCTTAACAATAAGCCAATGTTGTTGCTGACGTGATTTGATTGCCAACAGCTTGCAACACTAGAATTACTGAGGTGTCCCATATAGCTTTATTTTTTCTTTCTTATATATTTACACGTTGAGCCTTCTTGACTTTTCAAGCCGGGATATTTGACGTGTGTTCCTTGTATTTGAGTTCAATATTATTGCATACTCTTGGAGTTCTAATCAATTGAAGTTGCACACCCCTAGAATTACTACCGTGTCCTATACGACACCGTTAAAATATCAGAAGTCTACGATGTGAAATAATGTCTCTGCATTTTTCAAATACGTACGCTAACTCAAAATAAATGATCGATGACAGTGTACATAGATATTAGCAACAACTACAAATAGGCTCCTAGATTTCATGGGTAATAGGAATACCAATCGTTCAGAGCAGACATGGTAGAGAAGCCATGTCTGATGTCACATCAAATTTCATGAATCATCATTCAGCTAGCGACCTCGATGTCTGTGTTCAATTTGTTTGTTACTGCTGCATACATGTATACTATATCGTTAGTCATTTGAATAGAGATATTCCAAAGTTCATCAGTGTTACCGTAGATTTTCATTGGTTCATTTTGTTTATACTAACAAAGCTTGCTGTGAAATATGACTCGTACATATTACAGTCAGATGTGAAAGCTTTGATCAAGCGACTTCCGTGAAACGACACCATGACAAGGAGCAAAATAACGGTTACTGAAATGGCTAAAATTTTTAATGACTGGAATACTGACGACGAATTGAGTGATGAAGAGAATGAGGACACGATAATGGATACGACGAGAAACAGTCTTCAAAATTCCCGTGACGCTAGTGACATAAGTAGTGAAGATTCTGATAGTGATTCTGAAGAAGTTTCTGCGAGTAATGCCATCGAAATTACGCCGTCACCTTCAGCCGTGCATGTCATCGGCAGAAATGGAACAACTTGGACATCAGCGAACAGGACTACTGGGCGAACTCCTGCTCATAACATATTCAGTGCTACTCCCGGATGTAGGCCATCAGTTGCAACAACTGTTTCTTCGGCTTATGATGCATGGAAACATTTCATTGATGAATCGACGCTGCGTCAAATTGTCAAATATACTAATGAAGAAGCTGAAAGGCGTGGTGAGAAAGATTTTCTTATGACTTTATCTGAATTAGAAGCTTTTATCGCACTTCAGTATGCTAGAGGCCTGTATGGCAAGAATCACCCTGTTTCCTTTTTGTGGAACTCCGAACATGGCATCAGCATTTTTGGTAAAACTATGGCACGTGACCGATTTGTGAAAATCTTGAAGTACCTTCGCTTTGATGATAAGCCCAGACGCGTGAGAGCAGGCCCCAACGCCGATAAATTTCTGCCCATTCGAGAATCCTTTGACAAATTTGTGACAAACTGTATGTCAAAATTTACATGCAATTTTTCTCTAACAATTGATGAGCAACTTTTGCCCATGAAGTCACGTTGCGGCCTAATCACGTATATGCCTAACAAGCCGGATAAGTATGGAATTAAATTTTGGCTGCTTGTAGACGTGGACACAAAGTATGTGATAAATATCATTCCTTACCTTGGAGCATAAGAGCGTCAAGAGAGGGGAGACACACCATTGGCAGAATCAGTTGTTTTAAAACTTATCCAGCCTATTCGAGGTTGTGGCTACAACGTTTGCTGCGATAACTTTTTTACTAGTCTGTCGTTGGCAGGGAAGCTGGCTGTCCAGCACACTACATCTATAGTTGGTACCATGCGAAAAAATCGACGCGAGCTTTCTGAGGTCATGACGAGTGCGAAGAAGGAAGACACTCATAAAAGTTCCTTTTTTTGGAATGAAAAAGCAAAAGCATTGCTTGCGAATTATCAAACCAAGCAGAACAAGTCCGTCTGTCTGTTATCAACGCTACATTCAGTGCCAGAGGTTGAAGAAATTGGCCGTAAAAAACCCCACATGATTTTGTTTTATAACAAAAACAAAGTCGGCGTTGACTCTGTTGACCAGATGATTAGACTTTATAGCACCCACAGCGCATCGAGGAGATGGCCGATGGGAGTGTGGGCCAATATGCTCGACATCAGTGTTATTAACGCTCGAGTTTTATTCTCTCACATTTTTCGCCGCAAAATATCTCGTCGGTCTTTTCTTTTGGAGCTCATAGATCAATTGCGTTCACCGCATATTGCTCAAAGAAATATTGTTCTTCAAAATTTTTCTGGTGTAGGCCTACCTCGAGTCACTTCAAAGAGGCGTAAATGCCATGGCTCATTGTGTAGCAATGCTACAATGTTTACTTGCATTTCATGTGAAAAACCCACATGTGGCACCTGTGCGGTGCCAAACACAAAGGTAACTTTTGTGTCATGTGCTAATTGTAATTGCAATTCCTGTTAATGTCTAAATTGAAGGATTATGGAATCTGTGTTTTTCCTTGTTCATAACTTTGCCCGGAAAAATAGTGTGATAGCAGTTCAAAAACATGACACATCACTGATTTGTCATGTAATTATTCAATAATCATTGTAATTTTGTACTTCTACGGAATTAGGATTTACTAGCTGATATTGATGACAAAAGGTGTCGTATAGGACACCTCCGTAATTCAGGGGGGTAAAAATGTTCAGTAAAGCTAGTGTATGTGAGAAGTTACGACATTCCGTGGATCAGAATACCAAAGAAATGAAAAAGAGACGAAAAGAATACGTATCGACTCCAGCCCCTACGGAACCGCTACGCCCTGTATTTTCAATATCTTGCTGACGTGGGTGTCCATATGCAGTTTTTGTTTGAAATTGATCTCGAGGATTGTGATTTCTGTTGTTCTTCTGATGTTAGGAAGTTGTGACGGCCCGTGTTGGTTCTGGGTCTTTGAAAGATTTGTGATTTTGTTTAGTTGAGGTTCTTATTTAATGCCCACTCCTTTACGTGCTGTAATTCGACTATTTCGAAATTCTCCTGCGATGCAATCAGATGTGTCAGCTGCACATTTAATAATGACGCTGCCTTTTAATCTGCTTATCCTTCTTTGATATTCATCACTAGCTTACCCCACGATTCATCTATACTTAATCATGGTGTCCTTCACCTGTATCATCGCATCGTTATTAATAGATCATTTCTTTTTTCTCAGAATTTTCATTCAATCTGTGTAATTGTCATATATTATTTGTGTATTACCCAGCGTTTGTTGGGAACGTGAGAATTCTCACTCGTTTACGTTCTTTTTTTACGAATGGGTATTCAGATAAAACCACAAAATCGGAATCCTCGAATTTGCCATTGTTTTGACCGATAACGATTCACTGTTTTTCATTAGCCTAATCATATCACAATTGTCATATGCTAAAGTTTCGTGTCTTTTACAGAATTTCAGACAGTCTAGTTGACCATCATTTAGTTAGATAGAACGTGAGCTTAATATCCATGTGTTCACGCTCTTTTCTACGAATGGGTTGGAAATCTAGATGAAAATACAAAAGCCGATAAAGCAGCAATACGTAATACATCATCAGAACATGCTTGGCAAATGGCATCATCGGAAATGCTCTGTAGAGTGTTAGATGCATTTTATCAACGATTTTAGGAATATTTAAATAAGTAGTTACTTAAATAATAATTTACAAAAAGATTATTAGTAATTTATCTATAATACACGATTTTACAAGACATTTACTAGGTCTTGATAAGTTTATAAACATTTTATTAAATATTTAATAAAAAGTTTGTAAATTATTGGCAAGTATTTACCAAATATTTAATAAAACTAATAAGTTGAGACGACACGGGTTCATTATATGAAGGAATGCCACTGTGTGATAGATTGATCACATCTGGCTTTGACAAGTATAATCCTATAAGAATTTTAGTTATTATGCTGTGTTCAAGCATAAGATTGTCAATGGTCACTTTGATATGTCAAAGATAATCTACATTCACTACATAAGTCTAAAACAATCATTTCCACGGTCATCAAGCAGTTAATCAAATGGAGACGAAAGATTTTGAGAGAGTTAGCCAGAGGCTTGAATTTGTCACTTCTCGATTTGCACAACCTGCTCACATGCTCAGGTCATCTCCCTCATGGAACAATTTAGTGATCGACTACGAGCGTAAATTTCTGAAGCTGAATTATCCCTCCCGTTATATTTGCCCAAACAACATTACAAGAGAAGGCAAAAGGACCTTTACACGTATGACTGAAGTCACAGGCCTTTGCCGCCACAGATAAATGAAACAACGTTAACCGTGACGCAGAAAAGGAACTATTTATACTCTAACACAAATCGATACGAAAGTGACGTCACGAAATGCACTAAACGGACACGAGAATACAAGCTAAGGAAAGCGATAGAGTTTGTGGAGAGTTTGGTAATGCAGCGGTACCGACAACCAGAAGGAAGTAGTGCTGCCACGAGACACTGGATCGGCTGGCTGGATGCTCGAAGGAATGTGGACGATGCGAAGGGCTTTCCGGATGAGCCAGGCCTTGGTGAAGAACAATAACTGCGACTTCTTGGCCCACGACTGGAGAGCAGCGACATCGGTCATGATGAAATCGCCCGGAAAGGCCCGATTAGCAGTCCGCAGCATTGTCACAAGCTCATTCACGAATTGATGGTACCGCGGAGTTTCGTAGAACCATGCCTGGGTCTGCTTCACAATTGCTTGTGTGGTTGGTGTAGCGTCACAAAACCAGTAATTCGAGGCTGGCGGAGGAAGAGCGAAACTGGAACAAAGTATCCGAGACAAAAAGGGCCATTTATGCATCAGATAATCATGTGACCAGCGAAGGGGAGCATACAACGATACCGTAGCGGAAAGTAAGAATGCTAAGTAACCCTTGGCCTTAGGACAGAACGGATGCTGAAGTAAGTAATTTTGGAGCAAGTTAAGCTGGGTTTTGTGTTTAGTACTAAGCGAGCGCGACCGATCAGTGAGGTTAATGGATTGACCCACGTAGTCAATTTGCGAGCGAGGTTTGAGGCAACTCTTGGTTTTATTAATGGTCAGGTTTAGAGCCTGAAGGCGAGCTAAAGTTCTATTACGAAGCCTTACAATTTGCTTTTTGTGGGCGACTAGAAGAATATCGTCTAAATGAGCCCAGACAACGACCGTTGGGTTCTGTAAAGGGCGAAGAACCTCAGCTAAGACGGCCTGCAAATACGCCGGGAACGTCGACAGACCCATCGGAAGGCGGTTAAACTCTCTTTAGGAGGTTAATAATTCACCTATCGTAGGTGACGGCATCAAGACGTCAGAGATGCCAGAATCCTATCAAGAAGTGCAATATTACAAAGAAAAAATACTTTAATTTTCAAGGACCCAGTAATTGTGGCCTGCGTTATCTACGTAACCTCCTTCTCCACTACTTTGCCATTGATGCAATTTGAAATGCATGTGGGTTGATTGAAGATGTTTAAAATACTGTTGACATGGCTACTCGCAACTTGATTGACTCGAGCTTGCATTTGAAACTGATTAGAGCTGCATGCGGCTTGAAGATGACCTGTCTGAGCGGCAGATGTCTTCCTTATAATGACATCTTAAGTACCAAAATGCTTTCTAAGTTCTTATATGATGAAAAATCAATAAGGCAATTACTTGCTAAGAGGGAAGGACATACAAGCGTAGGACAATAGCGATGCATTCATCGGGATGCGTCAGCTGCATTGCCATATCATCACATATCACACTTGACACCCTTCACAGCGCCGTCCCCATTGTCACTGTTCGTGTTGGCTTGCTGAATGCGCTTTGCTCATACTGTCAGTGCGCTTGCCAGTCACTCCGACATTGCTCTGAGTCCTGCCAACGCTTACCCACTTCACCTGCTGAGCTTTGAATTTTGTGCATATTTTATTCATCCAAATGCATTTGTGTTTAATTGCCAAAGCAGTTCTTAGATGGATGTGCATATGGGATATAGCGGGCTAGACATGTCGTATGGCACTTTTCAATTTAGTGGAGGTGTTTGTCCTATGTACCTCACTAAATGAGTACTAAAATGGGAGCGAATTTAGTTCTTTGCTTTCGACCCCAAAGAGTCCTAAAATGAGTTCTGATATTTACACACTCAAAGAGTACTAGAATTTGGGACTCATTTCCTTGTCGATGTAAGTACTTAGACTCAGTACTCATTTGGGATTTTATAGATAACAGTGAGAGTTTCAATAATTCTCTGAAAAGTTCACTAGCTTCTTTAGTCGAATTAGGAAAAGAGATCACACTTTCATTTCCTCCCGTTTTCACGATCTTCTTGTGAATGTGATTATTATCCATGATTTGACAAGTTTCTTGAGCCTGTCATCACTCTATTTTGCATTTCAACAGACTGAAATTGTTGATGATGTTAGTAGCATATTTCCAATATGCAGTTGCTATGTAATATAACACAAAAGCGCGAAAATATTTTTGTGTGTTTCAGTAATCGGATATCGTTGTTGTGTTGCCTTGGATTGATATTTAGCATCGATTCGCAGCGTGCAAGTCATTTCCTAATACAGATTTAGTAAATTTCTGACGATAGATCAGAATCGTCCAAAAAGAAAGGATTTTTCTATTTCTAGAAGAAAATAATATCAAAGAATATGACAAATTCACGAATCACTGCGAAAATGAAAGTGACAAGAATAAGCAATTTTATCCTTCTTCTGATGATGGATGATACAGCGCAAACAAATTCATTTTTGCTTCAAAGATTCCCAATTATAAATAGATTTTGAAAGAAAAAGATAAAATGTCAAATAATGTTCGCTTGACTTAAGACTTTGTCGCTTGACGGTTTAATATCATTACATTTCCATTCCAGTCATTTCTCCAACATGATAGATCTTACAAGCTTTCAGTCAATATCTCCACACGTAAAGGACTCTGTACCCGACGGGCAAAATAATGATGTAACATTTGGTAGTAGAATGTTTATCAAAGTTCATGTGCTGTTACATGAGTGCACAGGTAAAACTCTGGTGACACTACTGATGTCTTTCCCAATGTTCTGGTGTCACCTCCTGGAGCCCACATGTATCTTTTGGGAAGAAATGTAAGTAATGCCATAGGCCCTAATGAAGCTCAATTTAGTCTTCTTCAAATACAGCTGAGATGTATTTCATTATATATATTTAATTTATCTATTCGACTAAATTCAATATAACAAAATGACGCCGTAAAAGTCAATTAGTTGTATGATTAGTTGTGTGTATGAATGCTGTAAAGATTAACTGAGCAATTTATTCTATACTGAATGCAGTCAACGGTCGACATGGGGCTATGAATTAACCGGCCGGCCGGCATAGTGAGAAGTCGGCCTCGGTAGTGGGAATTAGTTGTACGTTGGACTCACAACAGAAACATGCGTTACTCCTCAATTACATTGGGGAGAATCCTGTGAAAGAAGTTGCTGGATTGACTTGTGATAAGAGCAGGGATCTATATGAGAGTCTTGTAGAAGCGCTAGTTGAATACTTCGTTTTCAAATGTTATCTCGCTCACGAAAGGTATCAGTTGAGGAAACTAGAGGAGGAGGAAAATGTAATGGCAACTGTCCATGTTTTCCACACTGCCGCTTGAAAATGTAATTTTGAAAATTATTCGGTAGATACAGTCGTCAGCCAGAATGAAGGGACCAACCAATACTTGGGTTAAAATCAGGCGAACTTCGTCGGAGGGTATTAGCTGTAAATAACCTATCTTTAGGCCAAGCCGTCAGGATTGCTGTAGCACTAAATCGCACGCTACCAAACCGCTGAAATGCTTGCGCCCAAATGATTTATTTCATTTCATCAGGTAGCGTTTTCACTGTCTGGTAGCAAAGCCACCAAACCTATATGGTTTCTAACAGATGCCTAATTTTCTTTTGATCACATAAATATGTCAAAAGTTGCATGTTACTTTTTGCTGAGTTATAAGAAGTAGGATATTAACAGCTAAAGACCAAACTTACAATATTCAATTCGATTTTATCACACGCAAGTCAAAAATTTTTGTGCACAGAAACAAACAATATATATTAATTTCGAAACTAAGATTAAAATAAATCCGGTGATAATGAATGTTGATTTCATAAAACAAAATTAATTTATGTTTGAAATATAAAGGAACATGCTTGCAAAGTAATTATCTTGCAAATGTAATTATCTGATGATTTCAGTCATTTCGGCACTAAGACATATGTAGACTCGGGACTGGGATCGGAACATAGGGGTAGAGGTGACTTCGCTATCACCTGACTTAGAAATGAATGTACATTACGTGAAAAATTAATTAAAGAAGCATATTAACGCTGCACGAAAATATTTACTAAATCTACTACTTCTCAGGGTATATTGAAAATCTAAAGAGAATGACAACTATGAAGTCAATACAAGACACCAGCACCCTTTATTCCCTGACCGCACTCTCCCGACCAAGGAATCAAACCGAAGTCCGCGGTGGAGATGAGCGTCCACCTTCTTCACTAGGCCGCGCTGACGGTTGAAAAGAATGCAAGTGAAGGCAGAAGTCATCTCCAAGTGATATTGTTAGGTTATTGTCCTATTATTATTGACAATACTTCCAGCATTCATGTTATAGCGAGATAGCATATCAGCATGTCATTCGACTACGGCACACAGCAGATTGATAACAAAGGCCTGTCGCAGTACATTGAATATCTAAAAAGAATGACAGCTATTAAGTTAATACAAGACACCAACACCCTTGATTCCCCGACCGCTCTCTCCCGACCTAGGAATCGGACAGAAGTCCGCGGTAGAGACGAGCTTTTAACCGTCAGCGTGACCTAGTGAAGAAGGTGCGACCTCGTCTCCCCCGCGGACTTCGGTTCGATTCCTAGGTCGGGCGAGTGCGGTCGGAGAATCAGGGGTATTGGTGTCTTGTACTGACTTAATAGTTGTTATTCTCTTTAGATATTCAATGTACTGCGACAGGCCTTTGTTGTCAATCTACTCATGGTATATGTGAGTAGTATGCAAAAACAAAGTTAACATGCGAAGGTCCAGTACAATTTAGGACTATGGGTTCCAAATCATTCAGGCGGACGCTACCAGATGAATGTGGTCTGGTTGCCATGAAAGCCAGACCATCTTCATTTGGGAAGAAATGTCAATTACTTTTGATGAGTAGGTTTGGCAGTGAAATTTATTTCATTTGGTAGCTTACGCTTTACAGTCCATAAAACAGCACATGAAGTAGTGTATAAAAATAAGGGGATATGAAGCCAAAACCTGAGGTCCAGAAGTCAAGAAGCGCCGGAGTTTTACCTATAAGGTCATCGTCAAGCTGAGCAATTCCACGCGACTGTCAACATTTAGGTCAAAAAATTAAATTGTCGGATATTGATTATAAACACACTTTTTCGTATCAAAATTTCCCCAAAAGTCCGTATCTGATGTTGAACTTTACGTTTGAAGTCGATTTATAGCCGAATTTTTAAAATTTTCTTCAAAATTCATTTCTTTGGAAGTTACATTATTTTTCACGTGAATTTCATCATGATTTTTTTGCACGAGAGTTGATTATTTCTCTTTATTACACCAATACTTCAAAATCAGGTCAAGAATGATATGAATGCATAGATGCATATGCTGCATAGTATGTAGAATGTAGCGTTATTACGTTTCAAGCGTAATAACGCTACATTGAAACGTAATAACGTTTCACAAACTATATTTAATCATTGTAAACAGCCATCCAAGGTCTCAAGAGGAACCTCGCGAGTACCGCGACACAGGCTTTGATAAATTTCAAATCATATCGTGTGTATCTGACATCCATTTATCTAAAAATATAACTGGTCGTTTTTATAAGAACAACGCTATATCGCACGCAAGCACTAAATCCCAATGACGTATTTTGTAGTACAGTAAATTGAATAGGTTGGCATCAATTTAGCGGGTGAAATAAGTAAAATATATCTATGTGGTTTATGTAGAAGCTCTGAAGCTACAGCTTGCATGTTTCATTTGCTTTGCTATTCTTCATAAGTGAATCAATAAAAAATTAAAGTCCGTTGTAGCAAAGTTGCACGATTTGCCATGGAAATCCAGTAGTGGCTGCTTATGAGAAAAAGCCTACGAATTGAAAGATTTGATCGAGACCATTATAACATATAAGCAAAGTTGAAATCATATTAGCATCCTAGATGTTGGAAATAAGTTCGTGGATTACCCTGGCAGTGGCATGTGCTGCATAGTTGAAGTCACGAATTCAAGTTAAAATAGTCCTCCTACGAAATGGTCTTTAGTGGTTTTGATAAAACTGTTCCAGAAAAAGTCTCGAGATAAAATGCAAATAACAGAACCGTCCTCAGCAGCATCTGAAACCTACGCTTCTGTTAAATTTTAAGCGGAAAATTAATAGTCTGAGTTTGAAACCAGATATAAGTAGGCCTACTTCCAGTTGCAGTCAGAGGCTGTTGGTTTCCCGACTAAAATTTTAACGGAAACATAGTTTTTGATGCCCCTGAGACCGTCTCTGTTATTCATATTTTTTTAGCTTTTCCCTGGGACAGGTTTATTGAAGCCGAATTTTAGGACCATTTCGTGAAAATAGCATTTTGACAAGGAGCCAAAGTCACACTTTGCCTTCAGATTGCTATCTCATTTCTCATGTGATCATGATGCTCAAACTGAGTGGTTAATTCTGCAAGTGTCCATGGAAAACGTAAGCTGTCCAAATCATGATTAGAAATGTATGGTCTTTCTTGTATGCATTGAGCTGTAGTCTACGCTGCTGTACTATAAACCTATGTCAAGTCATTTCTCCTAAGGAAGCGAGTTGAAAGCTTCAGTTATAAACAGACCATTCTGTAGACAAGAGTCTTCGGGAAATCATACCTGCTTGAAAGAATGTTTCATCCATAAAAATATAATTTGAATGTAGGACGGCATCGGTGTTAAATCGTTGGATGGTCGACAAATGTTGTTCCGCAAACTTTTGGTTAAAACTTTTGCTACCTGTGATCATGTAAGTATCATCCAACGGTGAATCTGCAGACGTAACCGTTCTACAGTGTTCGTACAGCGCATCAATCAAAGTTTGAATTTAGTCAACTAGTTTACTAACTAATGTCGTGTAATACGCAGTAAATTACTGACATCACTTGAAATATTTAGGGGTAGACTTAAACACATAAGCAGATAATATCAACGTTATGATGTCTCTGAAATGCCGACTTGTTTATTACGATTTTAGTTCTTAACTATTTATAAAAAAAATTAAATGTCTCTACAAGAACTCATGAAATCAATAATTTGAATGGTGGAGGAAAGCTTGCATTCGTCTGTTTTTCCCCCAAGATAAAGCATTTTTAAAATAACTGAAAGAAAAATACCTTCATCACTACTGTTTACTTTTATCAGTAGTAAGACAGAAGATCTCACCATTCATCTGAAAAACCCCGAGCAACATGGGAGGAATTCAAAGTGTTGTACTGAGGCTAACTGGAGCATGTGAAGCCGAAGTAACTTCCACTTCAGCCAAATGTAAATCCGGATTTCGTACGTGTAACGTTATTACGTTTCCTTTCTTCAGATTGCTACTAGTGGAATGCACGAATTCAATTCCAACAACTTCTGTGATATTGATATGATCTTCAACTTTGATTTCATGGAATAATGGCATCGATCAAATCTTTCAATTCGCAGACTTTCTCACATCAGTAACCACTACTCGATTTTCATGTCAATTCGTGTAACGTTATTACGTTTGACCTTAATTAGTTATAGCGTCACAAAGAAAGAATGGTAAAGCAAATCGAGCATGCAAACATTAATTTCAGGGAATCTGCTAGCCATTCTGTCCCGTAGATTGATACCAACCTGGCAACACCCGATTAACCAAAATCTATGGCACTCCTATAGGAAACGTCCTACGGAATTATTGTAATTTTCCTATAGCGGCTAGTGCTATTGCTATGGAACTCTATTCTATGGCACTGTTGGAATGTTTTGTCCCATTGAATTTTGGGGAACTTTGATCCTATTGCCTGTGGGACTAATTTGTCCCATAGACTTGTGGGAAATCCTGTCCTATCGAATTTCGGGAAATCCTGTTCTATCGAACTTCTGTCCCATAGAATTTTGGGAAATTCAGTTTTCATGGCAGCTCCTAATGCTACAGCGTGTCTAAACCTTTCCACGACATACTGACGCTTTATGTGATCATGATTGTAAAGAATAATCAGTTTAGTTTAGCAATTGTGATAATGTCAATTTAAAGACAACATGCATGAGGTATTTGCACTTTTCACTTTCGATCCCCTTGACATGTCGGTGAAAGTCCGGCCCAGATTTCAAAAAAAATAGTTTGAGAATCAATCACACTATGGAGCATTATTTTTTAGTTAATTTCATGATCATCACAAAACGCCATTAAATTCAAAAAACAGCCAATGATTTTTAATATCTTGTCTTTTTAGCCGTTTGAACACTTGCTTCGATGAAAAGTTTCTCAGAAATCATTCACCATATTTCTTTCTCTTCCATTGGGAAATGTAGTAGGAGTTGATCTGCAACAAACAGGAAATACATTATAAATATGCGATAAATGATAAGTTGATGATGGAACATAGACGTTCTGCATATAGGCAGATAAGCTTCATTTAAATGAAAAATAATGCAAAATATTGCAATTGAAGAGTATTTGATAATTGCTATGTTTCTTTGTATTGGAGATTTATATTATTAATATAGGATTATAACATAATAATGCAAATGCGCCCCGCTGTGATCTTGCGGATGAAAAATATCGCCAGAAGTTTCATTTTACTTGTTTATTGTTACGACTGCGTTTCGTCTGCTCTCAATAGTTGTGACACGCAGAATGAATCAAACTGATTGAAACATGATTCCTGCTAGAATATCGATTAGACAATGGTCCTTTCTTTTTATTCAAGTTGTCGATGCACTTCTTTTCCCATTAGTAATTTTTCTGCATATGTAGTTTTTAGCTACTACTTATTCATTTCGTGATTGCTTGTCCAGTGACTGTCCATTGCTTGATCGATACTCTAGCAGGAATCATGTTTCAATTAGTTTGATTCAGTCTGCGTGTCACACCTAGTGAGAGCAGACAAATAAACTTTTGACAATAAGTAAATAAAATGAAACTTTATTGAACATAAGACTATATTGGTTTCCATGCATGCATGCATGCGTATATTCAAGGTGTAAGTATGTAAAGTTATTGTCTTTTCTAACTTTTTGCAAGCATCTTGCGATACTGGTAGAATTTTAGATTTGAAAGCACTGCTATTATTAGAGATAAGATTTATACTCTTATGCTTTCACCTACTAAAACCGCATCAGATAAAAAGGAAAGATGTTAAACTTATTAGGGTGATTATCATGTTTGTATTAAAATTCAAGTGTGATTTTTAATTTTAACACATATATGTGTATAGCTATAGCTATAGCTAATTAAAATAATTTCAAATATTATGGACCATGGATTCAAGCTTCATAGATAATTAAAATACTGTGGTGGCGGTGATATTAGATTTCTGTCATTACATTTGGTCCATACATGCTTATTTAGAGAGCAACTCATCATCCTTATGAATAGATTCTCTTCTTTGTTTCTTTGAAAAGTCGGTCACCTCAGTTTGATGGGAATTGTAGCATGGGAATAACAAAGAAAGGGTAATCATGGCTAGTACATATTTAATCTCAATAATACATTAATGGATCACGCATACTTAATTACATACATGCATAAAGACAATTATAGGAAGTATCACTTATTTGCTGGCGATCGGCACACACTCTCAATTGTAGAGTCTCTCGTTTTAGCGATCTATTTCTTCACTTATTCAATTAATAAGATTTGATGATGTAAAACCGAAATATAATTATAAGTACAAAGTGGAACAGAAGTATCTGTCGAATGTGCTAACTTATAAGCTAAGATAAGCTCGTAGTATTCACTGCTTTTATGTGTTTTATATCATTATTCATCATGCGCTATTCCCACAATGACCTCCACAGTGGGAAATTTTTAACATCTATTTCAAGATCGCATCCCGATTCCCGACAATGCTGTTAATTTCAATTGCGGTCTCACCAATATAAATAAATACCAATTTTGTAATCTCGTTCGCGGTGCTTGAATGTTTTATGATGAATGCCAATCCCTCCCTATGTCGGCGCGCTCTGTTCTTATCTTACCTGTTAACTTCTTCATTTTTATCTTTCAGTGACACGTGTAAATGCCTGCTCAATTTGATTCATTTCATGATTATAAAAATCTGAAGGAAGGTGGAAAGCTCGATTAGCTTTCTCTCATTACTAGTGTGACTTTTACTATATTCAAAAAAAGAATACTTTCTCGTAATTATTTCCTTCCTTCTAAGAGACTTTCAAATAAAATATTTATCTTCTTTATCATTTAAAAGTTCTTAGATGCAAAGCGACATTTTCCTATCACACACGGAAAGGGGCGGTCATAGAAAATTCCAGTGGGGGGATTAAATTTAATTGTTCCAATCCTCAAACAGAATAAAAGGTGAAATAATAATCAGCCAATGTCATAAGTTATATTGAATTGCCTGTTTTAAATTACATTTTCATATACATGTTCATTTAAATGAGATGACATCATTTGAATTATCAGAGAGTTAGGAAAACGAAATCCGTTAATTAAGCACGATAGAATATGTGTTAGGTGATCCATCGGCACAACATTTAAGAAATATTGAGAACGAATCGAATGACAGATACATGTCATAGTCGTTCCAATTGTCAAACCACCACACATGTGGGTGGAAAGTCCGTGGGTGGAACGGATTTGAAAGCACTTGGTCAACTTTCTTGCATCACAGAGCTGATGGGCAGAACATCTGTTAATTCAAGTGCATCATGTAGGATACGCAATATCACAGCGGGTCATCAACATCTGAGCTGCCCAGGATAAACAAACCTATTGCGGAGGCCGCTACATTCCTTGGTTTTACATGTCTCTAAATTGATAAGCTCTAAATCAGTGATATAAGCGGAAATGATGTAACGAGATAGAGTTTAGAGTTCGTTTCGCCGTCCGACTTTTGTACTATTTCAGTGCAGATACATTGCCAAATTATTGCTTGGAAGCTAAAATGTAGAATTTGCTGATGTTAAATTGATAAACTGAATGTTCATTTTTTATATCACAATACTTTGGGCTGGTGGGGGATGCATTCCGGCATCCCCTCCCCTTCTGACCACCACTGCACACGTAAAACGCTGCTTGATAGTGATATATTTCCTATCAGAACAACTAAATGTCGGAACTTACACTCCTTCATTTAAAGCGGCCGTCTTGAAATGTATTAATAGATGAAAAGTATTAATTTAATAATTGCAGGATCACAGAACTGAATCCTAGTCCTGATCTTATTAGTGATATTCATGTGGAAAGATATCTTTCATCAGACTACTGGAGCAGGATATTAAATATGAAAATCCGCAAAATCTGAACCATCCGGAAAAGTGCATGAAAATATGAAATTCTTTCAAAATTATGTCTGAAAGCAACTAAATGAAATTAAAAATTTTGGGTCCAAAAGTCCTGGGAGACTTCAAGCCATGTGCTGCTGACTTCGCAACTCTCCCCAACTCCCAGTCAAAATATAACACATACTTGTATAAAATTAGTTCAAGCCCTTCACAATTGATCTGACAATTGAATACAGGTTTTAATTTTCGAACTAAAATGGATCCATTTGTCTTCAGTTTTGATAATATTTTTTACAGAGGTCAATATTTTGATGAAGAACATTTTTTTAAACGTGGAGTTATTCATATCGATATGTGATTGATACAGATGTGAATCATTGCTTAATCGTAATGTTTTTAACAAGTAGATACACAGAACTGATTTTTAACACATGATTTCCATGCTTGCAAATATCATTTCCTCTTCGTTTTTTCCTTCTTCATTTCTATGAAGAAAAATGTGATTTTTTTCAAAACTTGGATTGGCAGTATAAAGCGGCCTCGTTCACGTCAGAACAATGAAATTGAAACACTTCTCAATTAGCTATCTACAAGCACCAAACATGTCAAGCAACAAATTTGATCTAAAAACATTAGCTATGGCAAAAACGAGCCAAACTAAATATAACACAAAGATTAATATCTTGATTTGAAATCTAAAGCCTGCAGTCAATACCTGAGTCGAAAGGCAAAGCCTTAGACACTAATCACCATATCTTTTGCATCTAGCTCTTGAAATGATTGATTGATCTTTATGAAATGAAATTAGCTCTTGAGAATAAATCGAAATATAAACACACTTTTGAATAATTCTTTTACTATTTCCAATACTCATTAAAAGTAAATTCTCAGAAAAATACATTGATTTAGCACATTGGATTTGCTGATACGCACCCGCATTGACAACTATATCAACGGTGCTTAAAAAAAATTTGTTACTTTTATATGAAAGAAAGACATGTCTGATCTTTAATCATGCTATTAAAAAAAGATTGTTGAAATTAGTCGATCTGAGATGAATACATGTACGAATTGCGAACAGCTTATGTTAAAATACTGTTAATGTTGTAACATAGAAATATGACTATAACACACTATCTATCGCAAAATGTTATGACTGAACTGGAATAATGACAACAATAATAATCTACCTAAAGTTGGGAGGTAGAATAATTAAATATTGAGTTGCATCCTCAGTTGAAAATAATTGAAACAGACCTGAATAGCTGCTATTTCATCCAAAATCAGGAATCATCAGCAAGCCTAGTTCACATCTCTCAAGATCGACACAACTCCCTATTTAAGGTTGCAGCCATGCCTGGGTAAATTTGGGATTTGCAATTAGCAAGTTAGTGAAATTTCGATTCATTAAATATCACTTTAAACACACTGCTGGCAAATCGCCTAAGTAAGTGCGCCTGCAATAATTAATAATAACTTCTTTTTGCATACACAATATAAATAGAATAATTAAATAGTCCTATTTGATTTTTAATATTGAAAACAATGTTTTCTTATTCCATTTACATTCTGTTTGCAAAAAGCAGTTTTTATATTAAATTTTTATTTTTTTAAATATTAAATTTTATATTATCATATTAATTATTGCAGGTGCAGTAACTTAGGCAATTTGCCAGCATCAGTGTGTTTAAAGTGATATTTTATGAATGCCCGTCGAAATTTCACTAACTTGCTATTTGGAAATCTTAGAATCTTTAGAATTAACAGTGGAGTCAACCTGATAGAATACATATCAAAGGTTTTGAAAGTGAAATTAAATAACGATTTTCTAAATGATAGCTAAAAGACCAAAAATAACTGGACTATAATTCTTTCAGATAGTAGTGCATAAATTGTTAGAACACTGGGGACTTGATAACTTACTTCATGGCTTAAAACACCGATTCGAGGATTTCACCAAACATGGATTTCTCAGAAGACGCAGCAGACTCGTCGAAAGAACCCGATCAACCCTAACTGAAATTTAAAAACATAATCAAAATTGTTTACTTAAAAACTTTGCGTATAGCATTGGATGATATTTGCACAACTGTTTGAACTAACTGCCAGACCCCTAGATAACTTGCGATGATATGCTTGGGCCAGTGAGAAAGCTATCAAACAAGCGGAATCAAAAGATATATCCGTTATCTAAAATAAGAGAAATTCTGTTATAATTTCGATGTAACTAACTCATTTAAGTGATTACAGCGTATCTTCAAGACTTATAGCATAAATGTATGCGTAGGTCTTCGTTTAGAAAGTTCTACGATTTTTTAATTAATATCCTGAATAATTAAATCTAAATAAAATATTCAAATTTGGAATAATTTTTGTGCTGTGATAGCACACATGGCATAGCACTTGAACGTATTGATGAACTGTCTACTTTATACATACGACAATAGAACGAGGAATAGATAAGACTGTCTACATAAATCTTATAATACAGTAGTTCTAGTTCCTACCTCAAAAAATCTAAATAATTGCATAATTCAATAAAACAGTGCGTGAATCAATTGCTGTAACAATGAGGACTTGATGATTTGACTGATGGACTATACAAATAATAAATTCGTTTCAATTGAACTTACTCCATTGGTGTGATGATTGAGACAAACCGGATAAGATGATTGATTCAGCAAACGACGGATTTTCATAAAAATACGAGACACTGAGACACGATCAAAGGATGTGATTAACAATGACTGTTGCACATGCCAAAAGCATCTGAAATTATACTGAACATGCAAATGTTGCAATATCATTGGACAAAGTCAGATTACGGAGTCAAAACTGTCGCTGCGCGTTTGCTTCTTTTGGATAGCTTCTATGGCACTCATATTTTCCCACTTCCAGTGCAATTGGATCCAATAGAGTTCGATTGAACGTTAAGGTGTGCTATGGCATTCCCATTGCGTGTCATAGAATACCATAGAGTGCCATTGAATTTGGTTAATCGGGAACATCTACTACAAAAATGTTATTGAATTGTCATTCGATCATCAGCCGGCTTGGTGAACGGTCGGTTTCAGCGCCGCCTGCAGCTTGTGTGCAGTGCGAGTCGTTTGCCGTGATCGATTGATTCTTGCGCTGACTGACTTTTACTGTCTTCTATGGCGGCTACACTAAGCTATTCTACCACAACGTTGACAATTTTACGAGACCTATCCTGCTTATGTCTGAGGAGATCGTTGAGGCGGAAGCTGTTTTATTTTGGAATCCTGCGTCGGGATGGTGTAGTATGCATACATCCCTAGACAATTCCAGTCAGAATCTCCGCGAAGCGCAGATGTGGTAATCAGCAACAAAGAAATGCAAATGGACAGCGTTGTCTCGTGCAGATTCCATCTTCTAATAATCGGAAGTATCAGAGGAAAAATGCTTCTACGTTCCCTTCCTTTATTCTGAGTAATGTGAGATGCATTCGGAACAAGATCGACGAGATTTCTCTGCGTTTACAAGACAGCCCCTCAAGTATTTCGGTCTTCCGTGAGACGTGGCTCAGTGATGATATTCCTGATGAGGCCATCTCCATTCCTACATACAATGTGATTAGAAAAGATAGAGACATGAATGGTGGAGGAATCGTCGCGTACATCCCTCAACGATTCGACTTCCATTTAATCGACGAAATCACTGTGCCTTCCCTGAGTTCTTGCCAGTCGGAATTCCTCCCTTTTGTGATACCGAGGCTTCACTTACTGGTTATCGCTCTTTACCACCCATATTGGGATAATAGACTAAGACACGAAGAAGCCATTCATTGCATAATGGATTTAGTTGATTATTCTCTCACTCAACGGCTTCAGCCTTCACGCGCTCGTATTATCATCTGTGGGGATTTCAATGGTCTTCGCTTATTCAGTGATGATATCTCACATGTCACTAATCTAAATCAAATAGTGAGTTTTCCTACACGTGGGGATAATACTTTGGACCTGATATTTACAAACATCACGAATCCCCAGAGTCCTGTTTGTATGGCACCAATTGGAAACTTTGACCACGTTTGTATGTCCTGGAGTCCGATCCCTCCTGATAGACCGAACAATCCGGCTAAGACCAAAGTACGTCAGTATTCTAAAGCTTCGATTGCATCCTTTCATAGATATATTGACAATGTGGATTGGTGGTCTTTTATTAATCATGTGAGCGACTTGGACGAAGCTTTCCAGCTGCTTTTGTATACTTTGCGTTCTCTTTATGATATTTTCTTTCCGCTAAAGACCATTCGCATACGAACTACCGACAAACCTTGGGTTCGTCCATCATTGAAATTGATAATTGATGAACGGGATCGAGCCTTCTCTCGCGGTCATAGAGCAAAATATTTGCTACTCAGATAAAAAGTGGTACAACACATCAAATGGTTGAAAGCCAAATACTTTTATGATGTGACATCGTGCAACGATAAACGTAAGATATGGAGTAGCATACGAACACTTTCCAGGAGTGAGCAGCGAAGCAATGCATTGAATTTTTCTCCTGAAGAATTTAGTCAATACTTCTCTTCCGTGTTTCAAACTGATGATCTTGCCGGTACTACTCCTTTGGAGAAAGCTACGAATTCCCTGCCGCGTACTGAAGACTTGATTAATAAATACGATGTTCATGTGATGCTTTCCTCATTGAAACGGAAGAGCTGTGGTCATGATGGATTGCCTTACTGGATTTTCCGCAACTCATCGTTCAGTTTAACCCCAGTCATTACCTATCTCTTTAATCGATCTCTTCTTGACTCCTATGTACCGCTTTGTTTCAAAGCAGCTATTGTTTCGCCAGTTCCTAAATATACACCTGCTGCGAGTGTAAGTGCTTATCGTCCGATATCACTGCTACCTATTTTGTCCAAAGTATTTGAACGCCTTATGTTAAAGCTTTTTATCCTCCCTTTTGTCAGACCGAAATTAAAAACTCTTCAATTCGCTTATTTGCCAGGCCCTGGATCCGGGACATGTTGCTCTGTGACGTTATTGTATAATCGTATTTTGTCTCATTTAGATAAACCCGGGGCTGTGAGAATATTGTCGATAGATTTCTCAAAGGCATTCGACAAGATATTGCATTCCTCTATTTTGCGTACTGCAGCGAATTTTGAGTTACCGTCTTTCCTCATTTTGTGGCTTTCCAGTTATTTATGTAACCGTATTCAGTCTGTCAGAGTCCAGGATGCCTACTCTGACTGGGTGCATGCACGCAGTGGTGTGCCTCAGGGGAGTGTCCTGGGGCCCGCCCTCTTTTGTATGGTCATTGATAGTCTCTCTTGCGTCTGTGAAAACTCAATTTGTGTTAAATATGCTGACGATGTGACATTTTTGCACTTTGTTCGTCTTCCATCGGACGACAGACTACAGGATGAGTGGGACAATGTTATGGCTTGGTCCAACGCACACAGGCTCCCGATCAATGAAACAAAGTCTTGTGTCATGAACATTATTACGAAGTCTACCTTGTCTTTATCAAATGTACAGCATGCTGATGATTTTTTAAAATCTGTTGAAGATGTCATGATTTTGGGCGTTAAGTTTGCATCCAACTTGAAATGGAATGGACATTTTGACTATATTGTCAGAAGGGCGTCAAGACGCATGTACCTGATGTACAATTTAATCAGGTCTGGTTGCCCAAGCGAGCTCTTGTGGCAAGCCTATATTTTTTATATTCGCTCGATCTTATTGTACAATTATCCAGTTTTTTGCAATGCTCCACTGTATCTAAACAACAAGCTTTTGCGCATTGAGAAGCGCATTTTGCGTCTCACTGGTGTCACCCCGAAGTCTGACATTTTTAAGGCTGCTGATGTTATCTGTAGGCGTCTTTTTGCTAATATCGAAAGAAATCGGCAGCACCCTTTACGTGTGATATTTTCAAATAGATGCAGAAAGTCTCGTAATTGTTCTATTTTACAGCCTCCTTTTGCACGCACTAGTCGTTTTAGCAACTCTTTTATAAAATTTGCGCGTCCTCTGTAGCTACATGTTCACCTTTTATCTAATTATTTTCTTTTTTTCATGTACCATATTGTCACGAGTTCACCGAATTGTCCTCATTGTGAACCAATAAAGATGCTTTGACTTTGACTTTGACTTGATATGCGTGCGATGTAACGTTATTACGCATGGAATTGCTCAGCTAATGATCTTCGTAGGAGTGTCAAATCCATTTTGTCACACCGAGCTCAACAAGAACAATGGGCATCAGGAGGCCCACCAGTGGGTCACTATTGTCACAGAACCAGCTATATCAAGAAAAGTTGCTGCAAATGGCTGCGACAATGGCAACAACAGAAAGGATGCTCGAAGAGTGAGTTTGCACATTGACACTTTTCAATCCATGATGAGTCATAAAAGAATGGACAAACAATTGAAGTGAATGGATGCCTTCAATAAATGATGGTTATCGCACAGCTTTCGTCGAGACCGAAGGTCCAGACGATTCCTAGGCCCTTTTCGAGTTGCCAAGTCGATGTGACCTTGGCAACTCGAAAAGGTGATTATTTGCAAAAATTTGCACTTTTTACATGAACTTCGGCAAGGTCTCTTCGAAATTTTTAGTCGGTCAGAGCTCGATTATTTTGGGAAAACCGGCAATTCTAAGTTTGAAAACAAATTAGTAGATTGCAATTGCGTGTAATTTGTGATTACGTTTCATCCAAAATATTTTGATAAAACCAAAAGTTTAGATTTCTTTGTTTTAATGTATGGTCATGCAAAGGCAAATTTAAAATGTCGAAAAGTCCATGCATACAGTTAATTCTTTTGATGTTGATGTCCAATTTTTTTTCCTTTTCTCCAACCCCAAGTTGATGATGGAGATGTCAGTATTGACATTGAGGATATCAGGCAAACCCAAAAGGAAGTATAAGAGGAATATAATGAGTGGCCTATTCATGACATGCAAGCAGCATCCCATGCTTCTTAAAATACATGTTTAACAGTTTCCGAAAAAATAATTGCTCTGATTTTCCAATTTCCTCCCTGCCATTGGAGAATGTTGTTATACCATTCATCTTAAATAGAAGAAATAAATTCAATGATTCAAAGTTTCTCTTGAACAGCATTATTAATAAGATGTACCCAAGTCAATCAGATGAAACACCTCAGCTGCTGAATGTCGTACAATGCACTCCGGATAAGCGTCAATTCACCTTCAGCGATAGATGAGTCAAGAAACAACTGCAACACACGTAAAACCCTCCGCTAAAGGTGGGGCAGTTTTCGGAAGACACTTTGCTAAAACGGGAAATTTTTTCTGTATTATTAATAATTTAGCTATTTTTGTGGATAAGTGGATCTGAACTTCTGCATGTAATGATTTTCGTTTGATGTTTCAACCAAACCCGTATTCTTGCCATTTGCTCTTGTGCATTGTGGCAGTGCAGCGTAACAAAAGAAATCATCCCTACTCCAAAACACGGTCGTTTTGGATGAGAAAGGAAGGAATTTTTATTTGAGCCTTCGATCTTTTGGCCACCAAGAAGCAGTCTAATGCATCCATCTTTTTTCAAAGGAAATGCTGTTAACCTATTTAAACAGAATTCCTAAGAACTAATTTGTGCACTGCATCAGTTTACAGGGCAGTGTGTCAACGAGCCAACCCGCCATCGCACTTGAGAAGAAGGTTTAACTCATCAGGGCATCTGAAATCCCCCCAGTAGCGGATGATAAAAAAAGAGCTGACATGAGATTCCTTTCTTCTTAAGATAAAAGCTTGATTTCCTTTCACTGTTCACCAATATGCCTCAACCATCGCTCCATGCTTTTACAACTCCTTAAAAATGCATGAAATGGATTGTTCTCTTATTCAGAATAAATAGCCTACAATATACACTGATGGTTTTCTATCTGAAACCTTAAAACGTGATGGCACTGGGGGCCTGCAGGTCTATGTACAATGGAACTGGAAGCCGTTCCGGCCCTTGGGCGGGCCGAGCCGGGTCCGGGCCTGAAATACCTAGTACCCGAGCCGATATTTATTATGTTTGAAAATAGAAATGTCTTTCTCACTTGATCATTTAAATACTCTAAATCATGTTCATATGGTGGCTTATCAACTTGGTTGTTAAACAATATAATGAAATAAATACCGGTAGACGCGGATTAGTAATAAATATGCTTACTCAGCCCGAAATAACAATCGATAGACGAATAGCAAGTAGCTTTTCTCTAGAATGTTTGATCAAAAGAGGCGATTATACATTTAATTCTGGAAAATATATTTTCGGAAAAACACCACTTGTGATCATAAAACAGTTGAATTTTCGCGAGCTTTCGACCGCTTTCTGCTGTCTTAATCATGCAAAGAATTTTTATTATCACGTGGTGTTTTCCCGAAAATATATTTTCCAGAATTATGAGCATCCCACTTGAAAATAGTATATTTGGCTAGATTATACATTTAGTTCATTTTTTGACTCAATGACCTCACTTTCATGTCTTCTGTACAATTCGCTTTCCACGCTTTAGCATAAATATAACTTACAACAATGACAGGTATCGACAAATCAAAAAGGATCCAAATTATTTGTGATCGACAAACGCTACCTATGTACAGCATTTAAAACAAATGAAAATTCACTATGTGTTTAATGTTCAAAAATTCATCTTATCCCTCAACAGTTATCAATTTACTTACAGATGATACACAGGCCCAGAAGCATTCGATCATGTAATCAAGAATTAGATTTTTAGAATGATTCTCAAGGCGATTACACTCAACTAACGGAATTGATATATTCATTAAGGATAGTAAAGTGCGCAAAACGATAAAATTTGTCACCCGGGCACAGATGCAAAATTTATACGGCCCGGGTCCGAGCCGAAAAAAGCGGGCCGGTTCGAGCTTTGTATAAGCCTTAACGCAAATTTAGTTCACATAGTAATTATTCAAGCTAAAATGAGCTCAAAACATGTTCCTATGCTTACGCGGGAGCTCCAGATAGGCGGGAGAGAAATATCGGTCCGAAACCGTCCCGCTTATCCGGAGTGCACAAATGTTCGAGGTATTCCTCCTTGTTCAGCGCAGTTGGATTGAATGAAGAATCCTCCTGCGCTTGAACGAAGCGGTTGCAAATTTGTGAGGTAACATAATGCAACATCCAGCAGCTGAAGTTTTTGATCTGATTGACTAAACTTTATCTAATGAGAAAAGAATTAGATTAGATGCTGAAACACGCGGATTTTGTCAAAGAAGACAACGAGCATTATTCGATTTAAGGATTTTCAATCCATTCGCTCCAAGTCATCTTTGTCATATCCTAAAGACATCATTTGACAACAACGAATGAGATAAAAAAGATGCTACAGAAGACGAGTAATGGAAATCCAACACGTCTCTTTCACGACTTTAATTTTTTTCTGCAATGATGTTTGCAGCCGAAAGACGGAACGCTTCATAATTAAGCTAACATTGAAATTAGCCGAACATAGGACATTGCTGATTCTAACACAAAATCATGGCTGCGAATAAAAATGCCTTTACCCTTCTACTCTCAGAAATTTTGTATATTCGTGGGTCCAGATCATTTCGTCGACAGAAGGTAGACATTGCCGACAACGAATTGTCACGATCTTTCTCTACAGACTGATTTAACTACAAACATTTACGTTTGCCTGTTTTCTTAGATTTTTATATGAATGACTCTCTTTTTAATCTATGTAATGATTTTCGTCTCTTTAAATATACTGTAGCTCATTGTTGAAAACAAAAAATAAGAAATGAAATTTCGGAATATTCATGAAGCTTTTTGGGTGACTTTGAAAGCTTCAAATTATAACGATGCAATGAGAAAGTAGCTTTCGCAAAATATAAGATCGAAATATTATTGACCCATTTATGTGCGATGTGTCTGAAAAGCGTCATCCTCTCCGATTATTTCATCTCGTGAGAAATTCTGTATGTTGACATGATTCACGCCAGAATTTCATTGGAAAAAAGAAGCGCTTAGTTAGCCGTCGTATTGCGGTTTTCTAAGAGACGAAAAGAAAAAATAAGAAAGTTTATCCCTTCTTGATGAGTATTAGTACGTAAATCTCTCCCATAACGAGTTGACCAAAGACAAAATTACTTCGAGATCAGAAAGTAAATAAGAACTGAAGATCGACTGAAACAACCGAAGGACTTGAATATGATATCAACTTGTACACCGCAAGTCCACATTTTTCAATGCTGTGTGAATTATTTGCAGAAGGCTTTATTGGCAAGTATTAGCTAAATATCAACAGATTTGCTACATTTACAAATGCAGCATATGTTCCAGTAATATTACAATGAGTTCCGGTACTGACTAGCAGCGATGGATGCATGCCTCTGAGTTCCACCAGATTATCGGGTGAAGGGCAGCATTGGATGACATGACTACACGGTTTTTTTATTTTTGGCTTTTGCTGCACTTGCTGCCATGGAGCAAGTTTGTTGCTGATTGCAAAGCTTGAGTGAATCATCCTTTCTACTCGCACTTGCACTATTCAGATCTCAGCTTGTAGAACAGTTGATGATAGGAAGAGCAATTAATTGCCGTAACCTGGGAGTAATTTGAACGGGTATTGGCCTACTTATGTTTCTCTTGCAATTAAGGTCTATTTCTGTCTCTTGCTCTACACGAGCCACAAATAATTCATTCTTGACTCATAGGCATGATGAAAATATTAATAATGTCAAAGGCAAATCGTTAGAAACCAATTCGACTGAATGCCTGCTATTTTCAAAATATTGGGATAACTCGGAGCAATTACCTCTTTTCGACTCAATATGGCGCCGAGGATTCGAGCTCTTCAAAGCCAATTGTGAAGTCACATATGACAATCATCGAACGTGAGACGTGATAGATTAGAGAAAATACATGTTTATTTATTTCAAACAGTACTGTTTTTGGTGAAAATTCATTTATGTACTACTTAAAATGTATTACTGCAACCTTTAAACAAAAGCATGCTAGTCAGGTTTTTACAACGGTTCACAATAGACCACATTTTATTTCAGCTTAATTGGAAATTAAATTCGATTTCCAATTAAACTACTTAATTGGAAATCGAAAAGCAGCTTCTCGATAAAAGAAAGATCATTGCATGGAATTGGATAGACCGATGCGGTGATTGGTTTCAGTCGGTCTGCTGAACAATTGTCTTGAAGAACTATTTCTCTATGTGATCACGTGAGTAGCTGGAATGGTTACACGTCGGCGCCAAATACTTCCGAATCACATGCATGTATTCCGAGATGTAACTAGGAACTTAGAGCTCTGATTGTTAGCTACTGCATGAATGAGCGCGTGTCTTTATGTCTAGATTCGAGTAAATTTGGCTATGTTTGGTCAGCAAATATTCATAAACTAAATTATGCGAGTTCCACGGCTAAAGCATGTATATCTCTTTATAAATCAGTGCACAATGCAAAAATGATTCCTATTGTCCCATCCTTTCTTATTGCATCAAATGTAATTGATAAGCTGACACCGGAAATGCATTCTGTTGGTCTACTGAGACATTTGTATAAAGACTCAAAGGCCCTCTAATTCACGTATAATTAATGATCATTATTTTTGCATAACGACTTTATTAGCTGCAAGTAACTTGTACCGCCTTCGTGACTGTCAGTTATAATCATGTCCACTCGATCCATCAGTCCGCTCCCTATACCGTAGTTCCATTATCTTTTGTTTATTTTCATCAAATTTAATCGCAAGCCCATGATTAATAGATTACTAAACATATTAACTTGGTCAGTCGAGGCACTTGGTTTAGGTTGCAGTGTGACTTGCCTAACGAAATGAAGCAATTAGTGAATGAAGTAATGGAGTAACGAAGTAATTGGAAGTTCGCTTCTTCACTCATGGTCCATCATTTCATGTCAGCCCTCGTCTGTCCTTGTCGTTTTCGTCATTGAATTGCGGCATACAGGAGGCATAATGGTATGATAAATGACTATTACAGTCAGAAAAAAACAAATGCTTACCCAAGAAATTTTATCCGAAATTGAAAAATAAAAATATATACAAATTGAGCTAAAGCCAATACTTACAGGAGAACAGGCTCCCTGCACGGCAGCATCGTCAAGTCCGGAGCATTGGCTGAGTTGTATGGTTCACACTGCTGTCAATTTTCATTGAAAAATTCTGCATGAAAGATTACGCCTAATTTTCTTTCGTATGGCCCACTACTTATCACAGCTGACCACTCAAAGAAAGTAAAATATATGCCAAAATAATCTATGGAATATGTGGCTTCATTTCTTTTTTTCTTTTATTTGGCTTCATTTCTTCATTTCTTTTTTTTCTTCATTTATTGAATCAGAACTTCAGCACGAAAATTACATTTGAAAATTAGTAGATTTTTTGTGCAATTATCCATGATTGACTATGAATTTATTGTGCATATATTATTATTAATGATGAACGCCAGACTGTCGGCTTCGCAACAATTGAACCTGTTCGCTGTGCACTTCCTTCCTTGTGCCTGTGCGTGTAACAAGTCGTAGACATTTTGTCGAATCCTCAGTCAAAAACGATGAATGATTAATGACTCATCATCTTAAGAAAGGAATTGGAATTTAAAAAGAACAGACTTGAAGTTTGCCAGAGAATAGATGGGCCGATTGTGAAAAAATTACCTTTTTCTCGGGCCTGATAACATCTGATAACTTTCATTTAAGCCCATCCCTATACGAAAGCTATCGCTCAAGCAGAGAAAAAGTTAGAAAGATGCTGTGTAAAAGCGGTTAAATTGTTGTATTCTCACGTGAAATGATTGAAAATGGGAAAAGCTGCAACTTGAATGAAAATGCTCGAAGCTTTTTTAAGTTCAAAAGATATTGTGCAATCTAAAAGCTTTTTGAATTCCAGATTCAATGGTGACAATCTGAATTGCGTTTCTTGTAGTTCTCTCTCTGGATATCAGTGAATAAAATGACCAGAATTGCATAATTTTAATTGTTGACTACAACTGACTTGCCGAATTAACATATGGAACATAGCAGTTCTCAATGTATGAATTGTTGAGTCAATCATATCTATTGAAATTAAGCTTCTCTTTTGATGAATAGGATACACCTAGTGCTGTAAACAGCAGTTTTATGATGAATCTTATTCGTGTTTATCTTTCTATCTATTCACACAATCATAAACTCCATTCATCATGAGATAAGTGATGGAAAGATCAGCTGTCAGCAATTTTCGTTAGAAAATTCAGTCGTCTCCATGTAGAAATCCAGCGTCAACGATGAACTTTAGTTTACTTTATAGGCCCACAACTGACCACTTGTGAAATATAAATATACATGCATGCCACATTAATCTATGGAAAATGAGATTTTATGTGGCATGAAGCTTGTTATAATTGAACCACATCTTCTATTCGAAAATTACTCTTGAAAATGGGTTGACATCCTTGTGCCATTATTTTTGAAACAGCTTAAATTTCAACAGAAACATTTTTTTTTCAATCTTACTAATGACTTTCTAGTCAGTTAAATTTCATTTCGAAGTTTGCCGTGGTACAGCCTTATCAAGACCAATTTGCATGCGACTATTTTGACTTGATGCGTTTTGTTACTAGACGCGATAAGACGCCCAGACCAGAGTTGGAACCGGGCCGAGCTAGGTTTTGGACCACACTTAGGCCTACAAATGAGAAAATCACATGGGCCTGAGCGGTCCTTGGGTCTTGAAAATTGGTGCATGGGCCTGGAAGTTCATCAGATCATAAATAAAATTATGATCATTTTCCAACTTTTCAAGCTAACACTGGTTTTGTTAATTAGTATTGTGGGTGACATCCTAAATCAATCTGTGCAAGTGTGACCCCTTGTCTGGCGACGTATGTTGCCTTGAGGAAATAAGCGGCCACTAATTGCTTTCTTTTTATCAAACTGTGATAAAGCTGTGATAAGAGGTGGAGAAAAGTGCGAATACAATCAGATCCTTGTTTGAGTATGAGTCAAAAATTCCCATCAGTTTGTGTATGACAGCCCAATGTGATTCTCACTCTTTTTGTGTCACTTACTTGCAATATTTCCACCTTCTTGCTTGCTCTTGTCAAGAATTCATTAATTCAACAATTTCTTCACATTTCATCATTTGCTATTTTGGACTTCTAGCCGACGAGCTACATGAAAACCAATTTAAAAAAAGATGAAGTGAAATATTGGTGAGTTTAAAACTTTAGCATACATGTAGGCTATACGTGACTGTTCTAGGCAATTTACCAAGCATATTATGATTATATTTAATATACCATTATGGCTCTTTAATGATATGCTTTTATGAAATTTCATAATTTGTCTCTAATGACTGATGTCATACTCATCATAATCATTATAGTTTGACTAGTTATACATCCATTATTAATATAATATATATCTAATGACTATATTATAACGAGCCTGAAACTGAGAACTAACGGGCTTTGGCCGTACCTGAGCTGGGGAATTCAAAATTGTCATTGGTTTGTGGGCCTGAGTCAACGGGCCAGGCAGGTCTTAGGTCTTAAAAGTAGGCCCGGTCAAAACTCTGACCTATCCTATTCTAAATCTGTCGAAAGGAAATCAGAAAGAAGAACTCTACTTAGATACTTGATATTTTTCTGAATCTAGAGGTTCATCAAGTGCTCATAAATTCTAGTGAAAAAAGTGAACAATTAAGTACCCTAGTTTGCAGACAGAAGTGTATTATGCCTCAATGTGTAAAGCTGTAAGAAAACACGGCACAATAGGGGTAAGTAAGCAAGATCTATGTTTGTAGAGGAATTGTCAATACGAAAGTAAAGTGTGATTAAAGCCTTATAATTCAGCTTTATAATTAAACAAAACATTTTGAATACAATTCAGTAAACACATCGCTTACTTCATCTCCTGAGTTCAGAACTGAATATAAAATGATCGATGTTGACATCATCAATACTAATAACATTGTACTTAGTTAGCATCATAGTCGTTCAAGAATAAATCTAAATATCAAGTTGCAGGGAAATTTGTCTGCAAACTTGATTTTTTTCCTTTCCTTATATGACACCAACTGTTTTCTGTAAAGTATACAAACTCCCGATTTAATTAAGTCTATTTCATAATGGCTTGTTCAGAAAAAAGTTGCTGCGTCTCATCGCAAGGTGATGTATTAGACAAGACGGCAAAGTTTCTGTTTACTCATTTGAATTTGTGAATTTCAATCGGCTGCTGGTTTTCAATGTGCTTTGACATGTCAATGTATAACCAAAACCAATGTAAGTAAAATTGTCTCACCTCCATCTTCTTCATCAAAATATTCGGAATAATGTCTGAGGGAGTCATCGAATTTCAAGTGCCAGTTAGTGTTCAAGATAAGACAACGGTGTTACACTAACGCGTTCCCTCCATTTCTTTTATGGTGTCTGTTCCAAAGCTGATAACGATTACTCTGCGGAAAAGTTGACCGCGCTCGTAGCGCTGATATTAAGTTTCTATCTTCTTTTCTTCCCTCAAGCATCGCCTCACCAAATTCACCTTGCATCTGTGGCAAGATTCAAAGTGAAGATGCAGTACTGAGAGATCGAGGCTTGTGGTTTCTAGGAGACTATGAAGTTTAGACTTGCATCTTTGCTAATATCTCAAGTTTGCATTTCATCTCTTACGCTGATTTCAAGACTTAAACTGTGGTTTTTTCTGAAAGAACTTAATTACTTTTCTTTTCACGAAAAGGAATTGAGGAATATGCTGTCTGATTTTTTCTGATCAGAAATTTGCATAGGGGAACATCAGCAGTTCATAATAATCTGCAGCCTGATGCAAAATCAGCACCAGCAAGGATTAGAATAACTTCCTTGTCTTGCTATGTTTGTCGGCAGGCTATGTGGACAAATGTGGAAATTAAACAGCTAAATACATGTTTCTGCACTCAGGTGATCAGACTGTTGACGATAGACTAATGTTTCTCTCCTTATGACATTGAAATTCAGTCAAACAAATGTCCTCCCGGAAGAGGCCGACTCAGCTTACTGATTGGCTGACTCACAAACTCACCCATACAGCTTTGTTAGATATCAGACAAACTGAAAATTGTCCCTAACCTGGGGTGGACGGATAGGGCTGGGTGCGGAATGAGACGTAGCCTACAGGCAGACTTGCAAGTGAATCAGGTAGCCCAAGGACCATGCCGAGCCAAGCCTTGGTCTGATATTTTCGAACATTTCGAACATATTTTCATTATTTGCCTAGTATTAGAATATAAAGAAATAATATAAAGTTCTTAATATTACAACTATCGATAATTTAACCCAGGGATGCAGAGTCGGAGTCGATGTCCCGGAGTCCAATCATTTTTGCTGGAGTCGGAGTCCCATCAAATGATAGGACTCCGGACTCCGGCTTATAACTAGACCCGAAGTATAATACAAGCAAATTATTTATCATCGTGCATGGCTATCATTGTCTTGATGTCAACTTTCTCCGTCAAACAAAAGTACAGAGACACTGATGAATGCAAAGCTTGTAATAATTGAGGGAATGAACCGTGATAGTGAAAAAAGGATTGTCTTTTCACTCGGTGATTTAGTAGAGAAGACAAGCCTTCCTAGCCTCGATCACACCTACGCGCCAAAGGTTACATCAGAGAAAACAAAATGAAATACTAGTTTGTTTGAGTTAGTTTGTTCACGTTAATCGTGTGTGATGGGTCCTCTAAAGCGCATATTAAAATCGAAAGTGTATTCATATTTTTGGAGAAGGATGGGGATTTTCCTGCCTGGTAGAGACTGGAGAAAAACCGTGTGAAGCACACATCAACAAGATGGGAGGAGCCGAGTCGCATGCATCTAACTAAAAGCGACATTTGATAAACTTTCATCGAAAATGATTGATAATTGATACAGCAATGATCACTAAAGATATGTTTAGGTAAGCCTATAAATATCTATATTGTAGACAATCATTTTTTCAAAAAACTAAGCTACATATACTTGCCGCCCGGAGTCGGAGTCCTATCAAGGTGATAGGACTCCGCATCCCTGATTTAACCTAAAAAATATATGTATGCGAGATAAAGAGATAAATGACGCAATATAAGTATCTTCTGGTATATCCTCAGGGATTGTCCTTTCACTGTCGATCTTTCGTGTCTTCGTTGCTATAATTGGAGCCTATATTCTCAAGAAACTCCGTCTGAAAATATGTCGATGGAATATTTTTATTATCAAATCATACATGTATTTCAGTTGGAGACTGTGATATCATGAGTAAGTCGATCTGAGATTTAATGTGAGTAAAACAGAACATCTCCATGTGGATAAATTTGTTGATGGTTTTCAGCGCGACTTTCTTCAATCTCTACTCACTGCAACAGACTTAATCAATATACATTCATGAGTCACTGAGATGGTCATCTCATGTTGAGGAGATAACAAAGAAATCCGCAAAATTAGTGCACGCTTTGCACATATTGAAATCAATGATACGTAAACAAAGATTGGTTCAAGTGTATCAGTCCTTGACACTATCAACACTCAATTATGGTTGCCAGATTTATATTGGTAGTCTACTTGAGAATGACAAGCATTTACCTCAAAAATTTCAACACCGATGTCACAAAGTGATTTTCAAAGCTAATTGCTTGCCGAACTTCTTGAAATCCAAAAGAGCCAATCATGTAACTCATCTAATGAAGCTTTTTGTGAGAATCATATTCTTCAAAGCATGATGCCTAGTGGGCGACGCCTCTCTGTAACACGAAATCGCCGTCAAACATTCTTTGTTTCTCGCATGGATAAACTGATGGCTAATAAATTAGTGTTCTGTATCTTTACTTTTTGCAAGCATGACTTCTAAATAATGACCTGACAACTAAGCGCATTTTAAATATCAGTGGTGTTTTCCGATGCGCTTCGAATGCGATGTCCATTTTCACTGTTTGAAATTGATTGAACCAATCTTATGTCTAAGTTAAGTATGCCTTTTTCAATTGGTGTTACAATGCAACCAACATTATATTTTCAGGTCAAATCTTGGCATGATTTAATTATAAGTTAAATTCATAAGTTTTGCCAATTATAGATGTATTCTATTCAAAAAATCAACAAGGATAGCATGGGTTTTGTCGAATTTGGCATCCAGCAACAGCCAGGATGACTCGTTCTCATCAAGTGTTATGAAGATCTCGTTACTAAACTCATTATAAACATATGTCACGGCATTTAGTGGGTAAATAATCACCGTAATAGATACGTTTGATGCTCTTTCATCAAATATCTTCGAAGATGTTATTAAACGTCACAATTGCATAAACATACAGATTGCATTTTTCATTGTTAGCGTGAACATTAATTATTCTAGTCAGTCGTAATAACCTAAATTTCTAAATTTCTAGATTCATTAAACGAACCATTCCAACTTGCTGATGCGAACGTACCTGATGGTTTCCATACGATAGCTGCTATGAAATCTGCAAAATATCTTATCAAAAATGCCTTTGAAAATATCACCATAAAAATGATGACAAAATTTTGACAAATGTTTCTTGTGGGTGTAGATTTAGATTCTTATCTATCAAATGAGAGAGTTTTTATGTGATGAAATCATTTTCTGCATTCCTTAATCTCAGTTTACAATGACAATCTTGTATAAATGAGTCTATTTTCATCCAAAAATTTGATCAAGTGACAAATGTTAAGCGTTGATTGAATTCATAAACAGATTATCATTCATTTTGAGAATAAAAGTAGATTCTTTAAATGTCAAAAGCAACTTTTTCTTCCCTAGAAATTAATTGATTGATGACTGCTGTAATGTAGCACTTTTTAAACTTTGCTATTTCAGGAATACAAATATACGAGAGGAAATGAGTGAGTGGATGGTCATGTCTTATTTATGTTGTGACTTCAAACAAAATATCTTAATATTCGAATTTACATTAGTTAAAATAGTGATAGAAATATGCGAAGATTTATATTCTTACAATGGAATGTGTATTGCAAGATCAGTTCGCGTAAACGTGTCTTTTGATATAGTAGATGCTTGAATTTCTGTTCATATTCACAAGAGAGTACTTGCAAAAAGGCTCTGATGATTAATATGAAGGGTTAATATGATAATTATTGATGAAAAACATGAAAATTTGTGTCCTAACTTATGCAAATCGCTATCGATGACACCATGCAGGTACCTAGGAAAGCTATCTACAAGATAAGGGTGCGCAAACGCGTTTTTGATCTATCGGCTTCAACAGCTAGGCTTTTTCACAACACGGTAGTTGCGATTGTATTGATGGTAAAACTCGCACACTAGCGATTTGACCTGTAGATATCTGCATCAGTTTACATCTGCAGATAGCTGCAAGTGTTTTCGAACTAGTGACTGAGAAATCTATCCGCTTGGAAAGGACATAACACAGAAAACATAGCTGGTATTAGTGAGAGCCATGTGGAAATTAAATGCAGCAAGTGAGACAAAGCTGCATGCATCATTTTGATTGTCTGTTGCGATCTGCAATTGCCATTTCATTGGAATATGTTTACTGAGACGCAATGACGGTCATTATAATCCTATCTCGAAAGTACTTGCGACTTCAGCTGGAAAGTTCAGGGTGTTCCACCAACTAGATTTTCCTCGATTATTGATAATAAGGGATATTTTTCTCTACAAGATGAACCCACTCTTGAAGCTGCCGCAATTTGTGTTGTGTTAAAATATATATTGTCTAGACTAAAATGGATTTTAAATTGTCCGCTTGCCTTGCAGAAATCTGATGTCCTAATGAAGTCAGAAGTCAGAAGTTCATTACCAACAACTGTGGACAAACTGACAACAATGAAAAAATACAATATATAACAATGGTAAAAGCAATTAACCGGGAAGGAAGACAAGGTCGCCAAATATGACTTCGCGAAATAATGGCAAAAATATTATTATACAGATGTTTATTAAGGAAAGTCAGAAAGAAATTTCATTCCTTTATCAATACAACTTAATTTGGACTTCTTGCTGTATCATCCATCTGGACCTTGTTATCGTCACATCAAGTTTATATCTAGTCTGGGTATCAAATTTTTATCAAAATTTCTATTATAGCATATATATAGCGATTTTTTTTATCAAAGATTTATCAAATTTTGAGAACTGTTTGTAGTCGCTACTTCTAGTCGCCAGCTCTTTCTCACAGACATACACGTAGGTTGACAAAGGCCATGATAGCGCTGACGCGCGCTATTCAAATCAATCTGCCAACCATCATCTTTCCCAGCCACACTCATCTTTGCTGTACATGTGCCTGCAAACTGTGATTGCGTCCACCCTCTCGCAATCCATTTATTGCGATTGTCTCTGTATTCGGACTCATACTGAATGTTGGAGTTTATGCCTTGTATTCCATGCCATAAAATATTCGAGCTACCAAGACATGACGTGGACAGAATGTCTTAATAAAATGTTTCACTTCACTAAATCTCTTGAAAAAACTCGGCTGAATGTTGGCAGGCTATGTATCATGGGGTGCAACGAGAAGTATTAATTTTTATACACTGCCTATTATCGGTCGAATTGGTTTTGAATTATTTTTCTGGCAGCCAACATTTTGACATTAAGTTCCTTTTCAGTCAAATGATATACCATTATTGAGTTTTATCATTCAATGAAATTGAAAACACTATTCCTTTGCGTTCTTTTCTTTCGTGACTTGATTTGACCGATCTATCATGTCGATATTTTAGATGTGTATATTAGCGTATAACTAATATATGTGCCATTTGAAACATGAGACGTTTCGCGGCGGAGCACGACATGGTTTAATTAGCTTGCCCTCCTTCGAACGAGCACGTACTTTCTGTTGTATAGATAACTGCTTGGAGGGAACAATTTGTGCATTGGACCTACCCTTTTGTACTTCGTTTGTATGCGAGAATGTAACTCTGAAATCACTTGACCTCATGTCTTTGTTCAAGCAGGAAACGTTCATCATGGACGATAATTGCAGGCAGCGCACAGTCTTTGCCCGAAATGCTATCGTGTATTATCAATATACAAGTTCATTTCAAAATATGAGAAAATTATTCGATTTTTAGACTTATTTTTGATCATTTAAGACTCAACGTTTATCCATTCTGTACCACTGGAGGCCTACCGTATTAGACAGAATCTTACATTGGAATTTTCAAATATAAGCGAGCACTCTGTGGACTCTAGTAATTAGGATACATCCATATGATACTGATCGGTAAAATGCTATTGTTTGATAATTCATCTTCAGAATGTTGTGGCTGTTGATGGTAATCTCTCCTAATGTTGATGGTAGAGGATCATCGGCAGTGAGAAGTCACCTTCTTGTCATTGTCCGATATTGTCATATATCCGCCATACCGGTAATTCGACCCCCGTCGCATTCTTCCTGTGATTCTCTTAAAGCTAAGTGCTCTTATGGAAATTAAGCTTTTCACCAAAAATTTGGAACGCTGGAAAGTCAAATAAGTCTAGCGCATATTTGAAATGAACTTTTTCGAATGTCTTAAATGACTACTTCGTGGAAACATTTCAGAAAACGCATTGATTTTCAATTTGAGTACATTATCTTATAAGTGTGAGTCTATTTTTCCATGGAAATCGAATGTTGTACTGTTAGTTCTAACGCTGGTAAATACTACTTTTAAACATTTTTAGCGACCATGGTGGCATTTTTTAGAAGTCAGTATAAGTAGCAATTTTCATGAATCTATTGCCATTTTTTTTTCATTTTTTCTGGATCATTTCTTTTGAAATCAAAATCGAAATACTTGCAAATTTGAATTGTAAAAATAATTTTCAAATATACATTGGGGAATTGATTTATATTGAATTTCAGATAGATATTTTTATTTGCTATATATATGTGATGTGTGAGTGGTTTCCAATCCAAACTCAAACCTATTTTAATTATATTTGTATTATATATTAACTTATATTTTATTGCTGTATTTCTGCTCTTTCTTTTTTAAGACCAGGACTGACGCGTGCGGTTTGCGGACACATGGCAGCCACATGCATGATACCATTGATAGCAGCAACTAAATTCTCAATTGCTCGTTTCAAAAAGCGTTGAGTTTAGTTTACTGTTTTTTTCATTTATGGACCAGTGAGAGTGTGATCTGTCGTCGTGCATGTGGATGATGCGCCGCCAGAACTTCAAATGGAGCAGCCAATAGAACTGCAGAACCAAAGAGTGATGAAAATTAGATTCAGCAAATCATCACCTGTTGACTTTTACCGAAAATACTTCAGGGGAGATGAATTTCCAAATGTTCATGCATTCTCTGCAAAGAAGATGGAATGTTGACGAGCAGCTTTTCTCGCTAATTCATGAAATCCCTTTTGCATCCAACTTTACAGACGAAAATTAAAATGGCCTCAAGGTGGCAACTTCTTCCGACCTTGATAAAGCTCGAAGGACATCCAGACTCAACGTTCTCATCAGAATAGGATGCGTGTTGCATTTTTTCACGCCAAAAGTGAAACTTTCATTAAAGATAAGTAACTTGTTTACGCCTGAAATGCAAAGTTGCTGCAAATCCGACCTCTATGCTTAGTCTCAAATGCTGACATCGCTTTACCGTTAAACTATGTAGTAGCTGCAACTTGCGGTCTGCAAAGTATATGGAACCCTTGATGTAGCCCGCGACAAGGATAAGGTCGCTCCGCCCTGCTTTAGACGCTAAGGAAGGAAAAGAGGGGTGAATCGGCCGCCATGCTATCGATGCACTTCAGAGCTCGGCATCGATAGGTTATTGCACTTCAGTGGCGTCTTCTCCGTACCTGCGAGGCCTTCGGCGCATCCTCAAAAATAATTTACCAACCATGCTCTGCCCAATAGAATCAGCTAGCTGACCTCAAGTAATTGTCAAATTTGTGTGATTGTTTTAAAAAAATATTTGTCTAGTAGAAAACAGCGTTTCAAGCTGTTCTTTTATACTTTCTGCAGAACACTACCAGTAGAGTTCCCCTTAGATTAATTGGGGGTCCTTCCTCGCAATTTTCATGCCTACTCATCATGCTTGTCACTCGGATAGTAAGTATGATAAGTACGCCGGCGATATAACACTAGTCACACTATCAGAGATATAGATAACTCAGTGATCTTTTGCCTAATTCAATATCTATTTGGTAACGATCAATCTATGCTTGTACTTCTTGTCTTTGATCTATACTTGTCATTGTCAGGCTTCGCAAAAAGCATTCAACAATTTCCAACGAAAAATGTCAAAATTCCTGCATATGATTACAGTTTAAGTCAATCTTCTTTCGCTTACAATCAACAATATTGTGAAGCTTTGTGAATGTAAGCGACTTTTGCCTCCTCGTTTTCAAAAAAGGTAAGTTGAGGGCATGGCATTCTATAAGAGTTTTTGATTCTTTTCTCAATGTGCAGCATAGAATCACTCCAAGAATATTACAGATGCTAGTATCGAAGGAAAGAATAATGGACGATACAAAGGATTCCTGAGCACTTCCACTTAGTTCTGCAACTATACAACTTGATAAAATTGACAGGTTTTCTAGTAATATTTGATTATTGGCACAGTCGACCTCTAGTAGTATTACCTGGAAATCAGCGATCAGTCCATAGATTTCTAGCTGCTCATGTCACACTGCGTCAGCTACTACGATTGGAAAAAAATCATATATGCGCAATATTATCCAGAAAATTCTCAACAAGACTTCTTTTCTCATTGTTAAGTTTGAAAGGTTGATGTTAGGGCTGTGCGCGTTGCAGCGGTGCAGCGGTGCACCAGTTCTCGGGCCGGTGTTATATTTTAGAATTTCCTACGTACTTGGCTTCCGATCGGAAGCAAATTCATAGATAGATTTTCCGCAGTAGGAAAATGTAATTATAGTTTAATTTTCCGATGGTATAGATTTTCTGTCTTGCAGACTACGCATATTGCTCTTTGATGCACTTTGTGTCACATGCTGTGCTTGTTGATGTGATTGAAGAGTTAAGTATATAGAAAAAATAATGTCGTATTTTACATTTTCCCACTCATGCTAAAGCTTATGACAGTCCATACCAGTCACTTATTTATAAATGCCAATAAATGTGTTGACTGATGAATTGGAACATGTCATTTTGTTAACCACAACAATGCTACAGAAATTCAAGCATGAGAAAATGTAAATCACAGCTTATGTTGTGATTTGTAAGCACCGAACGCAAAATCTATAACGCAGCCATTCTATGATGCAGTTTCCTACTGGAAAATGCATAAGGCAGGTAAAAGTTAATCATAACACCGGTGCACCGAAGCGTTCGATCGAATGTTGATCAAAATGACATCTTGCAGTATAGTTTCAACTAAAATTAACCCATTTTAGCTGCAAATCGTAGTCACAACAGATGTAGAGAGAAAATGATTTCAGCATAGAATATAATTAATCCAACTAGGAGAACATTATTCACATCTTTCATCAATTCATTTCAAACTTTCAATTTATGCATCATAAAACTGAAACACTTGAAAATCAACACTTTATCATACAATATCCTATGCATTTCTTGATGCTGAGAATGATTGTGAAAAAGTGACGAAAATTTTATAATTCAAATCAATGATAAATCAGTTTCAGCCACGAAATATCAAGTCCCGTGACCTCTGAACATCGGAATCTTACAGAGAATATTGCGTGCTCTGCTGTTTCTCCTTTTGCTAAGATATAACTTAGCAGTCCAGCAACCAGCGTTCCCTCCGAATAATTTTTCTGGCATCCGGAAACATTGTAACATCACTGAGAGACAGCTTGAAGTCGAATAATGTCGAGATGCCAACTTTCCTGCATACTAGCTTGTAGATTGAGGTGACTATCTGCATTCTCTTACATTTCATTTTTTAATGAGTTTGAAAAAATGATCAAAAATGAAGCTCCTTTTTTATATTGGTATTGTTAATAAATTTTTAAAGACACAACTGAATTCAGTAGTCATTGCAGCTCTTCTACCATTTTTAGTTGCACATCTTTATAATGTCTCTTCTCGTCTTGCTTCAAATAATTCCATTGCAGTTAGACCATCATGGAGACATGCATGGTATGTGTGATGGATTCTGTGTGTTAATTACTGTGACTTTCATTGACCTTGACTTTTGTTTGTATGTTCTGTCTCAAGCTACGTGTGTTTCTCTTTAAATCTAAATTGGTAGCTGTTGTCCACGTATAAAATGTAATAAAAAACAGCTGTTCGACAACCCAAGTCAATTTTGCCATCTGTAATCCTAGAGGTAGAATATTCGACGGGAAGCTAAGAGCTGCTTACCTCCTGACCTGGCCTTAAGTCATAATTAGCTTTATTTATTCCTCACAGTATGCATGATGACCGTCATTACAAGTATTGACAAAATAGAATTGAAAATGGCCAATGCAAGTCTGCTTAAAATTCCTCACAGTTCTTGAATTTTCCTATAACACTTTATAAAATTTGCGCGGAATTGTAGAAAAATGGAGCATTCACTATAAAAGATAGTACCTTTAAGATTTTGAAGTCTCACTTCGCTATGACAGGACAATCGAAAGCGTAAGACAAGCTCTATTACGGCTTTACTTTAGTAAGTCCTTTAGCGCAACTCTATAAAATTTTTGGTTCACCGGTGCGAGCAGGTGCGGCTAGAGCACAGCCCTAGTCATTATTTTCTTCACTCCATTTTATCACATGCATAACTGATGGTTGATTGCATACGATATGTTATAGAGTCGCGCAAGATTTACAAATGAAACATAAACAACGTGATTCTATTTTTGATTTTGTACTAAATACATTTATTTCGGCACAGTAAGATTTCTATATCAACGAATCTACTGCGAAAAACAAATTGAAAAATCTTGCATGTCATTTTAGTCAATTTGAATTTAGTCCTATAATGAAAAAAATTAGAACCCATGTTGCTTCTTTATTAATATGGCCTGAGCTAACATGCATCTACACCATAGATGATAATTTATTCAAATTGTATTTTGGTCACTTATGATCGAAACTCAAAACTCATTTGCAAGAAAGTAGCATGCGAATATCTGAAGTTCTTCGCACTTTTATCCCCGAAGAAACAATGCAGATGAAATGTTGAACATTCGTGTTTACTCTTGTAATGAATGCTAAAATAAACATTTCAAAAATGTATCACAAGTCTGGGAACTTATCTAGCTTCCCATTTTCCGCTAGATCCTCCGCCTCATGCAAGCACTTCTTGAATGAGAAAGCATTTTGTTTTGTGTTTGTGAAACACTATCGTCAGCAGTCTACATATTTTGCCACCATGACAGTGGAGGTAGAAATACAACTCAAGATACTTTCATGAGCAAACGCATGTTGCACATAGCCGGAGAGTAACTCGCTATTCATAGAAGAAATTCCTTTTGCTTAAAGTACATTGCTTTCCTCATTTTCTTCTGCTACCGGTTGGAGATCAAATTTTCCACCTTGTTGAATGGCATTTGCCAAACTTTTTTGATTTGAAATTCCTTCACGTCCTTATATGCTACTTTTGCTTCGGCATCTTATCCTCCTTGCTCGTCATCTCTCTCTCTCGCTTTTTTCTGCACTGAATTGGTCTTTACGATCTTATTCATACATTTGTAGCATGTTTACAAACCTTCAAGTGTTTTCATGATGCTTCTGATATCTGCCTCATTGTAAAGACGGTGTTTCATATTGACAAAATTTCCGGTGATTTTGCGTAATTCTATACAGTCAAGAATTCGAAAGTTGACCTACATATGGTTTTGAGTCCACAATTCAATGCTCGAGCTCAAAGAGAATAGATTTATTTATACGAAGATCTAATAAGCGTCTCGAGACAAAGAAGCGAAAAAATGCGTAGTAACTGCAGCAATTCCACTAGAATAGCCTCTTCGAATCGTGAATTAGATACTCAAACAATTTCAGAAGCTCGGGCTTAGACTAGATTGTTCAATCCCCTCTACCGGTAAGATTTTGATCATCTGAAATTCGTAGGTAGCATTGAAAATGCTGATTTTCGACCACATGAATTGAGATGTTGCGGCTCAGATGTGAACGACATTGGAAGTGAACATGACAGGAAACTTGGTGGAAAACCATCATGCAGACTTGATGCAGACATGGTTGACTGATGTGATATGGTGATTTACTTAAAGATCTATGCATATTCTGATGTGTATACTCATCATTTTTCATGCATGCTGTAATATGATGCTAGACAAAACATAAATCACCAAAGCAGAAATGAGAGCAAACCTCAAGATGTTTCTAAAAACCTCTGTACGTATTAGTAGACTATAATAAAACAATTGACTTTTATAGTCAAACATTTTATTTCCAAGAACATTGGAGAACCGGAACATGAGTTGAAGCGCAACTCATTCGTAGCATAGTGTGCCACACAGAGAACCACGGTTGGGCGCAACTTAAGTCAAGCGGAAGAAAGTCATGCGAATTTTTTTCGCGCGACTTATCGACTTTTTCGACTTTTGTAAAAAATTGCATGTTTCGTCTATCAAAATTATCAGTAGCATTTGAACTCTCTTTTGGCATACTTCACTTTTTAGCTGTATTTTTCTGTTTACTATACCGGTACTTCTGCAAATATTACTGGAAAACGTGTGCATGGAAAATATATTGCAGAAGAAAATATTGAAGAACAAGCCCATGAAGCTCAAAACAAGGATCAAACACGTCATAATGCTTAATTAGCGACAATTAGTGACTACAATAGCAGAATCAAAATCAACCATTCAAAAACATTTCATTCAAATTCATAAAATGAATCTTGTAAGCGATAACGGGTCTCAAAGCCATTCGATTTCTTTGGAACAGTGTCTCAGCGATGCCAAACTCTCGCTCTGATGGTGCACTGGTCGGCTGAATCGAAAGTCGCTTGCGAGTTGTGAGGGGCCTGTTGCATATAACTTTCATAACCTAATTGTTATTGAAAGTCATAAGTATATTGAAATTTTGCGTTACACATAACTCAAACTGAAATGTCATAAGCTTGAAGAAGTTCATAAGTGCACCAGATAGAAATTTTCAGTGAACGTCATAAGTGTACGTTGCATAAACCTTTACTATGAATCTTCTCGAGGGAAATCCAATGGATTTCCTTCAATGTTTGCTTATGATTTTCATTAAATCGGAACGACCTATGAATAAGTGATTGTAAAGCGAAAGGACATGGCAGATTTTAGAAGCTCTTTCACTTGACGATGACGACTCATACATGCAGTCATTTGAATAAACTCAGCGACGACCTCGGATTTTTCGTGAGCGCATTAACTTTAACAGACTTCCCAACGAGAACATATCCCGATTCAGGCTCAATGATGATACATTGAATTAATTCATCGATCGCGTCATATATATCTTGAGCATCCCACCAGTCGGAGTTATGCACTTACAAGGAAACAGCAAGTCATGGTTGCTTTGGGATTTCTTTCTACGGGAGATAATTTCACCCTAACGGTTCACAGAATACACAAATCGACGGTTTCTGGAACTATTCGTCGATTTGTTGACACTCTTAACGAACATCTTTTCAACGAGTTTTGAGGGAGAAACCCAAACAAGAGTACAGAAATTTTTCGATATAGCTGAACTTCCGGCCGTCGTGGGAGCTATTGACGGAACTTAAGTGAACATCAAGATACCAGTTGAAAATGAGCACAATTACGTTGATAGACATGGTTATCATAGCATAAACGTTATGGTAGTCGCCGGACCGGACCTCCGAATTATATACCTGTCAGCTAAGTGGCCGGGCAGTGTTTCCGATTCTCGTGTATTCCGCAACAGCCAACTGTATGATCGGCTGAACTCTGGTTGGTGACCTCATCCATTGGGCTACCTAATGGGGGACTCTGGATACGCTAATATAAACTTTTTATTGACACCACCTTTGAACACTGTCAGTGACCAGCAAGTTCGATTTAATCGAGCTAACAAGAAAACCAGTCGCGTTGTAGAATGCACATTTGGGGTAATGAAACAGAGATTTCGATGCTTATTTGGTCGCCTTCCTTTCGAACTACAGTTTTCTTGTGAAGTTGTCAAATGTTGCGATATGCTGCATAATATGGCTTTATCGTGTAATACATCATTTAATATTGAAGAAGATATCCATGGAAGCGATGATTCTGAGAACGTTATCGAGGAGAATGGAATGGATTTTCCAGGAGAAAATGAAGATGACGTTGAGAATCCTGATCTGCAATCTCGTCGAAGTGAAATGATGCAACTTATGTAATATTGTGGATATATTTTTTGCATCTTTTACTGTGTGTAGTGTGCGCTATACTTTCATAGGAGTTTCAGTATGGCTGCAATAAACAGTTTTTAATAGTTTGAAAACGTCTTGACTAAAAAAGCATATTTTGTTGATAGGGAAGAGTCAAGAATAATTTGATGTTATCTCATTTATTTTATGATGCTATCAATTTCAATCACTTCTCAGTGATCATCTTCAGGCAAAGAGGAATTTTAACGTTGACTTATACATAAGATTCAAAATATTTTGTACAATGATATCATAAAAATATGATATGGAAGGGATGATATAGGAAATAGGGAATAGAGATATGCATGAGGTAGGTAGTATTGGGTTACATAGTATCAGTAGCATAGAAAACAATGACCTGACTGAAAAGTTAGTGGTACATCAGTAAATTTTGAATCACAAGTATCAGAAAAAGAGAGAATCTCTGTACCTGCTCAGTTCATGTTTGTTGTTGATTGATGGTTTAAACCTGTTGATATAAAAAGCTTCTCTTAGACGAAGGTTGCTTGCATCGTGGTCATGTGCCAGAATTGATGCTATGATGTTTTCGCTTGACAGCTGTTCAAATGCCTTCTGGTGAAGAATCAGCAGATAACCAAATTAAAAGCGTCTTTCAACGAGAAAAAATAGATATTCGGCTAACAATAAAAAGTAGAACACTAAGAAATGCGAACTCACAACAAGATCAACGCTGCAACTTATCGAATTGCCCTCTGCTTTTCTCTAAGCAAGCAAGAAGTGCAGGAAGAAAAGCATTGTTCATCAGATCTCTTGCTCTAAATGCCACCAATTTTACATCAGCAGCACTGTGCGATTTTTCCATATTCGCTGCAAAGAGCATATGACAACTGAGGTACATTCTGAGGTACTTCCAGCCTTTACCGTTAGATGGGTCACTTCCATATAGGCGCTTGAAATCTTTCAGGATTTCTTCTCACGCGTTGTTTTTATCTCTTTGCGTAAGAGTTGCTGAGAATGTAACAAACAGAACGCTCTTATGTTCGAGAATGAGTGTCAAAAGATGGATATTTCTCTGCGACATCGCTAGGGTATCACAGACTCACAGTTCTGCACAGCAGTAAATGATGAGACTCGTACTCGTTGTACTCGCGGTTTCTGAGAAATTGGTGTCTGTTCAGCGCTAAAAATAGATCGGTAGCGATGGATGGACTGACAAAAATAGGGATTTCTCTTTGTAACGTTCATGAAGATTTTCATAAGTGTCATGAAATCGCCTATGAAAATGAACTTATAACCATAAGTCTATATGCAACAAGTTGTCATAAGGCTTATGAACATTTTCGATGGTTATGACTTATGAAAGTCATAAAAGCAGTTGACATTTATATGAAACAGGCCCCAGCATTAGGAAATGGTCTAGACATTGACTCCACCATTTGTGTGGATTCCTACCACTCCACCACCGCAGTGAGATGTCAGGAAAGAAACCATTTGAATCTTGTCATTTTCTTAGTTAGCATCAAATGTTTCAACTTCAGGAGCATCAAAAGCAAATGAAAGTAACCTCCTTCCAGAGTCAATTGCTGCTAGTTTCAAATCTTTCATCATTTCAGTCCTTTCTCCTCAGTCGTAAAAGAATATCTGATGCCACCTCTTCATTAAAGAATTTCATATTCTTAGATCGGAGATCAATTGCATTCGCCAGAGTAAAATTGGAAAGTTGTCCAAGGAAAATTGAATTATTACATGAAAATCGATTTGTCACATTTCTTAGTGAATTCACCCTGAATATCTGACTACACGTGAATTCGAATGTTTTGCTTTATTGATCCTCTTAATATCCGGCAAAATCTGGAATATCAATGAAATATGTGCAAATCTGATAAAGCAAAATGAAAAATATTATCCAAAAGTTTGATGAGGTACGTAAACACTGGATGCCAGGTGTGTGTAGGATTTAAATCATTATTAATGCTACAATTAGGCACATGCAAGAATATAATTCTGTCTCATACACGTGAATCCTATTATCTATCATATCATCTTAACTATGCGATAGTGAAAGTTCAACTATTTTATATTTCAAAATGATGTTTGATGAGCAAAGGAAGTACGTCTTGTTAGAATCAGAATTAGATCGATAAAGCAAATAATTGAAGCTAATCATCTTACTGATTTGAATCTTCGGAATCTCAAGGCATGAAGCTTCAAGCTGTAGCTATATGTCTGTTTGTGGAATTAGGTGCTAAAATGATCTAATTAATACAGGTGCTATGCAATTATTATGTTACTACAGGCCCATAATATTTCAGAAGAGCTACTTGAATATTACCATATGTAAGCCTAATTAAGCTAATATTGATATTGATTTGCAAAAATGTATTCAAATTATGTTTCAAATGTGAATAATTCAGCTATGCGGTACCTGGACACAACTAAAACCTTCATGTGTTGAATTGAATAATACATAAGTAAGTATACAGTATGTTGAAGTTGAACAAAAGTAGCGGAACTTTTTCTTGTAATCGCACGAATTTCAAAAAGTTGATTAATCGATTAATCACGCCCAACCCTGCAGAACTCTTTCAGCATATTGTTCAGAACATAATTCCGATCAGGAAGGAGAAGAAAATGACGAAAAATCATTTTCAAATGCCGTACACTCATTGGTTAATGGCGTCCAAAGTAAACGTCAGTAGATTTGGGAGAAACTTAGCAATGGACTCTATACAAGCCTTCGAGTCAGAGTATGCATCAATTTATGAAATCCAACTACCTCGCTTCGAGACAATAACCCTATTCATATAGTGGGGAGTGCTGTCACATTTTTGCTATGGCCTCATAGAACCAAGCCAGTCAACCTGAGCCATCGTAGTTTTAACGCATTTTTAGACTTTCCTTCAAAAGTCATTGAATTTGGTACTCTAGAACGTCAAAAGTGTTAGCGCACTTAGATATGTTAATATTACTTAAATGTCTAATGATACAATATGCTTCACGAAGTCTGAAATTTGTGGAGTCTTTGTCTTTTGGCATTATCGAAGTTGTTGCAATATTCAACAATGTTCTTTGATTGTTGCATGATTGCACATGCTTGTAGACAGATGAACATGTGTTGGCAGAATGTCTACGAATGTGGATGAAGAGTGTTCTGACAGTACGACCTAAGTAAAATGCAACAAAAGTGCAGGTCAAGCAGTAGCGGCCGAATGCCCTCCCCCCGGTATGGATTAGGTTAATATGACATGCAAAAGTGCTACAGGAGGGACAGAGTCACCACACGCATGCATTGGTTTAACCATAGAGTAAGTATAGTAGGTAGAATATCGACTCAAAAAATGTCAGCACACAGTGAAAATTTTTATATCAAGAGATTCAGTTCTTTCTGAGACTACATTCTTGCGCTCTGAAAAAAAAATTTGATCAGTTTTTGAAAAGCTAAATTTTTGCAAATTATTCCTGTGACTATATACTAGCGAATTGGGTCCTCTATCTAAGTAGTATGAAGCTTATTGGATATCAAATGGAGGGAACATTTACTGACAGATACATTGATTAAGGGAAGAAATCAAGCTGATTATCAAGAAAATTTCATGAACCGCATTATGATGCAAGTCTTTACGGATAAATTAAGTTCTTATCGAGCTTCTTGGCTGATAAGTTTTTAATTCAATTTTCATTGGCATGGTTTTGAGATTCACTTAATTTATGTTTCATTTCTTAAATATGAATAGAAATGTGAACCCGTCTTGAACTTTCAAAGTTGATTATGGTCATTGTCTTTGATTACATTATTTGTCTCTTCCACTGACATATAGCTTGTGATATGATCACACCTAAGAAAGTACTCTTATTAATAAGACTGAGCGTAATAGCAACCCATCGAATTGCTATTTTAACAAGCATCACCTCTCCAAGCTTGTCATGACACGGAGGATTTGTTAAATACTATCATTCTTTCTGTATTGCTGTCATGATCAGTCAATTCCATGTTGATTTCTTCAAAACTTCAAAACTTTGATTATCTCACATTTGGTACTGGGTCTCAACTCGAGTTCATTTGATAAAATCAAAACTGCATTCACTTCGGGGATTAATTAATACGGAGTTGCTGCTGTCGTTACTACTCACTCTATAGGCTCAACTGTTGCCCTGGGACCCTGAAGAATATGATACGATGTCAAGACTATCGTCGGGCATACGCGTCTCCGCATTTCTGTACACTGATGAACGCAAAAATGGCAAAATCTTGTTTAACAATTATAATCGAAATTCTCATGTTCATTTTGATAATCATCAAATTTTAGGTTTGAGCGATGTAGATAAGAATGAAAGCTATCTGTTATGAAAACTGTCAGGTTTTACATCTCATAATCCTGGATAAATATTGATTCAGATCAATGGGACATACGATCGATGTTGTCAATGTAAACGATAAGGTCAAGTGCACGCAACCCGTGACAATGTCGTTGAGAAAACAAACACTTTTAGATCAACAGACTCGTTAATGCAAATTTAATAATTGATTTTGAAGTTTGATACATTGATAATTAGTTTTGTTCACCAATAGGGCGAGTGAAAGTGATATAATGTCCATGCTCCATGTTAATGCGTCAATTGTAAGTTTTGAAGTTCAAAAAGTCAACATGTCTGTGTTCAAATATTGAGTTGAATAACAGCCGCCGAAGTTGTTTGATGCCTTCAAAATTATGAGTGCACAGAAGTCGTTTTTTATAATTGAATTTAAAGTAAACAGGCTTCCCATTTTCTGAGGTGTCAATAATTGTGCTAGTGATCAATCAGGGAACCTGTGGAGTAGTCCAAAAGTACATTCATTTTCGACCGATAACTGTGAAATCATGACGTTATTCCATCCATTCAGATCAAATATTGCAGACATTAAGTGCCGGTTCGCTTGTGCATAGAATAGAGATGGTAGTCGTTCACTTCATCGACAAGTAGATATCATGGATTTGAGCTATTTCATCGCCAGGTATTATTTTCTGGCGATTGAACAGATTCGCAAGCATGTTTGTCACAAAATTTGTCCTTTCACCGATTCGCGAAAAATTCCTGGTTTACAATGTGTATCAATTCTCAATGACGCACGGAAAAGGGCGTTTCCAAGTTTGGTTTCCGGAAAGTGCATCATGATATTCCATTTTGAAAAATACCAAGGCAAGGAAATCATCTGAAAGCAGTACTGAAAACAATTTGCTGAGAATTTGTTTTATACTTCACTTCAAAACAGAGATACCTAGAAAAATATGTGGATCTTTGTAGTCTGAGAGTGTATGTGTATTTCAAGCACAGTTTTTCTGTTACGCCCCATATCGACAATAGAAATTTTAACAATGATGCGGTGCATTTACATCAGATTCCCAAAGGGTTTCTTGCGCATGTCGTGATATTGTGAAGAATTCCCTCTGTGGTTCTATATTCGTAGTTGAATTACTTCGAGCACTTGCTGAAGAATTGTATTTGAATATTTACATGTTGCAAATTCATGTACCGAATAACATGCATGTAGTAGGGGAAAGAGACTATATACAGAGGATCGCACTGATTCTGAAATTTGTCATATAATATCGAAATCCACACCAAGTAAAAATTTAAGTTTGGGACAATATTTACAGTCAGTCACTCCATAATGATTATATATTAATTAAATATGTACAGTAGTCATAAGAAGAGATCTATTGGCATCGCTCATTTAATTCAGGGTAAGAAAGTTAAATTTCATCCAAATTCACTGGCGAAATCATCAAAAAGGGTGAATTAGCCAATATGGTTGAATACTATCTGGTTGACAATGTTGACAAGAATACGCTATTATAGATTGTTGGCTTACAGGTTGAATTGATGTAAAGAGTCATCAAAAATTGATTTAAAAAGTCGCCACAAAATATCAGCATGATTTACCATTAGCATCACCAGCTTTGAATTATTTATGGTTAGCAAAACCACAAATATCATTAATGATTAATGAAAACATGATGAATAACAGTTAATCAATAGAAGATTCTTAGAAGCCTCACTATTCGCAATAATTCGACAACCGGATCACACAGCAAAGAGACAGTCCTCCAAAGAATTTTGTGAACGTTTTCTCGTGCACCTTCTATCCTTTTTAACAATGATCGGAAGGATCAACATTATCGAGAAAACCATTGTGCAATGATCTGAATTCTTCGAATCTGAAGGAATCGTGGCGATCGGAGCATTTTGAAGGAATTCACAGCAATACAAAGCAGCGCACGACTATTTCTCATATCTCTGCAAGGTAAAAAAAAAATTCTTGTTCCCACTTAGTAAGTTCCTGCATGTGCCATTGTTTTGAATCAGTTTGCACTTCTAGCAAAGTGATGCGCTTAAACAATATAATTCTGTGATTGCATAGCGGATAGCACAGAAATCAGACGCTTTATAACAATAAAGGCCAAGAACAGACATGGACATTGAAAACTATGAAAAGGATGACATGTCGTGCACACGAGTTGTCATGACAACGGTTCCTAAACGATGGCAGTTTCCAGTGGCTTGCAATAAGCAATTGCCCGCAGCTTTTCAGCATACATAGCAAATATTCACGGTTATCATCATTTCTCTTTATATATAAGCATTTTGATGAGGTAACTTGCAATAAGCTTACGGCAAGAATCTACAAATGTTGCTTGTTTCAGTAAATTGATTAAAGGCGCGTTCACACTAGCACGATAACGATAAAATCGTGACGATATTTCATTTTCTCAGATCAACAATTTATCGCTGGGCTCGGCCGTTCACATTGCAACGATTTATCGCGACGATAAAATCGTTCAACTACACAATTTTATCAGTTGTGCTTGTTACAAAGGAATCATTCTATAGTCATTTTCAATGGATGAAGAACGTCTCATGGTTTTGATGCTACGAAGAAGAAGACGAAAAAAGAGTCGCAGCTATTGGTCTAATCCATTATGTACAAAAAGAGATGAGCTTTGGGGAGATGAGCCGATATGAGATGAAGGGCACTTTGACGTAACATCTGCTTTTGCTTCGATAGACGATATTCGCGCCTGACGAAAATTGTGATGGTAGTGATCAGGGATGCGGAGTCGGAGTCCTATCAAATGATAGGACTCCGGACTCCGGCTTATAACCAGGCGAGAAACATAATACAAACAAATTATTTGTCCTCGTGATTATCTGTCAGTGTCTTGATGTCAACTTTCTCCGTCAAACAAAAGTACAGAGACAATGCTGCATGCAAAGCTTGTAACAGTTGATGGAATGAACCGTGATAGCAAAAAAAGGATTATCTTTTCACTCGGAGATTTTGTAGAGAAGACAATCCTTCCTAGCCTCGATCACACCTATGCACCGAAGGTCACATCAGAGAAAACAAAATGAAATACTAGTTTGTTTGAGTTAGTTTGCTCACGTTAATCGTGTGTGATGGGTTCTCTAAAGCGCATATTAAAATCGAAAGTGTATTCATATTTTTCGAGAAGGATGGGGATTTTCCTGCCTGGTAGAGACTGGAGAAAAACCGTGTGAAGCACACATCAACAAGATGGGAGGAGCCGAGTCGCATGCATCCAACTTAAAACGACATTTGATAAACTTTCATCGAAAATGATTGATAATTGATGCAGCAATGATACTAAAGATAGGTTCAGGTAAGCCTATATTGATCTATGATGTAGGTTACCAGTTTTTCAAAAAAACTAGGCTATATATACTTGCCACCCGGAGTCGGAGTCGGAGTCCTATCAACCCCCGGAGTCGGAGTCGGAGTCCTATCAAAATGATAGGACTCAGCATCCCTGGTAGTGAGCCCGACGATAAATTTTATCGTTGAACGATTTATCGTTGAGAAAATCGGGCTAATGTGAACAGCACCTATGTTACACATGTAGAGCGATTTTATTTCAATTTATCGTTATAGTTATCGTTATCGTGCTAGTGTGAATGCGTCTTAAGATTCTGATTTATATCAGTGCCGCAATATCAGCATCAACAGGACATTTCCATTCTAGTCCCACAAGTTAAGAAAGAGATAAAAGACGGATTCCTATGGTACGTAAAACCCAGGATACGATCGCCAAGAGCCGAAAGATAGATTCATCTCTCTCATTTGCTTCCTTTATGATCTAGGGATGAGCATCTTAATTGCAATGCGTCTCTTAATTCGCCTCTGTCCGAGTATGAAGGTCATGAACAATGTAATTTGGTGACTAACCTGATAGTGAAAATGTGCTGTACTTCTTTAAAAACTATGTAATGCTGAAGAGGACAAAATGTTCACAAAGAACTTTCCACATCTAAATCGTTAACTAAAACAAGTAGAGACAGCTATTGAGACAGTCCTTATAACAGAAAGATAGAAATTATTCATTCACATTCACATCCACATTAATGCGACAGAATACTGAAGGTCGCAGAAGTTACTCGAATTTGTTCCTGGGCTGACTGGAAGTGTTTGAATTTTAATTATTTATTTTCCAAGCATGCATTTTTCTCAAATGAAGCCTAGAGCCGCATACGAATTATGTAAAACATCAAAATTCTAAAATACATTGTCTATGAAATCAAATAAATGATTGAAGAGTTGACACCAAATTAGCTGAAACTTGAATCAGACATCTGTCGAGCAGAAAATAGACCAAATTTGTAAAGAAGATTATGTTTCTGAAGAATTTTCTCCACTTTCAAACGCCGCTCAATATCCTGATAGCATCTAAAGACAGTGAGTAAAGACAGCAGTCTTTGATAACTCCGATCAATCATAACTAGAGTTGATCTTCAACGTTTACTCCGTGATGTTTGTGGTTGTGAGCAGACTTTTTATGCCTGCGAGCATGATGTTTTTCTTTGACTAAGTTAGAAGAGCTACAGAGACTTAAAAGACGACTGCTTTATGACATTGGTGCGTCTCATTGCAATGAGACATCATTTCATTGAAAAAATATATGCATATAACATTTTTAATTCAGTCAATTTCAAAAAATATGTTTATTAGATCGACTGAGAATCAAGCTTTACAGAAGAGACAATCATCGGCTGCACTGCGCAAACATAAGCTGAGGAAATGAACAGAATAAGCAATAATCTAATGCTTTCAGAATTTTATACTAAACTTCCTGCCAACCCATCAAGTTTCGTAATGATTTATACTTTTAGATGACTTGTGCTGAAATCCTTATCGGACAAATATCTGGAGATTTCTATCACTTGGATGAATATATTTCGTTCTCATCAATATTAGCATCAACAATCCCAATAATGCCATCGTCTGCTCACTAAAAAGTCAAATTCTTACTAATAATCTAAAGTGGGAAATCAAAGTAATGTTGTTGTTATTTTTGAAGTCAGTTTATTTCTACGACTAAGCGTCGTTATCATCATGTCACTTATTACAAAAAGTAACAATTCAACGACATGAGCTCAAAATTTGAAAAGTTGAAGATGCAAAAATGGATATCTGTAGCACTGGGCTGTGGCTTTAGGAAATCATAGCTATGCGATTACACGGCAATAGCATGTGAATGTTTCTAAAACTAAAAAAAAGGTATATGATCGGCTTTACCGCCGATCACGGTCATGAGACAGATTGAACCGGGTTACATGGCACCGATTGCAAAAAATATTGGTCTGACAAAATAATTAACTACAGAATTATAACCATTATCATGAGACTTACGAGTATAAAAGGTATAAAACATTTATGAAATCTTTAGATCACGACATACTCAGAAGAGTATAAAAGGTGAGGTAAATGAAGGGTTCTAGTCGGTCAAGAAGCATCTATATTCCTCACATTCTTGCTTATTGCTGATGGCAGGATTATGGCGCTGAATCATTGTTGAATCAAGTCGCAGGCTAGCTTCGTCTGTTGCACTGGCAATTATTGCAATGTTGAAGTCTCGCTTACATGTGATTTTGTGATTGAATACAGAAGAACTTTTATTTTCAATATGTTTTTATTTCTAATATGCAAGGTTCTCGTAGTGCTGCCGATGTAGATATGCTGACATGATTCACACTTTAATTGGTATACAATGTTCTTTAGGAGGCACTCTTCTTTGTCCGTAAGCGGGCATCTGGTGAGAGTGCATTTTGGTATTTTCTTTTTCGTAGTCAGGAAGTTTCGCATTGAGAATGATTTGTGGGCTAATCGTACATTTATTCCTTCTTAGGCAAATAGTCCTCGGGTCCTGTTTGAGATGTCATCCGAAATGTAGTTCATTTTAAGGTACAAAAATTGACTATTATCTTGCATTTGTGATTTTTTTCGTAGTTCTTTCTTGTTTTCTGGATAATTTGATAAGGATATCCATTCATACGAAGTATTCTGTCAAAATTCAGGTCGTTTTGATGGAATATTTCATCGCTTGTGCATCTTTCTTTGATTCGAGATCTTTCATTTTTTATAAAATTCATTTTTGATGCAAGAGGTAAATTAGAATCAGAACACAATTATTTGACTCATTCTTTTGAATTATCATCGAACTTGAATACCCTAAGTTCAGACATAGTCACAGATATGACCAACAGTCTAAGCGATAAAGAACTATCACTTTTAAGTAAAGGTCCCAAGTTCGCATTATCCACAGCTATCAACGATAGTACTAAGTTAGACTTTCATACCAGCTTCTGTCGATTGGCACATCAAATCCGATGGCGAAACGTATTAGCTAATTCAAGTTCTGAACAGTTAAATTCTAGGCTCTAGTCGATCAAGAAGCACCTATATTCATCACAGTCTTGCTTATCATTGATGGCAGGATCATGGCGCTGAATGATGTTGCCTCTTTAGATCATAGGCTAGGCTAGCATCGTCTGTCGCACAAAAATATCTTTTTTTTGCATCTTCACCTTTTCCAATTTTGAGCTCATGGTGTCAAATTGTTTCTTATTGTAATAAGTGGCCTGATGACAGCGACGCCTAGTCGTAGAAATATATTGGCTCATAAAGTAAATTGACTTCAAAAATAGCAACAATGTTATTTCAATTTCCCACTGTAGAATTCGAATGAAGGCCTTTTTGCTATGTTCAATTCATACAATCACCTCATTCGGTCTACTAACTAGCACTTATTGACATTTCCAACGATTTTATTACCTTGGTGATGAAAAGAATATCTAGCATTGCTGTTTATCAAAATGATTTTGATATTTTGAATGCGTGCCGTTAACGTCTATACACCAACTTCACACAAAACGTTGGGAAATTGAGTTTTTCAACAAAATGAAGAAAACAGCTGACTAATAGCTGATTTTTGTGAGAATGTGTTCAAGGTCAAACAAACCGAATTGGGCCAATAATAAGACTGTCAAGCGTAGTAATGGTCAAAAAAAGATCATCTCTCCTCCGATGTAAAACATCAGGATTCATTGAAGAGGAATTAATGCAATGTTGACATAATAGTGATCGTTTGGCACCAAGCCCTCCGGGTCTATGACGTAACGTCAATTTGATTGTCCTGTGAAGTGATAATCCTTAAGTGGTTCTTTCGTCTCTGATCAGGGTAACAGAAAGAGCGATTAAAACCAAATTACAAATGGAGGAGGCCCAATTAGCTGAAAGAGCAGATTAACAAGGAACACGAACAATCTTTGAACTTTGCATAATTTTGGATTAAGGGCCAGTGAGAGGACAAGTGCGTCACATCCATCTCCAAATTTGACGTAATGACACCATCCACTGCGTGCTTATTTTGTTCTTTATGTTGACAATGTTAATCGGAAGAAATGCGAAAATGATCATGAAATTATTGTTGATATTAATTGATTGGTAAATCTAATTGATCGTGTGCACTATTCAGAAAGACAAGAACAAAAATTCAAGTTCCAAGTCTAAAGATGAAACTCCTGGATTTATGGACCCAATTCCATACATCTGAAAGAAACTTAGAACATCAGCTAGCTCATAGACTAAGTTCTATTGATATCTATGATAATGCTAGATTTGTGCCTTTGCCCTCCTCCGACTATCAAAATTTCTTCTGATTTCTCCGTCCGAAGTCATGATTCATGAGTCGAAAAATTAAAAGTTCCCATCCCTTTCTAGGCTTTTGTTGCGTAAGCAATTGCTCTATGTGAGCCCTGGATTTGATGATTTAATAGAAAAACGTCGACAGAGTGTTAATAGGTCGGTCAGCTTCAAGCGCAAGTTGCCACAAACTCGGATATCAAGATTGCTGAGCTATTTTATAAAGAAATGAGCAACTGCACTGAAGCCGCATTCTATCTAATTCGATGTTGGGAAGCGGGGGAAGTGCTTCCTTGTGAATACTTCTCCTTCATTTGTCTACCACACCACATCAGTCGATTCGATATTTCAGACTCACCTGAGATCTCTAACTTCTCAAGGGCTCTGTGTCAGAGATCAAAAGATAAATGTTTTCACTCTCGTCAACGCCGATATCTGCGGTCTTGGCGACTCATCGAAAGGAGCAATTTCTGAAGTGCTCTCTCTGAGACAGCATGATGAGTATTTATGCTGCAAGAATATATCAATAAGCCTGTCCTTGCCACTCCCCCTCCGTTTCACTCCTTTCAACGGCATGAACCCCAACCAACAATTACTACCGAATGAGGGGGGAGCACATGAACCGCTGTTGAGAGACAGAGCTCTACATTATTCCTCTTAATATGGACTAAGAGATAAGGACTATCTCGAAAGAACTATCAAAAGTTATTTTGATTCTCAGAGTGGTGACTCGGTCCGACCTTTAATTTTTGAAAACACAAATTGGACGGGAACGCCGATGTTTAAAATAATTTTAATTAATTCGTTCGCTTACAATCATGCTCATGATGATTGCTTATCGACATTGATGGTTAGGAAATGAGATCCCATTACACAGAATTCTCCATAGCTCTGATAGCCTCCTAATTTCTTTTAAGCGACCTTCTTGAGGAAAAATGTTGAAATATCGCCTGTACAATAATGGATGTAACAACTTGTTATTGACATCAGATAATCTATTCATTAATCAAATTTTTAATTCACTACAATGTAATTTGTTGTCTAAACTTATTTTACAAAAATTGCAAACAACGACGCGGAATTTCAAAGTATGGTACAAATTACAGATTTCCTGCACTCTGTGATAATAAAGTACCAGAACGGACATGGACGTTGAAATCAATGGAATATCGAGGACATGTGTTGTCATGACAACGGTGACTAAATAATGGTATAGCTTTTAGCGGTTGACAATTGGAAGATGCCGGCAGCTTATCAGTGCACTTCGCAAATCTTCACGGTTATTATCATTTCTCTTCTACATAAAAAAGCATTTTGATAAAACAACTTACAATAAATCGCCTTTCGGCCTACAATTGTTGCATGCTTCAGTAATTCGATTCTCCTTCAGATCTAGCAACATGGAACCATATCGGCACTTCAATGAGCCGATCAAATGACCATCGACAAACAGCTGCTTAAACAAAACGAATGGTCGGATTTATATGGTTCAAAATGAGGGGGGAAATCGACATGTGAGACATGTAGACAATTAACCGCCATCTGATTCAGATACTACAATGATTCAATCGTCTTCAAAATTTCATAGCAATACAAATGGCGCATGCTCGCTCCAATGGTGGCATCAGTCTTCACCAATTCGTTCATCTTGTTGCTATAAATAGCAATTCAAAAATTGAAATAAACTTTATGAATAAATATGTATTAGCATGTAATTATAACAAATTGTTGTTTTTGAGTACCAATTGGTAATTGATGGTAGATGACTTCGCTAGACGATATAATTTGATCAGATATCGTACAAAAACATGTTAAGACAGTGTTGGGAGCACATTTTTAGTTGTATTTGGATTGTTAAGCTCCGCTGAATGCAACTGAAATAGAGATATTTGAAAACATGTAAATTACGTATTCTCTACTACTACTATGAGAATATTGAGAATATGGGAATACTACTATGAGAGCATTACCTATAAAGCTATTAAGAGTAGTGTTATAAGTATATTGCTATTATTGATAAACGTGTTGCATAGACGCATTCGTAGATAAATGAGCATCTTAATTATAACTTAACCATCGCCCTACTGGGTTTTTTCCGAACGCGCCCCACTGGAGGCGCTGCCGATCTCCCAAACTATTACACCAATTTTGACAAACCACACATCAATGGAATGGAGATTCGGAGAGCCAGCATCAGTTTTATTTTCTAGGTCATCCTTGGGCTGAGGTGAAGGTCAAATGTCAAAAAATACCAATTTTCAATAAATTTCCATTAGATCAATATTTGAAATGGAAAATGATAACAAAAATTAAGAAATCATGCACCAATCGAAAGATCTGGTCAAGGTGGTTAATAAAGCGATGATTATAGAAAATGACTACAGAATTCAGCGCTTTCGTAAACCTTAAAAAAGTAATGTTTACATTACACATGCAGACTTGTGATGTGCAACACATCATGCGTCCACAATAGTCTGCAAGTGATTTGAATTGATAAAGATGACTAATTTTGCTAGAAATGGACAAATATTCTCGATACTCAAAAATACTTCCTTTAAAATTTCATGTTCTCATGGGCCAAATCTGATAAAATGTGGTTTGCTTGTCGGAAAAACGCACAATGTAAAAGTCGCGAAAAATTAGAATCGTGGCAATTGCAGTTTTGGAGCAATATCCATGGCTCCAATGGTCTCCAAATGGGCTCCCCCATGACTCTTAAGGTATCAAAATAATGGAAATCATGAAATGTGATTGCATTATGTTTAAATAAATACATTCATGGAATCGTTTCATGTCATGAATAATTGAATGACTTTGATCAGAAGCTTTTGAAGAAGACATCGAGAGGCAATTGAATTTCGCTTATTTGAGCACTTCCTGAAAGGAAAATATCATAGATTCTCGTCACGACAAGAAAAATATCGCATCATCATTTCTTTGCTCGCATCATCCATGACAAGCAATGCTCTAAGTTGACTTTGATCATGCTTGAATGTAAAAAACAAAAGATTTGAAAACCCAGAATCTGTTAAGCTTTAGTTTGAATGCGTATAGCACATTACAGCGATGCAGCAGATATTCCTATTTGATCATTTGTCTTGTCATCCAAATGGTAAAATGTGACATCGCCGCTGTTTATTTCGATTGATGAATGCAAAATCTACAATTTCAAACCTTCATACGAGTGTCCTAATATTGCTGGAAATAGATTTTTGAAGAAAATGTGGAAAAATCAAAACTGCTTCACTGAAAATACCAATTCACTTAATTTTTCAAATTCTATAATTTGATGAAGTAAAAGGGTACAATCTATGAATTCAAACCTCATCCATTCCGGGCTGTGACGAGCACGATACACGTATACTGGAGGGACGATTTGGCTAATTCAATCTTTTCGTACTTCAAGTAGCAAATCAAAATTTAAAATTACTAATTTTGTCCGACTTTTGAAAAATTCGAAATTTCACCAAATTTTGGTCATAAGTCTCCGTAATGATCGCTGTTTAAACGTTGCCAGGCTGGTTGAGCATGTAGTGAAGTTGCTCTTTGAGTATAGATTGATTTGTACAATGAATACAAGACAAAACTGTGCAATGAAATGTGAAGGATTTTCCTTCAAGAGCAGCTATTTGAATTTGTCATTCTTCAGCTCCTTCAATATGATAAAAGGACACCTTTGAGATACCCAAATAACTCAAATACATGGAAAATATTGTAAAGTGGCTGCTTAGTTGGACTTTTACTAAACATTGCATTAAGTAGTATTTGCATAATATTTGAATTTCCAATGGCTTATTAGATGTCAAATTGTTAGATCAGGCTTGAGTAGACATCTATTCATATTCTTTCATAGTATCATTACTAACATTCATCTATCATAATTATCTATTTCCACGCGTTCATCATTGTTCTATGACTCTGTGATTGAAATTCAAATATCTTATCGTTTGATCAAAACTTACTATAAATTAATAAATCATTGAATGTGACTCTTATCGGTTGTTTTATGTTCAACTGTAACTTACAAAGTAACTGACATTGAACCAGACATAACACAAACATACTCTCAATAATGTCTTAAGAAGTTTCCATGCGATATTGGATCAAAAAGCGTCGTTTATCACAGTCGTTTACCATCAATTTCTAAGAGATAGGCAATCACTATTTTACGTTTTCCGGTGCCGGTTTAATTCTGAGTCATTTTTGCTGTCAAGACCTTGTGCACGTTTATCTGAAGTGGACAACGACATGTCCTCGTCATCGATGAACTAAAATAGTGATGTCAGCGCTCCGTTGTATGCTTGTGAGCAGCATTGAAAGTATGAGACAATAGCTCGAATACAACGCGCGATATTATTCCGGCCCAGCCCTGGATAAGATGAGGAACAAACTGAGTCTCTGAGCTCTTCAATTTCATCCTGTGGAGGATTTTATCGTTTTATTGCCATTGTTTCAGCTGTTAGACAGTAAATTTGACTAAACAATTTGACTAGCATGCAGTTGGAGAAGATGAAAATATCTCTCGGAAATTTGTTGTGTCGATGCACGTTTAACGGTTAAACGACCCCCTCTGTAAATACTAGATACATTATCAAGATGGGTCTGGCCAGACCCAATTCTTGTTATCTTTTCCCATGAGATCTGCAGCGTATCTTCCATGAATTATTGAATCAAATTATCAAAAGCAACATCGGAAATTTCATATTGCGTTTTTTTTGGATAAAGCATCAATAAATTGTGGCAGTTATTAATGCTTTTTGGCCACAATGCTGATGCAATCATTGCAGCAACAAATTATTTTTGCGTATTCCAAGTAACTGTTTTCCTACGAACATTAAATTTATGCTTTGTCTGCCTGTCTTCTACCGAAGCTCTTGCAAGCTTCATTACAACCGTCTTTCTGTTTGAGTAACATCAGTTGAAAGATGCTGATAAGTCATTTCCAACAAGAATTATTGAACTTTGTGTGGGTCTCGTTGGTCTAGTCATCAATGGACATTGCCGAACTATAAGGCGAGGAGTAAGCTTATACCCCAGATCAACTTTGAAAATGTCTTTGTTTTGCTTCATTCACTGATTTCCAAGCATTGTGAAACCATCATCTATAAATATGGACATAAGTAAACTGTATGGCCCACGTTAAACGGTTTCATTGACTGCGGTTAATTCGTGCCAGCTTTTCCAGGTCCAATTTCTGTTTAGGAGGAGACGAGGTCTGAATTCCCACATTCTTATGATGTCATTGTGCATCGCACTCACGAGATACAACCGCTGCAATTCTCGCACCCCAGCTTGTTCATTACAAATCTATCCAACATCAAATCAAGTCTTGAGGCGACAAAACATCACGCATCATTCACATCATTCGCATCTGAATGAAAAAAAGTCAACCTGGTTCCGGCCAGACCCGACTTATCATTTTTGAATAGTATCAAGATTTGAAAGCCAATATCTTTATAAGTTAAGATCCAAATAATACAACTTTGCATGTAGCCTACAATATCGGAGTTAAGTACTCGTAGAAAATAGTCATGCAATTCGAACACTGCTGATTAGTAGTTTAAGAGAAATCTCAATATTTGTATGGGTCTGGCAAGACACAGGTGCAGTATCATTTAACCGTTAGAGACACTATAGCTGCTCTATTGTTCTGCAAATGATCTGCAACACGTTCATGAGCTGTGAAAAAGCACCTGCGACATAAAGTGCATTGTGCATATACCTACATATTCCATTGTAAGTGACCTTTTTTGGCGTTATAAGCAACAAGGTCAGTTATATGGCAAGATAGCATCGAACATGATTGGATCGTTTTGGTTTACTCAGTCGAGACACAAAATTGTTGGCAGGTTTACTCACAATTCGGATTCACAATTCGTCCCAAAGATTTTGCAGACAGTTGTATTCTGTAGTTGAATTTATCACTTACGAACGGGACTTTAAGAAGCACTTATCAATTTGGTGTTGAGTCGCTCTTCGACTTGTCCGATAGGTCAAACTTTTAGTTTAATCAATGTTTGTTTGTCTGCCTCAGCACGTCGTATAAGCTATTACATTCTCTTTTATTTTCTAAGAACTATGTTTTTAGGCCATTGCAGCATCTCCATTTCAATTCATGTTTTTATACAGCGGTGCATGAGACTTAGTTGCTACATGTCTCCTAACTTGAACATTATTTAAGTTAAGACTGCCGAGATGTAATTAGCAGTGTATACTGTATGTCCATTTCCCTCAGTAAAACTACTGTTTGGAGGAACTGTAACACCACATTCATATTTGCTCACATTTATAATCTCGCTTTTGAAAATGTCGTAGTTCTCCTAGACGAAGCAATGCGTCGAATTGAAATGTCATTGCATCATTTTGTATTTAAAATGGGCGTAGTTCTGCAGGTGAAACGAATTAAATGTCTTTCAAAAGACTTGAATGAGTTTGATTCTTAACAAAAGGCCTTCAAATAAAAAATCATATTTATGACTGATTTCTGAAACTAAACTTGTTATATGCATCACTTCTGACAATTAGATATAGAAATAGAAGTCTATTCATACTATGTTTTCTTTTTCGTTAATTCATTGCCCGTCTTGTTTGCACTGTATTTCTAAAGCATTAAATTTTGTTCCTGATATCTTGCAAGAAAACTTTGACATTCTTGTGATGTATAGATAATGAAAGTAATATTTGTCTCTCAAATTATCAAAGATAACTCAACAATAAAGGATATTGTCCTACTAGAATGAGAGATAGAGGATTTAGAAAGGAGCAATGTATTCATTATAAATATCCACAAAATGACATGGGCATTCAATTGCAGCAGTGCCAATAAGTTTACTAATCGCAAGCAAAAATGTATAATTCACATTCCATTAATGTGCTATTCGTCATCCTTTCATCTGGTTGTTTATCCGTCATGTCAACATAACTCTACTTAGACTATGTAAAGAAAATCAATTAAGGTGGCAGTCACATTTGCCAACAAAGAATTTTATGGCAATGAAACCAATGCAATGGAAGTTGACCTTCAAGCAATACACAACATTGTTACAAGATCGCACAAATTTTCAAATACACTTATCAGCGACTGCATCATTGGGTTAGAATCCGCCACATGTGTCATTTAAAGCATTTTTCTTATATGTATAATTATATTTTTCATATAATAAAGCATGACTTGTCGTTCGTGCATGATTGCATGTAAGCCGTCATGGCAAAACGTCGCACCGAATACACTTGCATGATATCCGAAGACGTTCTTCTTTGAAATACGATCTCTGTTAAGCTTACTTGTTCAAAAACATGAAAAGCAATCTGTGGATGCAAAATGATGCCGATATGTAGAAGTCTCATCACAAATCAATGAGTTTTGCAATTAATGAAAGACCACTTTTTGCAGCTACAAAATGCATGCGTGTTCAAGCCACAAAAACAAAAACATGTTTGCACACCCTTGCCTTGAACAACACATTATAAGTTACCTACAAAGTGCAAATGGATACATATTTGTGCAAGCTAAGATTTGGTCACAAATCTGAATGTTTTTTCATCAATTACCAAAACAATTTTGCAAATACTATGCCATAAATCCACATGTAATCATTTTTATAACAATTTTTCCATAATCGCAAAGAATTTCAAATCTGTGGTTCAAAATCACGCTTATAGATGTTCACGAATGGCTTACATGACTTCAATTATTTTTATGGAAGCCGTGAATTAACTTATGGGCAATCATTCCATGCCATTGATGCACTTTCATAGCAAATTAGTTGCCAACATGATCATATCTCCTTCATTCTGACCGATTTAAGATTAGCAACTATTTTACAAAATTGCAATTAACAAATCTGCATGTAGAATGGATTTTTTTGATGTTGGAATCACCCTCGTGTACTTACTTCTCCGGTTTTTGCAGATGACATTTTTGAAGAAATAAGGTAAAATGGAAGTTTCTGCTGTCTATACCTCCACTAAATGATATTCTAATAATGTAAATAAAAATCTTTTTTCCAGAGAACATCACTGGGTGCTGCAAATAAAAACATTCTATCCTTCAAAGTCTCAAGGTTTAGGCAAGGAGCAGTCGGTCGAAAAAAATCGTTTCGTTCAAGACCCCTCCCAGAAGAGGTTTGATGCATCTAGGCACAACTACAGGTCTTCTAGAACATCCCCAGGTAGATCGCAAACTTACATTGTGGTGACAGTAAAAATCTACATGAGTTTTGAAAAATAGTGCTTAAATACTACTTGCAATATGTGAGTAATGTGAAGAATAAAGTGCTTTTGAAAATTCACATTTTCAGCCATTTACTCTGAGAAATGGTGCTAACAATTTATATCTATGGAATCCTCTCAGTATAATCTTTCCGAATATGGTAGAAAAATATACATACAAAGTTCAGATATGTCAATAAATCCCCTCTAGATAAAACACAAAAATCCTGTCTTTTTGAAATCTTTTTTCTCTTGAAATTCGGCTTGTCTTTTATTTCTTAGATTTTTGAGCCGCATGTCCTGCAATTACAATGCATACATTTTTAATGCAGATCTTAAGGAACAATTTAAGTGCTCATTAAAGGAATTCGGCTCATTGGTTCACATTTTAGAGCTAGTGAAAGACAACGTGCTACGGAAGCGAAAATAAGAATTCAGTCGGAAACATTCTATTGAGAAAGTTACTAGCCCAAAATACTCATTTTTCAGATATCTGATTGGATGCAGCATGAAGATTTGAATGAATGTTTTTCTTATTGCTACGGATCCATTTACTCATCGATTGAATTGAGTTTCTTTAGAAATTCAAATTGCGTATTAAATATCGATGTTCAGTCACTATCTTCCTCCGATAACTCATCAATGGACCACTGATTTTGTCATTCGGCTGAACTCATACATCCACACGCTTCAGTACATGACAAAGTGTTCCTTCGGCATTCATTTGACGACATGCACTTTTTGTGCAGTAACACACTGTCAATTCAAGCAGACCGCCTGCACCAGGCTCATTTGTCATTTATAATGGAGATAGACTGCTCTCCGTAATAATCCATCTATGTTCGATCCGTGATGGCAAGTTAAGCATAGCCTGTATGGCTGATTTCCATACACGAGTTTGATAATTTACACATCTAAGGTTTTGGTACAGTCAATCAACGGTCGGTGGCAAGTTTTCATTTCTTTGACCTTACTTTTACTGGCAAAACAGCCAATACATAAGGTGATCAACATTTTTGAATGTATTGTTGCCGCAAGTATATGTCGAACAAATGAAGGATTCGCACTCATCTTTCGTGGCTTTATTAATCTTGATTTCATCTCCTAGTTTAATAAGACAGCGCCGATGTTCGTTATTGTTTGCTATCATGTTAAAAGCTTTCCTTTTTCGAAGACTAGAAAATGCACTGGTGGTATCGCAACCTGTCAATGCATGCAAACCTGACAACAATGAACATAAATCGGTTCCCAGATTTTCAACAACTCTATGTAAGGGCATGTATCTAGCTCTATCCTTTACACCAGTTCGCATCCATAACTGTGCAGTGCATTTTTTCGAAGTGATGGACACAGAGAACGGCAACATCTATGTCAGGAGAGTGAACTATTATTCTATAGTAATTTTTTGATGCATGTTTTGCGTGTAAAATCAACCTCGTATCTGCTTCTTCATGGTCTGATATTGAATCTCGAAAGTCCTCATTACATTTTTTTTGTTACTCTCACACATTTCATGGGATTTTTGAATCCGCCGCCAATGAATATTTCTTATTCATCCTTCAAATATTCTGCACCTATTTTACAAAGCATTCCTGCCAAGAAAGCATTTAAGTTGCCCTTATTTTGTGAGCTGGAGATGACCACTCCTTAGGTATTGGTGTGTTCCGGTTTTGTAAGACGATTTGCGTGTTGTCTGAGGGAGGTGCTACGTTTGTTTCTTTCTTGATTTTTGCTTGAGATTTTGTCATACCGATCGAAGATAATATCAAGGCGCCTGCATTCATTTCGGAATAATGCTCCAGTGATTTGATTGTAATATTTATAAGCTAGTTCCCCAAATGTCGAAAACCCATATGACTTTGCCATTTGTATGATTGCCATCAGGTCATAGATATAGGCTGTGCATTTGTTGCCCGCTGATTCCGGTAGACGGGGCTCACTTGTGATTTCATCTTAGGCTACCATCTGAATATGCGATGGATGTTGGCACCGCCGAAGTTCGTAGCCTAGCACATCCTTCAAATTTATATGTCTCGATCGAGCAGCAACCATGAGGCGCCCAAAAAAAGGTCTGCTCCAATTACGAATTCTGATTCGTCAGCTGACTTCATGATTTTTTTCTTCGTCCTTGAATCAAATAATTTGATCTTGTTTTTCGGAATCGAATCAAAAAAAGAATGCTTCATTTGTATTCAGTCGCTGCTCAACGAAATTTATCATTTGAATGGTACCATTATCGTATGAATTCAATAACTCATCAACAGAGTCGGAGTCCATTATGACACCGGTAGGAATGTTGACAAGGGGTTTAGTGGCATCCTCGTGGTCATTTAAGGAAAATGGATTGGCTATCAATTCAGATTCAAAGGCTGTTATCAATTTCTGTACATCTTCTTTGTCTCTCTCTCTCTCTACTGTTTTAGAAACTCTTTCGCGGTGAGATCCGATCCGTCCTGTGTCTTGGAGATAATACGTATCTTTCAATTTTGACGTTATCAAAGCTCAATTATGATTAGTGAGAAACCGTCGGTCTAGTGCTACCGTTCGCTGGCTAGCCTATGATGCCTCCAATTGCCTTACTGTCGCGGTTGATTGATTGTTGAAGTGCCATGTCCTCCAAACCTCTAAGAAGGGTTTAGTCGACCGATTGATGGCATGGTCACCTTCATAAATTCAGCATGCACGTCAGGATGAGATATACTTAGCTGATTCATATCTGGCAAGTAAACTGGAAGCCATCTTGAGTAATTAGGGCGATCCATGGAAAGGAAATGCGGTGTCATGGCTGCAATTGAAGACAAATGAAGAGGCCAATTTCCTGTTCTCTCTGCTTTGATGAAATCTAGGAGAAATTGAACCATTTTGAGATAATCACTCCAATAAGCGAACAGATTCGATTTTGTCCGTCCATAACGCTTGAATCTCTCGAGTTCTTCAAGAAGTACCGCAGCCGTTTCACAAATGATTTCATTGGCTTTTGGAGATCTTCTACGTTCTGAAATGCGAGTTGACTTTTTCTAGCTTGATCTATGATTGTTAATTTATCAAGGCTGAGGAGATCTTGACTTTCTCGCCAACTTATGAAAGTCCTCCACAATATGCGAAGTTTATGGGCCCTCACAGATCGATTGTAGGATTTATCTTTCATGATTGCTGCTGCTGTCGATTGACCGCAGGTACCGGACTCCACAAGAAGATATTCAATTCCGGAAAACTCTTATTGTTTCCCTAAGAGTGACAAGTAGTTCAGGTCAACATGGAATCCTCCTAAACGTGTAACAGCATCGTCAAATTCGCCATTTCTGCGCCATTGAATCTCTTTGGCTTTAACATAGATAGCGAGATATGTGATGACACTATCTTTTTGATCAAGACTTCGTATCATAGTTTGTACTTTCTTCATGACAGTAAAAAGCTGTGTTAAAATCTGTCGACACACAATCTATAATTGGACAATGACCAATTTCAGTTTGTTCAACAGGTACGGAAGAATGAACCACGGCGGGAAAAGCACTCCATCCCGGTATACCCTGTCTTTCCTTTTTATCATATTCACTTGAAATAGCTTCATTGGTATCATTCTAATCAGAGACCATGCTAGATCCATTTGATGAGCTGCCGATGAAATAGATGAGCTTCTCTTACGCCACTCTTCCCACATCCCACACATATAGCCGGTAGCTGATGGACTTTTCCCATATGCATTGAATTCCAAAAGACTTTTCCATTCCTCCGCAACTCCAAGTGATCGCACCCTTTTTGTATGGTCCGTGAATGAAAGGTCTTTCCGCCTTGGTCCAAATGATCTTTTTTGACATAATACCATATTGGTTGCATCCGCTGTTTTGCTTCCATCAAGGGCTTCCTTGTTGATATCCATGTTATCTACTGCCACTTGTACGAATGAAGCTGGTGAAATGTTTGGTAGGATCACCACTGCAAAGAGATCTGTTTGTGCAAGAGTTTCCTTCGCAACACTTGTATCCAATATGAGCAAGTCATCATAGCAATGTCCCATTCGATTAAGCATTGTAATAAGAAACTTTGAGCGAGTCATGTTATGAATCGCAAAACTGAGAGCTACATGTTTAAGCATCTTTGCCCGGGCATCGGTTGCACAAAGAATTGTATTGAATTACATTGAATTACAAATGAATTTGAATACAGACTTTCACAATCTATCCATTTTTATTCAGATGAATCAGATATGTGCTCCTGAGATTGAATAAAAAGCATGTTTCCGACTGAATTCTTATTTTCGCTTCCGTAGCACGTTGTCTTTCACTAGCTCCAAAATGTGAACCAATGAGCCGAATTCCTTTAATGAGCACTTAAATTGTTCCTTAAGATCTGCACTAAAAATGTATGCATTGTAATTGCAGGACATGCGGCTCAAAAATCTAAGAAATAAAAGACAAGCCGAATTTCAAGAGAAAAAAGATTTCAAAAAGACAGGATTTTTGTGTTTTATCTAGAGGGGATTCATTGACATATCTGAACTTTGTATGTATATTTTTCTACGATATTCGGAAAGATTATACTGAGAGGATTCCATAGATATAAATTGTTAGCACCATTTCTCAGAGTAAATGGCTGAAAATGTGAATTTTCAAAAGCACTTTATTCTTCACATTACTCACATATTGCAAGTAGTATTTAAGCACTATTTTTTAAAACTCATGTAGATTTTTACTGTCACCACAATGTAAGTTTGCGATCTACCTGGGGATGTTCTAGAAGACCTGTAGTTGTGCCTAGATGCATCAAACCTCTTCTGGGAGGGGTGTTGAACGAACCGCTTAACTAGAGCCCGTATGAGAAACTGCTCCTTGCCGTGTACTTCCGTGTACTCCCACAATACTCAACAGAGAATCTGACGCAATTTATAGAAGTACAAAATAAGCGCATATTGATCATGTCCTTGCATTTGAATGTCGTGAAATTCGTAAGGCGTGATAAAATAATGAAGTACAAGAAAAGAAAATATTGAATTTAGACGAAGACAAGCATGGAAACTATAGTAAGGAAATCTAAACAATCAGAAAGTTTTGTCCGTACATCCGATCAGTAGAGACTTACTATCATACTTGGTTTTTGCTGAAAGATGAATTCGTCAGTAGCTGTGGATATAAAGGAGAATATCCCAATCCATATCTACACGAGCATTGCGACAGCTCAATAAAAACTGTTCATTTGCAGCATTGTCCACAATCTTATCGAAAATAAGTTTTTTGCGTGTCTACCAATAGAACGAGCAGTTTCACCCTCGTAGAATTTCGACCATAAACTGCACAATATTGTGTAAGTCAAGCTTGACACGACATCTGTTTATTTATAGGTAACACGGCTTTGAGCACTGAACCCTTTCAGTCGGAGGATGAAAAAAGGTTCCTGATAAATTCATCCAACCGAAGAAAGAAGATGAAGAAGCTACTGACAAAAATCCAGCATTTCCCATGTGCTGCACTAATGCATCCTCAAGAGACTCCCCAAGAATTATTTGCATCATCTGCGTACATGCCACGATGTCGGATTGAACAATAAGCAACTTTATTATCTCCTTTCATTACTGCTCTCAAGAATATAAGTGTGACATCTCTCACTTTCCAATGATTTTTGGTGACTTCTAATTTGAGTTACTTAATTATTTGCCTTTATTTCTTTGTGCTCATCTTTCAACATTCTGAATTATGTGCAATATCAGAAATATGTTTGGCTATCTTCTACTATTTTAGAATATGTGCACCACCATTATACGACTTTAATTGATCCTACCAATTTCGATTGGTACTGCCATTCGTCCCTGTGCACTAAATTTCTCCCTTCTACGAGTATTTGTGCAATGTATGAGAACTACTGACAAAGAGGGAATATGACTGTGTACGCATGATTAAATCACACTAAATTGGTAGTTTTGTGTGAGCGAAATTGAATTGGCAGAGTTTTGTGTAACAGCGTAGGTGCGTTGGTTTCAGCATGTGATCTTGTCTTTATCCGCATGTTCATATGCCCTCCGACTTGTTTTCATGTCACGGAGCATGCTGTTTAATTCCGTGAATGAAACGGGAAACATAATGTATTATGGGAGCTGTCGGACGTCAAAAGAATCGCAATACCTTCCTATCTTGTTGAAGCTGCGGATTCTTTGTTTACAAGGACAATCAGCGCATCATTCATAGTGACTGTCAGGAATGAATACAGAAATTAACGTTTCCGCAAATCTTAAAAAAAGTAATCGCATCATGCGTCCACAAAGATGATGCAAGAAATTCACAGAAAGCACATTGTATGTTACATATACCTCATTAATTGACAGCATAAAAATCCAATGTATCAAAATATGATAATTGACATTATGGTAACTGTTTCAATCATTTTCAACATCTCTAAAGAAAATTTTAAAAATCTCCTTTCCTGCAAGTCACTTTGTTGCTGAAGCAGACTGTTGCATCTGCTGTAAGATTGCTGAGACTTTTGACTTTTAGTCTTACCGTATTTGAGGCTTTTGTTTAAAATTGGACCTGAATAGGACTTATAAACAAATTAAGCAATCCCCTTTTTCATTAGGACGAGTTAAAATCATCTCACTGTCATTCTTCTGTGCTGAGCTTTCAGCAAAATTGGAGAGTGTATTACAAAGTCTTATATTTGATTTGATATTGGCTTGAACCCAGATCTCACAAAAGCTGAGTGAACACTCTACCTACAAGGCCTCTACTCCGGAAAATCTCAGCTCCCAAATCAAACAATGTGCAATAGTCACTCATAATGCATTTCTAATTTTATTGTGAATAACTAATAATACATGCACTAATGCCAGTAGTCGGGGCAGAAAACCATGATTCGGAAGAATTGATAATAACATAATTCGATGCAGCAATCTCGATGAAGGTTTGGACAGCTTCAGCAAAAGAAAGTTCAGCAAGCTGCAAAATTGGTCACTGTTAATCGAATCTGAGACGGACAAACAATTGTGACATATATTTGCATTCATTGTGATTTTCATGTTTGTTTTAAGTTCTTATATTTTAGAGCACAAATCAAAACTCTTGACATGAAATTCATTTAACATCACTTTTTCCGGTAAAACTCTTTTCACCAATGAAAGCTTTTATACTTTTATGAAGCCATGAGATTCCTTTCTAGCATAGATGTTTGTTGCATTTTATAATGAATGAAATTTACAAAACAACAAAAAAGTGCTCGCTATACAGAATGCACAATAGATTTATTGTAATATTTTTGTAATAATTTGTATTCTTACACTTAGGACTATGCTTGTACATATATACATACTTATTTGAAATATGATATCATTGACAAGGCTTAGATTACAGGCCTAATATTGATCGAATGATGAAAAAGTAAAACGATTTTATTTTAGTATTAACGTTTATCAATAATGTCGGGAGTGACGAATCTTCCTATGTACTCAGAAACCTGAAGCAATAATACTAGTAAAGTAGTTTTAGCCAGTTTTAGGCGAAAAATGGTGGCAAAAACTAGCTGTTTTTACCATGTGTTTACCGGTTTTCACCAGATGGGTTTTACCTGCCAACCTTGATTTGTGACCTCAATTAACAGAATGATGCAAATGCTTAATTTTCTATCAAACTTAGTCATGATTTCATATTTAATATTTAAATATCTTACTTGAAAATGGAAAATACGTTGTTTGCATAGATAGTGCACAACTGTTGCCTAATAAAATATTTACAATACAAATAGGATGTCGATGACATGAGTAGCGCAGAGATTCGCCTGAATTTCCGCAAACATTTTTAGTGCATTCTGAAGTTTCTAAAAATCTAAAGTTTGCATTCTAAATTAGTATGTAAACAATGAATGGGTTGATCCAAACATATTGTGCAGTAAGTTTCAAGAAGATTCGAACAGTTGACATATTCAGATTCGAGTGGCACTGTGACCCCTTGTCTCCTCGACAACAAAAGCGTCCAGCCTGTGTTGAAGTAAACATTCTGCATTGGCTATAGAAATCTGTAGAGAAGGTGCAGAGACTAACAGATCACTAACAATTGTTATAGATTTGTCAGTCCCTAGTCATATATGATTCGCATAGAGAAATCATTCCAATCCATTTAGTTTGTGTGACCCGAAGAAACCCTTCGGCATTATATTTCATGTAACAGGCGGAATCTCTGAAAACATAAATGTGATGATGTCAGATATTAGAAGGTCACTCTAACTTGGAAAGATTTTGATCAATGATAATGGTAAAATTCATAGAAACACTATTATCATAAAGGACTAGAATGAAAAGGGACCTTGAAAACATTGGAGTGTTATGGACATGCGCTGTCATGACTACGAGACATAAACGATGGCCACTTCCAGTGGTTGACAACAGGAAGATACTTACAGCTTATCAGTGCATTTTGCAAGTATTCACGGCTATTATCATTTCTCTTTACACCAGGGATGCGGAGTCGGCGTCCCGGAGTCCTATCATTTTTGCCGAAGTCGGACTCCCGCCTATAACTAGACCCGAAATATTTTGCAAACAAATTATCTATCCTCGTGCATAGCTGTCACTGTCAACTTTCTCCGTCAAACAAAAGTACAGAGACAATGCTGCATGCAAAGCTTGTAATAGTTGAGGGAATGAGCCGTGATAGTGAAAAGAGGATTATCTTTCCACTCGGTGATTTAGTAGAGAAGACAAGCCTTCCTAGCCTCGATCACACCTACGCACCGAAGGTCACATCAGAGACAAAAATGAAATACTAGTTTGTTTGAGAACATTGTCTCTTACCCTCACGTTAATCGTGTGTGATGTCTCCTCCAAAGCGCATATTAAAATCGAAAGTGTACTCATATTTTTTGGAGAAGAATGGGGATTTCCTGACTGGCAGAGACTGGAGAAAAACCGTGTGAAGCACACATCAACAAGATGGGAGGAGCCGAGTGGCATGTATCCGACTTAAAGTGACATTTGATAAACTTTCATCGAAAATGATTGATAATAATTGATACAGCAATGATCACTAATAGGTTCAGGCAAGCCTATAATGATCTATGATGTAGGTTACCAAAAAAGTTTTTTAAAAAAACTAGGCTAATAACTTTCCACCCGGAGTCCTATCAAAATGATAGGACTCCGCATCCCTACTACGTAGACCGCCTTCGAATCCTGGGAATACCAACCGTCCAACTTTGTCACCGTGCTTTCGACTTAACATCCGTGTTCATAATTTTTTGTTCACTTTCCCCCTGTGATCCAGCAAAGTTTTTCAACCCTGTGACTTCAAGGACTTGTGGAAATTCTTATTATCCGGTATTATCTATCTATTATTATTCCGGTATTATTATCTAGTGCAACACTAGTCATTAAACTCTGCATCCCTGCTTTACACATACATCTACATGTACATAAAAGCATTTTGATAAATTGACTTTAAATGGATCTCCTTGCGGCAAGAGTCTACAGCTGCTTGCTTCAGTAATTTGCTAAATTTAAAGATCTAGCAATCGAAGCATGACCGAGCAGCTGAAATTACTATCAATAAACAGCTGTTGTCTATTCTAGTCGCGCGAAAAGTTGGATTTCGATGGTCAAATGTGTGACACTGAGAGTGACAACTCAATTATCTGTCGAATGTGTTAAATTTTGGTTCCTATGCATTTGGTTTTCGATGGGGAAAAGAATAATAGATAGAGTTTCCAGGGGGAAATAAAATCACAGATGGAACTTTAATCAAATTATATTGTACTCCAGATAAGAAATACATACAGTCAGTTTCATAAAAAGTGGATCATCCTAAAATTTGACTAAATGAAACATATGTATGATACAGAAAGCACTTTTCATGTTATTTCATGTCCCTAATATACTTAAATGTCCTTATATAATCTGATAAGCTATGATGAAGTAACGGTTCTTAAGAAGCTAATATTTTGTGGCCCTACCCTTATTGTCAATGACATCAGTAGTAAGCAAAACTCCACTTCTGGACCGCGCAAGATGGCCGCCATCGCTGAGTCCCCCCCCCTCTGGCTCGGCAGACTGTCGTGGTCGGCCGCCGTGGTGCTTCGTGTCTGAGCCCCCCCCCTCTGGAACGACAGAGGTTGTGGTCTGTCGTGGTGTGCCGGCCAGGTGGGTCCACGTTCACAACATGTTCGCTGACGTCCCCCCCCCTGCAACGACAGAGTGTGAGACTCGGGTGAGTTGGTCCGACCGCCTGGTTGACGTGGGCGACCGTCTAGGTTGACGTGGGCGACCGCCAGGATTAGTCTTGAGGCTATAGTGTGTGATGTTTTTAGTGCAATCTGCTGAATGTTGGGTTGTAAAATGGGTTGTTTCGAGTGGAAGGAGTGGTCGGATGAGAAAACGGAGGTCAGATTCGGATTCAGCGTGAAATTCTGCATCGGTAGGGTGAGTTTCAAGGCAATCGGTGAGAAAAAATTTTCAACATTTTTCGAAAAACGACAGAGTTAGAATTTGGGACGTTTTGGTGTGTAGCGCCCAAACGAAGCATCGGATGAGAAAACGGAGGCCAGATTCGGAATCTACGTGAAATTTTGGGTTAGGAAGGATGTTTCCAGCGAAATCGGAGAGAAAAAATTTTCGGCTGACGTCCCCCCCCCTGGACGGCTTGCTTCCAGTGGACGGATTTTGTCGTGCGATAGCTCGTTTGAAAGCTAAGAGTGAGACAAATTCAGTGAAAGAATCGGCTTGTTCCTATCTGTCTTCGTTCACAAGTTAGAGCGGTTACAAGATTTTAGGTCGGAGCTCGCTCACCTGAAAAAATCCTAAGTGTCAGAGTGACTTTGTATGGGTAAAATTTTGAAAATTTTCCAAAGTGTGGAATTTCGACCTGGGACTGTCACCAAAACATTTTTCATCAAATTTCACTGACCCCCCCCCCCGACAGCAATCTTCTAACTTTGGTTCTAATGGACGGATTTTGTCTTACAGCTACTCGTTTGAAAGAGGAGAAAAAACTGCTCGACAACATTTTTTGTTGCGAGTCAATCGGACCAGTCGTTCACAAGTTAGAGCGGTTACAAGATTTTAGGTCGGAGCTCGCTCACCTGAAAAAATCCTAAGTGTCAGAGTGACTTTGTATGGGTAAAATTTTGAAAATTTTCCAAAGTGTGGAATTTCGACCTGGGACCGTCACCAAAACATTTTTCATCAAATTTCACTGACCTCCCCCCCCTCTGGACAGCAATCTTCTAACTTTGGTTCTAGTGGACGGATTTTGTCTTACAGCTACTCGTTTGAAAGAGGAGAAAAAACTGCTCGACAACATTTTTTGTTACGAGTCAATCGGACCAGCCGTTCACAAGTTAGAGCGGTTACAAGATTTTAGGTCGGAGCTCGCTCACCTGAAAAAATCCTAAGTGTCAGAGTGACTTTGTATGGGTAAAATTTTGAAAATTTTCCAAAGTGTGGAATTTCGACCTGGGACCGTCACCAAAACATTTTTCATCAAATTTCACTGACCTCCCCCCCCCTGGACAGCTAGCTTCTATCTTGGCTTCTAGTGGACGGATTTTGTCGTGCAATAGCTCGTTTGAAAGCTAAGAGTGAGACAAATTCAGTGAAAGAATCGGCTTGTTCCTATCTGTCTTCGTTCAAAAGTTAGAGCGGTTACAAGATTTTAGGTCGGAGCTCGCTCACCTGAAAAAATCCTAAGTGTCAGAGTGACTTTGTATGGGTAAAATTTTGAAAATTTTCCAAAGTGTGGAATTTCGACCTGGGACCGTCACCAAAACATTTTTCATCAAATTTCTCTGAACGAGGGGGGGGGGAGGTCAGTGAAATTTGATGAAAAATGTTTTGGTTAAGGTCCCAGGTTGAAATTCGGAAGTTTTAAATTTTTCAAAATTTTCACCACACTGGAGCTCTCACACTTAGGAATTTTTTCACTTGTGGCATGTTACATGGACATGTGCTGGCGGACCAACTTCCCGTGGTCATATGAGAATGGTTCAGGTGTCATATTGTAAAGAATGATGAGACAAATCGTTTGCAACAAACCGCATGTCGCTACGATGAATACTTTCGGAGATAGAGCCATTTTAAGTTTTCTTCCGAGCATATATAAACCCCCGACAACGTAAGTCTGATCACTTCATCGAAAGACGAGGTAAGCGACGGTCGTCGCTCTGAGCTCCCGATATCGGGTGCAAAGGACTCTATCTTTTGAAGTAGGCAAGCTATCTTGCTACTTCAAAGTTTGTATGATAGAGTTTGATAGTGTCTTTACTACTGATAAAATTTTTTAAAAGTAGTATGAGTAGTAAAATGCGGAATTTTTTAAAAATTCTTAATTTTCAGTTTTTTCAAAGTTTTAACATATAGACTAAGGTTTTCAAGTATCCTGAGTTCAAATCTGCTATCAGATTTGAAATTTAACTAAGTCTAAGGCAGCTTTGAGGGGTTAGATCCCAGCTACTGATCACTACCTTTGACTCGGCGTTCCTGTTACCACTTCGGGCAGTGACAATGATGTCTTCAGCTGTAAAGAGCGGGTATCGGGGAAGATCTCTCACTTCCCTAGTGATCGGTACAAGGCCTTCGGGCTGTCGACGGGATCGAGTGCCACTCACTACACTCTTTAGGAATATGACTGTACTACATGATTCCAAACTTATACAAATTTCATTATCTTACAGCTAACGATAAATCTAACATGGCTAATGACAGGAACCGCAAATACCATATTAAAATGTGCTCATGTGGGCGAGTTAATCGCAGTGCGGACGCCAAAGCTCATGTTAAGAAGGCGGGCACCGGCCACATGATTATCTTGAATAGGGTTGCGTGCGTGAAGTGTAGAGTGCTGAAGGGTGATGAGGATGAGGCGCGTTTTTACAGAGTGCATGCTGACTGTAGTGGTGGTTTAGTGACTGATTTGAGATTTACGCAGTTGATTGTGGAAGAGAGGGAGCGAATGTTGGCGATCGAGCGAGAGGGTAAGGTTGAGAATGTTGTTGAGAATGTTGTTGAGAATGTTGTTGAGAATGATGAGTTGGCGAGAGCGGTTGCGTCGTTGGAGGGTGAGATTGGGCGAAAGAGAGTGCTTGAGAGTGATGATGAGGATGATGTGGATTTAGATAGGGAGCGTGTGAGGAAGCGTGTGAGGAAGTTGAGCTCTTCGTCATCGGAGGTGTCAAACATCGTCATCACCGACCCCCCGAAGAGCTCATCTTCCCCAAAAGTGAAGAGTGGTGGGATTCGTGTGCAGTCGGCGAGGTGGTTGAAGGATGAAGAGAAGAGGCATGTTTCGCAGCAGATGGCGCATGATTTGTTGGTGAATAAGTATGAGAGTTTGAAGAAAGTGAAGGATGAAGTTGTGAAGGAGTTGGATGAGTTAAAAAAGAAGGAACTGAAGTCGAAGGAGGTGGCGGATGAAAACATTAGAATGAGGCGTTGTGTGACTGATTTGAAGAATAAGACGCGAGAGTTGGAAGAGAAGAATGATGAGTGTGTGAAGAGGGCGAGTGCTGCGGAGAGAAGAATGAGAGATGCAGAGGCGAAGTTTGAGGAGATGATGAAGGAGATGAGTGTGTTGAGAGCGAGGAATGTTGAGTTGGAGAGGACTGTGGCTCGGCGGGGTGATGAGAGGCAGGCGTGTGAGAAGTTGGAGCGCATGAGGGATGAGTGGGAACGTGTGAATGAGGATCGTTTGTTTGAATTTCACATCCCTATTCGGGATAATCATTTGGCCGGCGAAGTACTCGTAAACCAGAATTTAGACGAATCCATCCTATGCTACAATGGTCATCCCACGAAAAAATGCCTCCACGCCAGCTACGAATGCGCGGCCATCTCCACAAATTTTCGATTCGGAAACGCGCGAGACTGCCAAAGGATGACTAACTTGGTAAGTGAAAAAGTAAATAAGATAGTATATCCTATTCTAATACATATCATTTTCATTGCAGATCTTTGCCCGCCTTCACCACCCCATCACGTCACTCCCGAGAACGAACCATCGGCTCTCTTAAGGGCCACCTAGGGGCAAGACATGATAGAACCTCCACGCGGTTTGCCCTGGGCAGTCTTCGGACTGGCGAATACTATCATTAAGTTGAATCTGCTATCAGTCAACTTGAACGTTGCGTCGCGTTAGAGGGGTATATAAACCACTGCCTCTCATTTCATTTCATTTCATTTCAATCATGCAGACGCCGAACAGTCAAGTCAGCTCTCCTCGCGGACCGCAGTTAAGGCCGCGAAATTTATTTGAGGAGTTCGTCAGGCTAGAGGAGCAAGACAGAGTTTTTAATAATCTTGCTCGGATTGGCAATCCGATGACAGCAACTGCTGTCAATCCAACGGAATGGCGCTACATTCCAATTTTTAGTCATGTGCCAGTTAGTGTGGAAGTCGACAGTGCTACCAAAGAGAGAGTCTTTGACTCTCTCAGCAGAATTGGTAGGGTGTAAGATGACGCTACTCCCGAGAACGAACCATCGGCTCTCTTAAGGGCCACCATGGGGCAAGACATGATAGAACCTCCTCGCGGTTTGCCCTGGGCAGTCTTCGGACTGGCGAATACTATCATTAAGTTGAATCTGCTATCAGTCAACTTGAACATTATGCAGTCGATTGCTATCCCTGAAGCATTCTGATTCGCTGTTGAGCAATTCATTGTTGAAAACCCTATATAAGCTAGAAGATTGTAGCGCTTCTCATTCAATTTGAAGTCACGATGGAAGCGACATCTGCCGACAATATTCCCGTCTTCACTGATGAAGACAACGGCATTCCCGAGTTCGTCATCCTCGACGAGTGGGTTGAGGATGAGAAGAAGGGGAAGATCAAGAGGATCATTTGGACGGATGAGGTGTGGACTCCGAATACCACTCGCATCCGAAAGGTGCCAGATGCACCACCACGGCTTAGGCGGTATAGGGTATACGACAACCTAAGCGTCATACCCATTGACTATTCCAGTCAATAGTCAAATTCACGTCCCCGAGAACGAACCATCGGCTCTCTTAAGGGCCACCATGGGGCAAGACATGATAGAACCTCCTCGCGGTTTGCCCTGGGCAGTCTTCGGACTGGCGAATACTATCATTTAGTTGAATCTGCTATCAGTCAACTTGAACGTTGCAAATGAAGTTCGGTGTAATACTTCCTTTCGACGGGCGTTCCTGTAAAGGGCGGCGGTGAAACCCGTAGCTATGTATACCGCAAGGGACATTCGGCAATGGTCAATCTTGTTAAACCTCTCTGCGTCATGTTTGCAAGTGATTGCCTCTGTCTCAACGTAGTATGCATTCGCGCCAGGGCGACATTTAGCCAACTGTCGAAGGTTGCCTAAAACTTTCCATTGCATACGTTATGAGAACCATGAGTTCTACCTGTCTCTATCAATGAGACGAATTGATGAATGGAATGAAATGGGAGGACACTCACGCGCCACACGCAACATAACACACTTCTCTCTTCCGTAGTCTAACAAGCTCTTTACACATGGATCGCAGTCGATTGCTATCCCTGTATCAGAAGTGTAAGCTATCTTAATTTATTTGACACTATTTTATCTACCATCATCGTCCATATGAAATGTTTTAAGATTTACAAGTTAGACTAAGCGTGCTACTATTTCCAAATGAAAAAGTATACATGGTTAAATCATCCACTTAAGCCCATCCGTAGTCTAACAAGCTCTTTACACATGGATCGCAGTCGATTGCTATCCCTGTATCAGAAGTGTAAGCTATCTTAATTTATTTGACACTATTTTATCTACCATCATCGTCCATATGAAATGTTTTTAGATTTACAAGTTAGACTAAGCGTGCTACTATTTCCAAATGAAAAAGTATACATGGTTAAATCATCCACTTAAGCCATCCGTAGTCTAACAAGCTCTTTACACATGGATCGCAGTCGATTGCTATCCCTGTATCAGAAGTGTAAGCTATCTTAATTTATTTGACACTATTTCATCTACCATTATCACCCATATGAAATGTTATAAGATTTACAAGTTAAACTAAGCGTGCTACTATTTCCAAATGAAAAAGTATACATGGTTAAATTATTCACTAAAACCCCATTCAAGTAAGTCAGTATGAAAGCAAAGATAATACGAAATAAACATTTATTATGGCATGTATTTCAAAAGGTCTTCATCGTCAATATCGTCCCAGAGTCTGGCTTCACATAGATCACAAAAACAGTTGAGCTGCTTTAAACGTTCTTCTGCAGCGTCCCTCACTTTCTCAATGTACGCCCACTCCGCCACGGTTCGCGGTTGGGAGTTAGGGGTGTACCACTCCCATATTTGATGCAAGTGCGACTTGCTGGTCATCTCCATCACCCCTTCGGCATCATATTGTAAATATTTCCACCGTATGCCTGTTAGGTCGGGCAACTCCTCTTCATCCTCCTCCGATAATGATAACTTTCGTATATTGTCGAGATTGTATGTCTTCTCCACCTTCGCCTTTCTTGGTGCATTTGGTGTAACGAGCACCTTTGCTGATGTATATGGAGAGGAGAACTCCAATGCGGTATTTGGTGTTGTTGGAGGACTTGTCATGTTGTCTTTGAAATGCTGACTTTGAATAATGATAACTTTAACATTTTTCCTATTCTTAAGTATACACAAGCAGCCAATCAGAATGAACATCCAATGAATGAAGAGGATGAAAGTATATAAGCAAAGTGACATTCAGGTCATTTCATTTAATCTGTGAATCATACAAGTGACGAACGCACGATCTCTCTCTTTGACTATTATTTGAGGTGTACAAGTGAACTGCTATCTCGTGAATTCCAAATTTGAGTGAAGTCTCTATCTTGTAGAAGTATCAACCTTAAACTTGATTTCGTTGAAATGGTAAGTTGAAAATTTCCTCTCATCTCCCTCAAACGTGTGACTAATAGCATCTTCCTCAATTTCAGGCATCAACTTCATCACCAACGCCCTCTCTTCTCGAGGAAAGTTTAGAGTTATTGAGTCAAGGTAGGTTGTAACACTACACTGAGGCTTGAACAGAGATGAAAGAATGATTTCTCTTTCAGGTGATGTGAGTTCCAGCTCAGGACTCTCGCGGCAAGGCAACGAGTGGGAATGTGCCGACTGCGGACATATGTTTACAAGGAAGCACAGTCTCCTTCGACACATCAAACAACGTGTGTGTCAACGCAAAGCGGCGTCAATCTCCGGAGGTGAAGTTGATTCTGACGATGACATCTCCTTTCCTTGCGATTTGTGCCCTCTTTCTTTTGATAGTCACTTTCAGCGATCTTCGCACAGACTTCAACACACGCATGCAAATGATCACTACACCAACGGTACCTCTACCATCTCCCTCATTAATGTTTCACATAATAATTTAGTACGCGACTACTGCATGGAGTCCAATACTCAAATTGTAGATTTTCCTGAGTGGCTCCTTCAAAATTCTAACATTATCGAAGCGCTCTTCAATAATTTAGACAATTTTAGAATGAAGGCGCTCATCTACCTTAAACTAAAATATATTAAAATAGATTTTCAAACGGGTCAAGTGACGGAGAGAATACAGTTTCATGTTCCTTCCTCTTCCGCAACCGAAGTTGTAGACTGCGAGTCTTGGCTAAATTTTCACATTCAATGTTTAAAATCAAATGTAGATAAATTCAATCAACGCGACAGCGCTCTCATTTTTGATGGTGTGGACTCAGCCATATTCAAAATTTCCCTATTAGAAAGTCATGCAGCTCGAGGCACATTTAAACTTCCAAAAACGTTGTATAATAAGAAAGCTGTCATCAATGTTGATTGTAAATCACAGTGTTTCAAATATGCAGTCCTATCCATCCTTCACTATAATGATATCAACGCGCATCGAGATCGCACCTATAGCTATAGACAGTGGGAGGATGAACTAGACTTTGAAGGTTGTGATAGTAACAACATGAAAATCAAAGATGTAGAAACGTTCGAAAAACATAATAAGATTAAAATTGTCGTTCACGTGTGGGAGAAGGGGTTGAAGGGTGCCCGCTATAATTCACGTTCAACTTGTTATGAACGTGTAGTCAACCTCTTATTAGTAAAACAAGATGATAGCGAGGAATGGCACTACTGTGGTATTCCCAAAATCTCTCGCTTGTACACTCACTTGGGGCACTCTAAAAGAGGTGAACATTTTGTATGCGACCGCTGCATCCGCTCATTTTGGAGTAAAGATAAATTTGAAACTCACTATGAATGGTGCAAGCGAGGTAAATTACAAATGGAACGCATGCCCAAAGATAAAATATTTTCACATAGGGATAATGGTGACGAATTAAGTCCCCTGCGTGTCATTTACGCAGACATAGAATGCTACATTGATGATATCATCCACAAGCCAGCAGCCATATCCTGCTATGAAGTATGGCATGACCACTTTAGGAATAGACAAAACAAAATGCATACTTGGCAAGGTGAAGATTGCATTTCAAAATTTCTAGAATTTCTCGATAAAGCTGCAAAATTTCAACAATCATATGATTCCCAATTGCAGCGTAAGTCACTACATATGTCAGATGAAGACAAACAAAAATTTGAAAGTTGCACATCCTGTCCTAAATGTCATAAAACGTTTGATGACGATAAAATTAAGAAAGTGCGTGATCATGATCACATCACTGGTAAATTTAGAAACGCACTCTGCTCCAAATGTAACTTTTCACTTAGGTTGAGACGTCGTGTACTACCCGTCATTTTTCATAACTTTAAGGGCTATGACAGTCATATGCTCATAAAAGGAGGGTTGAGCCAGATGAAATCGTGGCAGTTTAATGTAATAGCACAAACGAGAGAAAAATTCATGGCAATGACAGCAAAAGTACCAGTAGATAAAACTAAAGAAAATAAGACAGTCTTCTTCGAAATAAAATTTTTAGATTCATTTCAATTCATGTCAGCGTCACTAGCTTCTCTCGTTCGTAATCTCAAGTTTCTTCCCCATAGTCAAACTTTGAAGAAACACTATCCAAACTTAACGGATGAAATAATCACTCGCAAAGGAGTCTTTCCTTATGCGTATTTTAGCTCAATGTCTAAACTAAATGAAACAACCCTTCCTTCCATTGACAAATTCAAAAACGATTTGACGGGTGAAGATTGTCCAGTAGAGGACTATGAACATGCTCAAGAGGCATGGTTAAAATTTAATTGTAAAACGTTTGGCGATTATATGATCGCTTACTTAGAATTAGATGTCATTTTGCTGGCTGATGTCTTTCAGGAGTTTCGACGAGTGGCATTAGAAGAAGACAAATTAGATCCTATCCACTTTGTCAGTCTACCAGCCATGTCCTTTAAATCAGCCTTTAAAATGACTGGTGAGACCATTCATCTCTTACAAGACCCGGAGATGTATAATATATTTGAGCGCGGAATACGCGGTGGTCTCACATTTGTAAATAAACATCATATAAAATCTGAAACAGTAGGTGATGATCATATCCACCTAAAGTACTATGACCAAAATAATTTATATGGCAGTTCACTGTCTAAACCACTACCTCATTCCGAGTTTAGTTGGTTAAATCAAAATGAGCTTGAGTATTACTCCAACCCTTCAAACATACTGAATATTCCAGATGAAGGTGATTGGGGATATTATTTTGAAGTGGATTTGATTTATCCAAATAGTATTAAAAATAAAACTGCTGATTTCCCACTCGCACCTGAATCTGGCGAAGTGACTGAAGATATGTTTTCACCATTCATGTCACAATTTCATAATAACTTAACAGAGTGTGGACAGCCAAGGTACAAACCATGCCGCAAACTTTTACTCACCCAATATGATAAGAAAAATTATCTCGTACACTTCTGCATATTAAAATTCTATTTAGAAATGGGCATGCTTCTAAAGTCAGTTCACCGCATTATCAAATTTAGACAGAAAGCCTTCCTCAAACCCTACATAGATAGTAACAGTCAAAAACGTGCACTCGCCCAAAATAATTTTGAAAAGGATTTTTATAAATATAAGAATAATAGTCTATTCGGAAAGACCATGGAGGATGTTAGAAAACGTATGAATTACAAACTAGTCGTTGATGAACAAAAATATCACAAATTGACCTCATCACCTCTTTTCATTGATAGAGACATCATCGATGAGGATCTTGTAGGTGTTAAAATGATTAAATCAGAAGTTGAGTTGTGCAAACCCATCTATATTGGGCAAGCCGTTTTAGATTATTCCAAGCTTGAAATGTATCAACTCTTCTACAAAATATTAAAACCATGCCCTCTCGTAAAAGAGGTTCGCTTGCTGGGTGGTGATACAGATAGTTTCTTTTTAGGAATTACCACTCAAAAAGATTTAAATTTTAATGAAGTAGGTAAGTCATTAGAAAAATATTTCGATACATCTAACTACAATCCCACTCATCCACTCTATTCCATACAGAATAAAGCCAAACTTGGTTGTTTTAAGGATGAAACAGCAGGAAAGGAAATAGATGAAATGATTCTCCTCCGTCCTAAAATGTATTCCATGAAACTAAAAGAATGTGCAGATAGTATTAAGCGTGCTAAAGGTATATCAAAATCCATTGTTCATAAAATGAAACATCGGTCCTATAAGAAGGCCTATAAAAATAAAACTATAACGTTTGTCAATATGACAATCTTAAAATCTCAAGTTCATACTGTGAAAACGTACACGTTCAAGAAACGAGCACTTTCAGCATGGGAGGATAAGAGGTGTTGGATAGGACATAACACATCTCTTCCACATGGACATCCTGACACAAACATACCTCCACCCAAAAGAATAAAACTCACGCTACCACATTCAGGAGATGTATTGACATAATCAACTTTAACTCAGTATTTTGATGTTGCTTTTTGTAGATATACATGGTTGTTTTATGTATCGCATGAGATCGTTTCTTCCTTGTGAATATATGCCTACAGTCAGCCCATTCCCCCTATATCTGTGAAAAGACTTTTTCATATACATATTTTTATTTCAATAAACATATCACAATGACTTCACTTTGTTTTCCGAAACACTAAAGTTACGAGGGATTTAGTATCTTTCACATGGATACACTCTTGTAAACCATTGGTAATTTTGATAGCAATAGAGGGTATAGTTTGTTTGACGACGGGATGATAGAAAATAGATTCAAACATCTTCTCGACTATTCCATATGAAGCGTCTTTATCATGAATGAAATCACGTAAAATGTATTCTTTTTTCTCGCCAACAGAAATAGGTAAAATCAAATCACTTTGAATGTAAAGGTGTTGTTCATGTTTATCAAGTGTCATTGGTGTTTCTATACCAATCGTATGCGCAGCAGCAAACACAGTTTGTAGCATTGAAAAGCCAAAGAGTTTTTTCAAATTTTTACTCAATTGACATTGAATGTCATCACCCAGTTTCAGAACAACGCGTTGATTTTCAATTGAAAACGAAATGTGGTGTGTCTTTACATCATATTTACTTTTCATCACATGCTTCAACTTCTGTTGTATATAAGGATTTACTACATGAATGAAGCTTTCAACTGTATGATATAGACGCGGCATTATATTGATAGCAACTTTAGATTCTTCATAAGACTGGTAAATTTTCTTGATGCGATCGCCATAGATGTCCACCCACCATTCATCATTAACTGAATCAGCTTTAGTGTGATATTCATGAGAACCATACACCACACCGCTTCCAATAATAGGCGTATAATGTCTTACAAAATGACGCAAGGTTGGAGAGAAATAAACTGTAAGTTTGTCATTATATTTCTGAATAACCAACTTATTTTTGTCCGCCATAATTTTCTCTCCATACTTCTTACCCACAGTCTCATTCCATCGTTTTACTAACTCAATAAGTGATAAAGGTTGAACACCACGCTTTTTCAAAATGATGCGTTCTTCGCATTCTACAACATCTTCATCAAATATTTTAAATCTATAATGAAATTTGTTGATTCGAGTTGAATAAACTTTTTTAACATTTGCAGTAGCAATTGACGTTAGATGTAGTCCATGACCAAAACCAAGATGTGGATAGAATTCACTATCCAACCTCAGCGTAAGACCTTTAGTAAAAGAATGAAAGCGGAGGAACTGTCTCCCACTCCAATGATAGATAGTAAACTCATAAGCTTTCTGATTTTTATTCTTCATGATGGAAGTATTACCACTGTTGAATGCCTTAATAATTTTCTCATTCCCAAATGGCTCATAAGAATCTGATTTTATCTGAATCCATTCATAGTTCCACTTTCCATCTGATGTTAAATTGTATGGGAACTGAAATGCATTATTCATCGTTATTCCATCATGGGTGCGAGGAGTCAATATCATTTCTTCCAAATCATTCACATTCTGAATATTGCTATCATAGCAAATACTAGAAACGCCAACTTCCCATTCACCTTCTAAATGCAGTGGCCGATTTAATTCTACTCGATAGTCTGATGGTTTATTTTTGGGAAATTTATTCATAGAAGCATTACTGGGCAAGTAGATTAGAAACGAGTCCTTATTTTCACTTTCCATATTATTCACATTGGAAAAATATATTAGCATACTTTTGCATTAACTCTTCATTCGGAAATGGAGTGTAATACTTGTCACAGCATCTTTATGAAAAGGAATCAACGCACCAGCATCATCATAAATGGCAATATCAATTTGTGGGATGTAGTTTGATTTCAGCTTTGTATAATGCACTTTCTTGAAAGTATGCTCAGATAAAATACTGCAGCTTTTTGGCTGGTATGGTATCATTGCTAGCAATGGAGCTTCAACATCTCCCACACGTACATCTTCACCAATATTGGAATATATCTGAAAATAGTTAATACGACGCGATAGCGACATGTCTGCGCTAGCTTTGGTTACAGTACCACTTTTAAAGATATTTTGATCAAAACCCAAAATGTCCATTAGAGTTTTATCCATAATTAGTTCAATACCTTTTCCATTTATAGTGAGAGACAAAGTACCTTCTTTTTCAGAAAATGAAATATGTTGCTCATTAATCACTTCATTTAAATAATCTACAACCAATTTAACCGAAGTAATAATGCGAGGCATCAACACTCTTGTTTCATGTAAGAAACCACCAAAAGGCTCTACACACTTTCTGTATAAAGATACGGCCCATTCTGTATCAAATTGATTTGACCTTTCACATGGTAAATGTTGCATATCAGATTTTCCATGAACAGCTGCAGAACGATGTCGTAAGAACTGATGAAAATCTTTTGAACAAACTAATACTAGATCATCATCATTTAATTTGCTTATTGCAATATGATTAGATGATTTAATATAAGTCAATGTTGCCACTTGTTTGTCATCAACTCGAAGGAGATAATTAAATTTCTTCAATAATGTTTCAGGAGTCATGTTTGTCTTTCTTGGCTTAATCACAATCTTCTTCACCAACGTCTTCTCATTTCTTGGAATAAGATCTACATAATAAGCTTCCTCTCGATATATTAACTGTTTATGACCACTTATGTGGTAATTAACGTTAAAATTATCATAGCTTGTTAAGGCGCTAGCGAGGTAGCCTAAATCATTTCTTAAACTTGGACTTAAACCAACAATCCAATCTTTCTCAACTACATGATGTACATAATTATAATCATCATTGTGCGGAGTAAATTGGACAATATGTTTACACGCTTTATTCAAGAAATCATATATAAACTTTTTACATGATAAGAGATCTTTCTTTGGCCACTGTGGAATGTATACTCGGCACCCCTTTTCACATTGATAAGCAGCTGTACGCCTCATATTAATAGTCATCACCTCATGATCAAAAGTATAGACACAGTTGCTATAAACAAGTTGAGTGACACCCACTTCCCAATTCCCATTTAGCTGTTGTGCATGATCAATGGGAGTAGAAAAGAGTGCGGCTCGATTGCTAGTAAATCTCTTTGTAGCCGCATTGCTAAGCAAAATATGATAAAACGACATTTTTATATTGCTAATCTGCAACTTTGCATAACATCATGAAGACTTGGATTTTGGACTCTCTACAATATATCAGAGTTGATCGTGATGGAAACGTACATTTCAAAAATTCTCATGGTCATACATCAAGAGGAATTACATTAACATGGCGACAATTTGTCAACCTCAATGATATCATGAGGGATTTGGAATATTTTGAAACATTAAGATTCATCTCCTTGGGTGATCAAGTTTGGCTTCAACATTACAGAAATGAAATTCAAATCTACCATTCTCATTCCGCAAACTGTTTCTCATTTCGCAAATACAATTGGGAGAAGTATAGAAGATACATACATCGCTCCATCATGACATTTATTCGTCGTGAGTTCATCGCCCTACTATGCAAATCTTAATCAGATATGATTACCACGCACCATGAGTTGGAAATTAGATTCCCTACAACGTATTGAAACGGATCATGATCGAAACGTCTATTTCAAAGATTCAACTGGAAATGTGAGAAGAGAGTTTGTTTTATCTTATCGTCATTTTCAATCTCTACATCATATCATGAAGGACTTGAAATACTTCTATATGAAAAGACATTCACGTATTGGAAATCGCATCTGGCTGCGCGTCAACAATCGGCGAATTCAACTCTATCATTCCCAACTTCATACTAACTTCACATTTCATCAAGGTAGTTGGGAAAAGTATAAAAGGAAGGTACATCGCTCAATTTACTCATTCTTTCATCATGAAGCGCCATCGCTACACCATCGTCAACATTCTCCGTCGCTTCAGACTCTACACCAAAATCGATCTCACAACATTACGCCAACAGCTTCCAAACAGCAAGTATTACCCGGGCCGTCCTCAAATGTTAGTGGTGAAGATGAACAATTCACGGAATCTTCAACTCTTCCCAAATGGGACTGTACAGATTCTCGGCGCCCTTTCTCATTCATCGGCGCAGTCAATGCGCTTAGAGCTACAAAGACTACTACGTCGGATATGGAAGAGGGAGAGGTGTGTGATGTCGAATCTGACTGTGGACAATATGGTGATCTCTACTCAATTGAGTGACAGTCTATCATTTTTGAAGATTCGTACCAGCAGTTACAGTTTGTGTTATGAACCCGAACTTTTTCCTGCAGCTCTCATTAGTTGTTGGTTGCCTGTGCATGTGGCAATCTTTCATAATAGTAAAGTGATCATTACTGGACTAAAATCTCATGAACAAGCAAATATGATCCTAGACTATCTCATTGAGTATGTACGTACCCAGCGGATTGTAAAATAAAAAACAATTTTTCCAACATGATGTTTTTATTTCAAATCATGATAGAACTTACAAATCATTTTTTCATTAGAGGATGGATTACATGAAAAGTTTTGAATAACAGATGCAAATCGAGATACATGTAAACGTTTTAAGATGAAGTACAGTACAAAAGCACCACACGTTGATGAAAGTGGATGTTGTAGTATGCGTTCATTTCGCTGATATTGACGCGTATGTTTTCTCAACCACTGCTGTGTTGGTATATTTGGAGGTTGAGCAAGAGAGTCAAATAGTTCACCACGTCGGTCTTCTCCAATAAAGATCGCTTTCCAATGCTCACCGCCTAAATTCTGTGAATGAGTGTTTAGCACAATAAAGATGGGATAGTGATTTACTGCAGGTGGTAAGGTATCGAGTGAATAGACATTATCGAAAGCTTTCAACGTCGCTTCGTCTGCATTACGCTGCACTTTAGTCTTAATATCGTCAGCAGTCAACCAACTCATTAACGATTATACTGAAGAATCACGTCACGATACTTTGTAATTTCAATATTTGAATCGAAGACTGCATAAATTAATACATTGATCGTCTCAGGTAGTGTTCTTTTGAACGTCAAATCCAAACGAATATTATGAGGCACGTTCGCTTGACGATAGGGTGCACTAATATCGCTGTCAGCAGTCAAATCAAATGCATAAATAGTATATCCACTCTTAAACTCTTTCATAGTCAGTCCGTTGGTATCATCCGTATTGTAAAAGCCAAAGACATCCATAAAATCAACATAACTGCGCATAAATTGATCCGAAGCAAAATCTGGTTTGTAGGGTGGACCAGGATGACTCACACCATTAACACGTAAAGCAATTTCACTTAACTGATTGTGTTTAAAATTGAAAGGATTCTTCTTTATATTACCATTAAATGCATCATTTTCAACCATTGCCACCATGAGGAGCTTCGGTGCTTCCGATGGAAAGAGGCCATCTTTCATGAAACTCTTTTGATCTTTCGGAATTGTAAAGGTGAGAAGCTTTGTATGCTGAACGGGGTAAATGGCATTTTGGCGGTTAAGACCTTCAGCATGCCCTCTAATGACACTTGGATTCGGTACTACTCGACGAATGTAAAGTGCAATATCTTCCACATGAATTCTAAAATTGTCAACTTTAGCAAATGCATTCAGCGCAAATTCAGGCTTATTCAATGTCAGCTTGAGTCGCATGCTGGTATTACAGAGTAAAAACTTTGACTGTCTAAAGAAGTCTAAATTCAGCGGACCATATAGCTGACATACTCTACTATCTTTAATCATAGCAGATCGCTTTACAAAGCCACTGTTTGTTTCAACATCAAATTTTCCTGCTTCATCTCTGTACCATCCCATGGCTTCCATATGACTTTTTTGTGCTGCTGGATGAAACTGTGATACATGATTGAAATATGATTTATAGGGATAATCGCTTTGACCACCTTCCACCTGCTGCTCTCCAATCGTTAGAGAAACATCGCGAAGTAATGTAGTCAATGGTAAATTGTTCAGTCCAACTTTATGTGCATCGTCAATAGCAGTTCCATCTGCTTGCTGAATTCTAAACCTCAAATCAAGCATCGCATAACTCAAATCTATGTAGTCATCACTACCACCAGGAATAACAAATTCAATGGGGCCAGCATTCTCAGCTGTTCGAGGATGATAATCTACAATACTTGAACTAAGAATATCTGTCTGTATGGCTTGTTGATCGAACAAACAAAAACCGGAAGTTTTACACTCCATGATTAGAAGTTATAGCAGCGTCGTCGTTTAGCGCCTGATGAATGATTAGAGCCTCTGCGACGTTTGCGTGAATGCCTTTTGACTGAAGATCGCACCTTACCAGCTCCGCGATGTTTCCTCCTTCCTTTTCTCATTCGTTTAGGTGATTTCTTTCCTTGAGTAACACCAGCAATGGTCTGCTTCAATGTTTTTAAACCGCGTTCCTTCCCACGATTCAACAAACTGCTCTTAAAACTTCTACCTCTGGAAAGATCACTAGCAACATCACCAGCAAAGCCAACGGCATTACTTAAAACATTTCGTTTTAAAGATCTACCGACATTGGATATGAGAGGTGCTACAACAGATTTCAGTGCACCAAGTATGCTACCTCCACGTTGGCGGCGAGCACCGATGTAAATTTGTCCTCCACCACTTACGTAGGAGGGTCGTGAATAAAATGAGGCAGTTGGATTCATAGCTCAAACCCTAAACATTGTTAGTTACAACTTTGCATGAATCACTGTCGATCACTTAGATGAAAGATGTCGGCACGACGCATCCAAGAGTTCATACTTGAAGGATAACCAGTCCATTTAACAAGACACCATTCTTCACCTTGCCGTTTTTTACATCGAATGATTTTCTCTACCAAATATGTTTCACTTTCAGTGACTACCTCAATCTCATCGCGGTAAAAGCTACCCTCAATTTCTTCATTATCGTAATCTTTCAACTTGTAGGTGGTCGGAGAGTCTTTTTGATTAATCCTTGATACTGTAAATACCTCCTCTGTCCAATTCGGGAGGTACCCTTTAGCAAAAACACTTTTCACTTTTGAGATACGAACTTTATCGCCAATTTTCACATCACTTTTCACATGAGTGCGTTTACGTTGGAATGATTCGCGCACTTTATCTACATTGTCAGCATTTACATCTACTGGTCTGAGTCCAATAGAACGATGGATAGAGTGATTGTAGGCATGGAGTGTATCTTGTAGAACCTTTGTCCAATTTTGTGTCAAGTTGGCAGTAAAATGTCGCCACAAGCGATTTTTTAATGTGCGATTAAAACGTTCAACGAGTGCAGCTTTATAAGCGCTCTTTACACTAAACAACTCAATGTCATGCCTCTCAAATAATCTTGTCACATGCTGATTTTCAAACTCTTTTCCTTGATCACTCTGAATTCTTTTTGGAATGCGACCTTCTCGAAAAATTGTTTGGAATGCTTTTGCTACTCCTTTCCCTTCTTTAGTTTTTAAAGGTTGAGCCCACGCATAACGCGAGAAAATATCAATGACGGTTAAAATAAAATTATTGCCCGAGTTATGTTTTGAAATGGAGGCAACATCGCACAAATCTGCTTGCCACTGTTCATCGATGTCATGAACAATATAATGGCGGGTGCGGTACTTCTTTTTCGCTTGTTTGTGGAGTGTATAGGTAGCCTGACCCTTTAACCATCGTTTCACTTGTGATTGTGGAAGACCACTCGCTTTTGATAATTTCTTGATAGATGCAAATCCTGCCGGATGTTTTACATCATAATAGATTGACTTCAAACGTTCAGTCGATGACGGCTGACTCTTTTTCCTCCTTCTCATCTTTTTTCTTTCTTGCCTTTCTACATTTACAACAACTGCAGCATTTAGCTTTAGCGGTTTTGCGATCGTGTTCACATTGCTTAGGGGTTTCATTATGAGAGCTGGCGCAGCAAGTGCAAGTGACAACGACATTCACCTCTGGCGGCTCATTACATGGCAAGCAACACATCTGCTTCATATTAATAGTCTGAGAACATGTATTTCCTAGGAGGAGCTGTTTTACGTTTTCCTTTTACCAGTTTTAGTGGCGATGTAGATCTACGTCGAGTTCTTCCCTTGTTTGCTTAGTGAGTGTGGGAGGGGATGTAGCAGGTGACGTCTTAAACCAATTTGTTGGCATTTTCATCGCCTGAAGCATTGGAGTAGTAGCCACTGTTGAATCAAGTTCTTTCAATGTCTCATTATTTAAAGCAAATTTTGGCACATTATGCTTTTTCAATAGTTTAAGAAAGTATGACCAACCAGGTGGAACATAGCCCTGACGGCGCTTTCTACGTGTCGCATACTGAATCAAGTCTTCATAACGTGAAGCATCAATCACTTTATTTTCATCTGTAATGATTTCTCCTCTATCATTTACATTGAGATGGGGTTCAATACTGTTGAAAAGAGATATGGCATGTGCGCGAGATGCTAAAGGTGTAGCAGTCGATACAGAGTCACGCATCTTATTCTTCAAGTTTTTCAATTGCTCAACAGTTTCCGATTGTAATAATACAGCACGATGTGGATCTTTGATGTGAACATTTTGCTGATAATCTATTTCTTTCCTATACATTTGATTTGCAAGAGGTTGCTTTACTTGCTGCATGGCAGTCAATTGTACATATTCATCCTGAGGAATAACAATCATGCGAGAATAAGAACTCATAGTTTGTAGATAATCATGGGAGTTTTCAAAATATCACTTCGAAATCTAAATTCTTCCGGACACTCTTGCGTAAAGTCAATGAATAAGTAACCGTATGGTTTTTCAGTAGCTGCTTGAAAAATTTCAATTAAGGCTTTTGATCCTCTGGGTGCAACTTGTCGCGCTAAAATTTCAAATTGACTTTTATCTCGCGGATTCTTGAAAATAGCATAATAGTGTGTATTCAGGTTTCGTGTACGAGCTTCTTTTCCATCAGGAAACAAATTTTGTGTAATATAGATGATAAAACACCTTTTATGGTGTGCTGCGCGAGTGAACATATCTGTAACATCTTTTGAATTCTTACTTTCTTTTAATAAATCATCCAATACAACAACATCATTAGACTGAAGTTTATCCACTGGAATAATTCCTTCATGTCGAATAAAGTTGCGACTTTGCAATTCCTGAAACAGCGACGGTTGATAAATACCATAACACCAAATCACTCGATTGATAGGTTCCTTAAACAACTCCCTTCTTTTATCCAATAAATTCAGCGTGAAAACAGTTTTACCTGCATGAGATGGACCTGATACAGTCAGAACTTTATCACATTGAAGTCTGAAATCCATTTTATTACTTTGAGACTCAACATTTGCATAATTAACGCTTAGAGCCAAAGATATTTCCCAATAGGTTGCCCACGGCAGGAGCTATCATTGGAAGTATTGCTGAAAGGAAACCGCCCTTTTGTGTTAGAGTTTTCCTCTTTCTTTGAAGGGCGACTTTAGGATTGGAGATGAAACGCAATTTCGTAGCATATCGCTTAAGTAACTTTCGTTGTTTTGGCGCTAATTTCTTCGTCCTCAACTTCCTCACATGAGAAATAATTTCACAAATGAATTTATCGTTAGCATGTCGTATAGCATTGTATCGCTGATTTGCTTTCATTCGTCGGAGAGCTTGAATGGCTGAAGAAAACTTTTGACTTTTACGTTTCGTCATTTTACGTTTCGCCATTTTCCGTGTTAGTCTTTGCTAAAACCTATCTTTACCACATTTGCATAGGTACTAACTATTGCGACATAAGTGACACTCGAAATGAGCAATGTCACAGTGGTTACATTGGCAAAGTTGAATGCAATTACGTATGAAACAGCGTTGACAAAAAGCATGCTTACATCTCTTGAAGATGCGCTTTTCATTTCCATCCTTTCGCTTACATACATCGCAACACATAGTTTCACCGTTACTGATGTCTATAGCAAGTCTTTTTGAAGATATGAATTTGCTAGCCTTTTCTAAATAATAGACGCATGTACAGAAGGAATATACTTCGAGAGTGAGCAGACATAGCTCGAAAACCAGTTGTGCTACAATCAAGTACCACTGCATTTTCAATTTTTCTTTATGGAAAGTTGAATGTGAATATCTGAAATCGCTTCAATCACTAGACTGCTACCATGATGGTTAAATGCGTTAAGACGTTCAGCAATTTTTATCATATGTCTTTTAAAAAATTCTTTGGGGGTGATCTACCACTTCCATTGAATAAGAAGCAAAATGGAAAGAGCGACTTTCCACCTCTTCCTTTCCAAAATGACTAAACTTAATTTTCGCAACTAATCGCGCCATGATAATGCTATCAGAGAATGTATTCATTAACTCTAGAAATAGAGTGCTAGCATCATCGACCACTGCTTCGATGTCGGTCTCATCTTTATGAAATTTTATCACATAATCTTGAACAGCTCCTTTTAAACTTTGCCTATGAAAACGTAATGTTCCGCAGTCGTTTGAGAAAGACATGATCGCCCTTTATCTAACCCATCCATTGCATGAAAACAACAACTCTTCTCATAGTAACATTTATTGAATAATGGTAACAAGCATGCATTATAAATCAATGGTTTGAAAGAGATAAAATAGATACAGCTGGTAACTATCATACAGCGAGCAATGATAACCATACAGGACTTTGGCAGTGTTGAGGTAAGGAGGAAAGAAGCATTGGTTATGAACGTAGCTACTACAACGAACAGACAAAATAGGAACACACAAATCCTTAAAACGTTTTGTGACTTCATGATAATGTTGATTCACTCTACTATCCCAAGGTGGGAGCAAAATATCATCAATGATTAGATTGGGAAATACTTTCCTCTCCTTACCAGGATTATTACAAAAGATGCGTATAACATTGAAAGCAGCTAACCATCGTTTAAAGTCAATAAGAAGAGCACTCTCACAAGAAAAGCCATAGTCTTGCAAATATTTCAGATTAAGTCCATGAATGTGTTTTCTCGCCCATTGATCAACATTGGGATCGCAGTTGGCATGTTGATGATAGACACTAACAATCTGATATGTCCAATTGTTCATAGCAATAGCACTGAGCTCCTGTACAGGTTCACCCTCACAATCCATAAAAATGATGATAGAAGCCTAAAACGGAAATTTACACATCTAAGGAAACGTTCTATAACATATTACAAAATGAAGAATTACATCGATGCTTTTCACGACAAAATACACAAATGATATGATGGCAACGAAGAAGTAAAATGTATCTAATAAGACCACGTCTACGACACTCAAAGCACATAAGCGAATTGTCATAGGGTAGAGTTAGGAAAGGACTAGCAATTCTCCTTCTTTGATTTGCGTTTTGATGTAGCATTCTTCTCCGACTTGCGCTTCGTACCACTGCTGTTAAGGATTTGATCAATTATGTCGTCCACGTTGGGTGGTTTCGGAATATATAGGATGGATTCCATATGCATGGAGAGAGAGGCTATTTTATTATCCTTGTGTCGACCATAATATAGCCCATTCACTTTGAAAAGGATATCCCAAGTACCTTCTCCGAGCTCATCACATCTGATGGGTATTGAATGATCTCCATCTTCTTATAGTAAGTACACCAATGTGATACCGGTAGGCAAATGTGATTACCATCCCAAATCTTTCTATAGGGAGTATCCTTGTCATCTCTCGCCTTCCACTCTTGAGCAAGAGGAGTAGGAATGTCCATATTTAATGTCACGTACTCCTCAATAATATCAAGTTGGTGGCGAATGTACGGACTCACGGGGATCAGTATGTAGTCCCCATACTGATTGTGCATTATCTTGACATCCGTGGAAGGGAGCATTCCCGTTTGGAGTACTACGCTATGATCATCATAACGCAAGGCTTGTTTAAATTTACGCTGTAGCGGTGTAGGATTATGTACCTTGGATGTTTCTTCCACTGGCCTCAGTTGTAGATGATCTGACCGTAGCGAACCTTGTAACGTTTGACCGCCATTTTGTCCTACTAGTGCAGCAGATGGAGTAGATGCCTGAAAATGAAAAAAGATTGTATTAAGTTTACGTTCAAGGGAGGAGAGGGAGGGAAGTAGCGACTTACCATTTTAGTTGGATAATAGAACAGGGAACTAGAGAGAGAAAATGTGCGTCCGTCACTCGTGTGATTCAACGATGGAATGATTCTCACTGTGGAAGGCTCGCTATTTATAAAGAAATGCTTGATTCTCATTGGATGATGATCCTCATTGGACAATAACATCAAGTTGATTCCAAATCTGGCATCCGTTTACCAATCCGATAGTTCGTTTTGAAGCTACAGCCCAAAACGTCCCAAAATTCTAACTCTGTCGTTTTTCACCAATGTCCCAAAATCTTAAATGGCGTCTCACATGTAAACGAAGGCAGATACGAACAAGCCGATTCTTTCACTGAATTTGTCTCACTCTTAGCTTTCAAACGAGCTATCGCACGACAAAATCCGTCCACTGGAAGCAAGCTGTCCAGGGGGGGGGGACGTCAGCCGAAAATTTTTTCTCTCCGATTTCGCTGGAAACATCCTTCCTAACCCAAAATTTCACGTAGATTCCGAATCTGGCCTCCGTTTTCTCATCCGATGCTTCGTTTGGACGCTACACACCAAAAACATCACACACTATAGCCTCAAGACTAATCCTGGCGGTCGCCCACGTCAACCTAGACGGTCGCCCACGTCAACCAGGCGGTCGGACCAACTCACCCGAGTCTCACACTCTGTCGTTGCAGAGGGGGGGGGACGTCAGCGAACATGTTGTGAACGTGGACCCACCTGGCCGGCACACCACGACAGACCACAACCTCTGTCGTTCCAGAGGGGGGGGGGGACTCAGACACGAAGCACCACGGCGGCCGACCACGACACTCTGCCGTGCCAGAGGGGGGGGGACGCAGCGATGGCCGCCATCTTGCGCGGTCCAGAAGTGGAG